>CM051244.1:155028733-155393762 GCA_027917425.1 Gastrophryne carolinensis | reverse complement strand
AAAAGCCCCTGTGGACATTGGCTGTATCCCGGGAGATAAAAGCCCCCCGCCGCCGGCTTTGCCGAGAACAAGCCGCCTTGACATCCGTGTGACCTAGCAGCAGACTTTCCCCCCGAGGCTCCATCAGGAGGACACGGTAAGAGAAGCGATGAGGGTTTATTGGATGTGGATAACGGTCATGGCTGGGCATGGGAGTGGCAGGAGGCGCTTTGGCGAGCTGAGCCGGCTCTTCGCTTGTCATGTCCGCGCTCTCTCATCCTCGGGAACATCTGGCTCTAGTGTGGCTGCATCTGTCAAAGGAGACGGGGGCACGTTTAACCCATGGCAACTTGTGGATGCCCCGAGTCAACTTCTCTCAGGGATGCCTCTGGTTTCATGGTGGCTCATAATGTAATCCACTCGTGTTTGTGTTAGGAATTAGAACCTCACGGTCCTTAGCTTGGGTTACTCCCATACATTTAGATGTGCTCCACTAACAGAGGGTGGTGGCTGGTTCCTACACTTTGACCATTCCTCCCCCCAACCCATGGTAGACGGAAACTGTAATCTGGAAATACTTCCTCTCCCCATAACAGAGGGACACTCCCTTAAATGTGGACCGTCCGAGGCGAGTAGACAACTCCTATAGTTTTTAACCGAGGGTCGTAGACAAATCAAATTTTCCACCACCTGTACAGTAACGGGCAGCTCTCATAAACGTAGTCCTAGTAGACAAATCCTAGTAGATAAGTCAATAGCCTATTTGCCCCTTTTTCGGTCCATGCACAAGTTTTGTGGGCAGCTCAGAGTGGTTGTCAAGAGCAAGTTTCACACGTTGACGGGTTCTCTAGATAGAAACACCAGAAAAAGGACCAGTTCCACCGAGAGTGGTGAAAGGTTAGACCATCCACCACTCTTAGTGGAAGAACTGGTCCATCTTATGGAGTTTCAGGACTGGTTCTCATGTAGAGTAGTAGACATTCTTCAATATGGACCAGATCCCTCTGTTGTTAGGAATTAGAACCTCACAGTCCTTAGCTTAGATTAGAAGGAAGCTTGCATATTCTGTGACTCCCATACATTTAGATATGCTCCACTAACAGAGGGTGGTGGCTGGTCCCTACACTTTAACCTTCCATCACTCTCGGTGGAATAACTGGTGCATCTTGTTCTGTTTCTTTACTGGTTCTCAGGTAGAGTAGTAGACATTCTTCAATATGGATCAGATACCTCTACCTAGAAGAGTAGAAGCACTTCGATTTCATGGTGCCTCGTGGTGTAATCCCCCCCTTGTTTGTGTTAGTAATTAGAACCTCATGGTCCTTAGCTTGGATTAGAAGAAAGCTTGCATAGTCAGTGACTCCGATGCATTTAGATATGCTCCACTAACAGAGGGTGGTGGCTGGTTCCTACACTTTGACCATTCCTCCCCCCCAACCCATGGTAGACGGAAACTTTTATCTGGAAATAGTTCCTCTCCCGATAGACGAGGGACACCCCCTTTGAATTTGGATCGTCTCAGGATAGTAGACAACTCCTATAGTTTTTAACCGAGGATCATAGACAAATCGAATTTTCCACCACCTGTACAGTAACGGGCAGCTCTCATAAACGTAGTCCTAGTAGACAAGTCCTAGTAGATAAGGCAATAGCCAATTTGCCCCTTTTTTGGTCTATGCACATGTTCTGCAAGTGTTGTAGGCAGCTCAGACTGGTTGTCAAGATCCAGTTTCACACGTTGACGGGTTCTCTACATAGAAACACCACAAGATGGACCAGTTCTTCCACCGAGAGTGGTGGAAGCTTAGACCTTCCACCACTCTCGGTGGAAGAACTAGTCCATCTTTTGGAATTTTTGGACTGGTTCTCACGTAGTGTAGTAGACATTCTTCAATATGGACCAGATCCCTCTACCTAGAAGAGTAGAAGCACTTCGATTTCATGGTGGCTCGTGGTGTAATCCATCCATGTTTGTGTTAGGAATTAGAACCTCACAGTCCTTAGCTTGGGTTAGAAGGAAGCTTGCATAGTCAGTGACTCTCATGCATTTAGATATGCTCCACTAACAGAGGGTGGTGGCTGGTCCCTACACTTTGACCTACTACCACTCTTGGTGGAACAACTGGTCCATCTTGTGTTGTTTCTGGACTGGTTCTCACGTAGAGTAGTAGACATTCTTCAATATGGACCAGATCCCTCTACCTAGAAGAGTAGAAGCACTTCGATTTCATGGTGGCTCTTGGTGTAATCCACCCGTGTTTGTGTTAGGAATTAGAACCTCGCGGTCCTTAGCTTGGATTAGAAGAAAGCTTGCATAGTCGGTGACTCCCATGCATTTAGATATGCTCCACTAACAGAGGGTGGTGGCTGGTACCTAAACTTTGACCACCCCCCCCAACCTATGGTAGGCGGAAACTCTAATCTGGAAAAACTTCCTCTCCCAGTAACAGAGGGACACTCCCTTGAATTTGGACCATCCCAGGCTAGTAGACAAATTAAATTTTTCCACCACCTGTACAGTAACGAGCAGCTCTCATAAACATAGTCCTAGTAGACAAGTCCTAGTAGATAAGTCAATAGCTAATTTGCTCCTTTTTTTTGGTCCATGCACATTGGACTGGATGTCCGGACCCAGTCTTGCATGTAGACGGGTTCTCTACAGAAGAAACAACACAAGATGGACCAGTCCTTCCACTCTTGGTGGAAGAACTGGTCCATCTTGTGGTGTTTCTGGACCGGTTTTCATGCAGAGTAGTAGACATTCTTCCCCTCTTTAGTAGTCAGTCCTAAATTTCAACCAGATACTAAATGTGAACCAGCCAAGCCCGGGGAGGAAATTAGGACCAGTTCCCCCCTCAAGGTGTGATTTACACTAGGTTCCCTGGTTTGAGGTAGCAGGCAACTGTCTTGTATCTGGATGGGATTTTTGAACCTGCTTGTTGAAGACTAGAGAACTGGTTCCTCATCTTGTAAATTTCAGGCAACTTCGCCCTGGATTGGAACAGTGTGGGTTAGGATTATCTCGGAATGCTAGGTAGACTTGGGACTCATTTCCAAAGTGGTTTGAAGCCCCTGTACATGTAGACAGGTCCTCCAATTCTTCTCTGTCCTGGTTTTACAAGGCAACTCAGCTTGTGGTCAATCTATTATTCTGGTATAGTTGGCATATCTCCTGTAACAGGAAAAGTCTTCCATCACAGTGTGGTTGCAGCAGTGTCTGTAGTAATAGTGAACAGTAGAATGTGAAGAAATAAGGTGAGACCTCTTGAAGGCCAACTTGAGTATATAGAAGGGTAAGCTGTTGAGGGTACTTGGTACTCACGAGACATGTCTTGACAAAGAGAACTAAATATCCTCAAAAGCTCACCAGAAATGTCTGACAAAGAAGACTAAGTATCCTCAAAAGCTCACCTGGCATGTCTAATGACGACGACTAAGTATTCTCAAAAGCTCACCACAAATGTCTGACAAAGAAGACCAAGTATCCTCAAAAACTCACTAGATATGTCTGTGAACAGTAGAATGTGAAGAAATCAGGCGAGACCTCTTGCAGGCCAACTTGAGTATATAGAAGAGCTTTTGAGAATACTTGGTACTTACGAGCCATGTCTGACGAAGAGGACTAAGTATCCTCAAAAGGTCACCAGACATGTCTGACAAAGAGGACAAAGTATCCTTGAAAGCTTACCTATAAATAAACTCCAGTTAGCCTACAAACTCTATCACCTTAGCACTAAGGTGGAATACCTTGAATAGATGGAGCCCAGGATAGAATTTAGGTGTGGTCTTCTGCGTCGAAGGAACTTTTTGTAGATTGTGGAAATGAATGGGACCAGTTTACTCATAGGCAGGGAGCCTGCTCGTAGGTCATCCCTCAACCCCTCATGATCAATATGCATGGTTGGTCTGTACATTAGAGCAGCTAGGAATGCGCAGGGTGGATGTCGGAGGAGAGATATTTCGTATGCATTACGCCCTCAGTTCTTGCAACGCAGGAACGCTCCTGTTAGCTGATTCACAGCACTGGCGCTTTGGCCTGAAAGTCACGTTAGGAAGTTTGGGCGTGTTGTTTGGGAAATGGAGACAGAGCAGTTCGACAAACCCACTTCCGAGCTCTGAGTCTGTGGGAGAGCAGCCAACCGGGATCTTTCCTTGAAGCCCTGTTGCTCCGGCACTGGGCAGATTGATCAAGGTCGGTGCGGGTAACACTGCAGCACAAATAAAACAAGTTGCCCTGAACAACCTAACCATGGGACCTGATTGGTGGCTTTGGTCCTTTGCTCCAAATTTTCCTCCCCAGCTTTCCTGCCGCATTGATACATCTCAATTATTTACAGAATAGAATGAGGCAAACAAAACCTGCCAGAAGAGCGACCGAGTGCCATGTTGCGCAGCAAGATTTAACCAGTAATAACGCACATATTTATTTAAACATGTTGGAAGATATATACCCTAATAGATTGTAAGCTCTTCTCCTTCTGTATCCTCCCTTATACCCTAATAGATTGTAAGTTCTTCTCCTTCTGTATCCTCCCTTATACCCTAATAGAGTGTAAGCTCTTCTCCTTCTGTATCCTCCCTTATATCTTAATAGATTGTAAGCTCTTCTCCTTCTATATCCTCCCTTATACCCTAATAGATTGTAAGCTCTTCTCCTTCTGTATCCTCCCTTATATCTTAATAGATTGTAAGCTCTTCTCCTTCTATATCCTCCCTTATACCCTAATAGATTGTAAGCTCTTCTCCTTCTGTATCCTCCCTTATACCCTAATAGAGTGTAAGCTCTTCTCCTTCTATATCCTCCCTTATACCCTAATAGATTGTAAGCTCTTCTCCTTCTGTATCCTCCCTTATATCTTAATAGATTGTAAGCTCTTCTCCTTCTATATCCTCCCTTATACCCTAATAGATTGTAAGCTCTTCTCCTTCTGTATCCTCCCTTATACCCTAATAGAGTGTAAGCTCTTCTCCTTCTATATCCTCCCTTATACCCTAATAGATTGTAAGCTCTTCTCCTTCTGTATCCTCCCTTATACCCTAATAGAGTGTAAGCTCTTCTCCTTCTGTATCCTCCCTTATATTCTAATAGAGTGTAAGCTCTTCTCCTTCTGTATCCTCCCTTATACCCTAATAGATTGTAAGCTCTTCTCCTTCTGTATCCTCCCTTATACCCTAATAGATTGTAAGCTCTTCTCCTTCTGTATCCTCCCTTATATCCTAATAGATTGTAAGCTCTGCTCCTTCTGCATCTTCCCTTATATCTGCCACCAGTTTTTTGTTTCTTTCCTGAAATGACGAAAACTAAATTGTGACAGGGAAGGTGCAATTTAAAGGGGAGGACTGCTGAACTCCAACTACTCCAGCACTCAATCTCTGGTACTTAGCGTCGTTCACAGCAGCCATCCCCCCTGCGTCCAATATAGTTATAACATACAGTAATTATCCTAAATGGCTCTTAAGTTATATGGGACCCGGGAGGATGGATGCCCCGGCCCACCCTTTAGAAGCAGAAACTGCTGTAGCTGGAGCCGGGAAGTATTTGCAAATTATCTAAAAATCCAGTCATTGAAGCCTTTAAAAAGGATCTCTTATGGGGTGGTGGTAGAATAGTTGGCTTAGAACAGCAAAACAGAGGCACGATTAGTGGTGCATTATGGGTACTCAAAACCCCACCTATATAACAGGGCGACTTTAACCAGCGAGTGAGAAGGGTTGAGGGGTCCAGGACTTCCCATCAGATCCCGGGCAGCAGCAGCGGAGCCCGGCTCAGCTATTCTCCAGATGTTTTTCAGCTCTCATCTCGTCTATTATTAAAACATCTGTTTCCTCTGACTTTCTTATAAATGACAGCAGAGCCCCGGCCCAGGCATTCCAGCTTGTTTGCCTTAAAGGGGACCTGTCGTCATGTTCTCCTTCCTTGTATTAGTGATGGAAAGCAGACCGGTCCTGTCTGTGCTCTCTGTGCCTGACAGCCAATCACACCTTCACTGATAGGCATCGGCAGCCAATCAGTAATAAAGAATGGAATCCCCCTTCTGTATCCTTTCTTATTCCCTAATAGATTGTAAGCTCTTCTCCTTCTGTATCCTCCCTTATACCCTAATAGAGTGTAAGCTCTTCTCCTCTTGTATCCTCCCTTATACCCTAATAGAGTGTAAGCTCTTCTCCTTCTGTATCCTCCCTTATACCCTAATAGAGTGCAAGCTCTTCTCCTCCTGTATCCTCCCTTATACCCTAATAGAGTGTAAGCTCTTCTCCTTCTGTATCCTCCCTTATACCCTAATAGAGTGCAAGCTCTTCTCCTCCTGTATCCTCCCTTATACCCTAATAGAGTGTAAGCTCTTCTCCTTCTGTATCCTCCCTTATACCCTAATAGAGTGCAAGCTATTCTCCTCCTGTATCCTCCCTTATACCATAATAGAGTGTAAGCTCTTCTCCTTCTATATCCTCCCTTATACCCTAATAGAGTGTAAGCTCTTCTCCTCCTGTATCCTCCCTTATACCCTAATAGAGTGTAAGCTCTTCTCCTCCTGTATCCTCCCTTATACCCTAATAGAGTGCAAGCTCTTCTCCTCCTGTATCCTCCCTTATACCATAATAGAGTGTAAGCTCTTCTCCTCCTGTATCCTCCCTTATACCCTAATAGAGTGTAAGCTCTTCTCCTTCTGTATCCTCCATTATACCCTAATAGATTGTAAGCTCTTCTCCTTCTGTATCCTCCCTTATACCCTAATAGAGCGTAAGCTCTTCTCCTTCTGTATCCTCCCTTATACCCTAATAGAGTGTAAGCTCTTCTCCTTCTGTATCCTCCATTATACCCTAATAGAGTGTAAGCTCTTCTCCTTCTGTATCCTCCCTTATACCCTAATAGATTGTAAGCTCTTCTCCTCCTATATCCTCCCTTATACCCTAATAGAGTGTAAGCTCTTCTCCTTCTGTATCCTCCCTTATACCCTAATAGATTGTACACTCTTGTTTTAAAGGTCACCTGGGGTGAGAGGAAGAGCTTATCCTTTAGGATGAGAAAGTTATTTGATGATGAGGCCCTGGTGGATTTATGGCATCTTCATTGGCACCAAGGGCTATCTTGTAAGATTTGGTGGGGAGGCATTTATTTGAATAATGGATATTTTATGGACTTTTGGTCGCTTTTGGGTTAGGGGGGAATTCATTTGGCTGTAATATGTCTTATGGATCAAGGCGGTATTTATTAGGTTGTAGGGTCTCTTATCAGTTGTGGGGGTATTCGTTTGGCTGAGGGGGCTCTCATGGATTAAGAGGGTATTTATTTGGCTGATGGGTCTCTTATGAATTAAGAGGGTAATTATTTGGCTGATGGGTCTCTTATAAATTAAGAGGGTATTTATTTGGCTGATGGGTCTTTTATGGACTGAGGGGTACTTTATGGATGGGTTAATTGGCTGAAAAAGTTTTCCTGGTGATGTATGGACTCTTCCCTTAAGGGGAAGCATATGGCAGAGGCTTTTGCTATGGATTGAGGGGGTTTATTTGGCTGAGTGCTCTCTAATAGACTGCAACAGGTATTGATTTGCCCTACGGTCCTTTATGTACTATTCACAGTGTATATATGGATTGCATGGGGTAATAATTTGGAATCCCGGCATTCAGAGGGTAATTAGGGGATGTTTTTTTTGTGTGAGGGACGGGCTGAGGGGTCTCTTTTCAAAAGCCTTTTTAATGCACAGAAAAAAGGTATAAAATTCGAAGGCATAAGAGATGGACCAAAATGATATGGATAAAATATATGTAAATATTAAAAGGATCTAAGGACGAATGGGATCTCTTATGAGCTGAGGGGGCATTAAATGAACTGTGGCATTGAATTTGGGGTATTTTATGGAATGGGAAGGTATATATTCGGCCTTATTTGGAAAAAAAAGAGCATCTTTTATATTTTGTTTGTTTTTAGAAATTATTTTCTTTATTATTTTTATTTTTTCTTTTATTGATTTTTGTTATGAAATTAGGGATATTGTATTATTTTATTTTAGGTATTCATTTTATTTTTTATTTGTTTATTATAATATTTATTGTTTTATTTATTATTATTTAAATTACATTGTTATTTATTATTATTATTATTATTATTATTTATTTTAATTTTATTGTTTTATTATTATTTTTGTTTTTTATTTTATTGATTTTTGTTATAAAATAAGAGATATCTTATTATTTTATTTTATGAGTTCATTGTATTTGTATTTTTTTATTATAATATATATTTAATTATTATTATTTCATTTGTATTTTATTTGTATTTATTTTAATTTTACTGTTTACTGTTTTATTTCTTTTTTTTTGTTACAATTATTTTTTTTCCCATTCAGGGCTGGTTTGGATTAAATGGGTATAATGGAGTCGATTTGTTTCGGTCAGGGCTTGGTCTGCTGGGTCACATCCGGCCCTGGATCCCATGCCCGGGAGACTCGGGTGCCAATGCAATTTCCCAGGCTAGGGGCAGACAATGGGGCGACCGGGGCGCGGCAGGCAAGGGGTTAATCCTCAGGATGAATGGACAGAGCCGGCGTTTCTGTTGGCGAGCATTAGCAGGCCGGGCATGTCGTGGTGATGCCGGCGTTTCGCCTTCGTTACACAGCCGGCAGGAAACAAGCCGGATTGTGAGAGCAGAAACTGGGAACCTGCTTCTAGGGAACAACAGGAAGGAAGGAGGATGAGGGATTGTCCCGCGTCGCGGCCCAGTTTCGCAGTTCAATGCCTATCGGAGGCCGGCCGCGGCGGTGATTAAAATCAGTCAGTGACCTATATTGTGGAAGAAAAATTGAAAAGAAGCCATTACGTCCTGTTCATCCATTGCTGTCTGGCCACTGATAACATGGGAAGGCTCGGACTGGTCCATAGGGTTACTAGGGTCACCCAGTGAGTTATCACTGAGCCCTGAACTATGTATAGCTTATTTGTGGCAAAACAATGCAGTCTGGTATGTTTCTGTGTAGGAGTCCTGGATCTAAGCCAGTGATACTTGCATCTAAATGTGGGGTGGGCCCCCAGAGTCGCTTCCACCGACATACCATAGAGGCAGCTACTACCCCCCCCCCCCATGTCTAGGCCTGGTCAACAGCAGCAGGTAATGCCATTGCCTGGTCACCATCAGTGATCCCAGGTTGGCAGCAGCAGTGAATCATACCTCCCAACTGTCTCTTGTGTGTCCCTCTTTTGAGTCCATGTCCCCCTGTCCCTCGTCGTTCCCATTTGTCCCACTTTGCAGATCTGAATCAATAAATAATTCATTCGCCTATTCAACATTGTTGAATTTTTGAGTTGCAGGGCATCCCAAAATTAGGTCATAGATTAAATAACTTGTAGAGTACAGGCAAACCAAAAATACTGTGATAGTTTTGGATCGCCGTAATATCGCCTTAATATCTATCCATCCCTCCCTCCCAGCTCCTCCCATCCATTCCTTCCCTCATAATATCTATCCATCCCTCCCTCCCAGCTCCTCCCATCCATTCCTTCCCTCATAATATCTATCCATCCCTCCCTCCCAGCTCCTCCCATCCATCCCTTTCCCTCTCCTCCCAGTTCATACCATCCATTCCTCTGCCCTTAGTTCTGCTCATCTATCTGCTCCTCCTAGCTCTAGCCATCCATCCCTCCCAGCTCCTCCCATCCATCCCTCTATCCTATCTATCTCACTGTCCTCGAAGATCATCCCATCTATCCCTTTCCTCTCAGTTTTGCCCATCTATCTGCTCCTCCTAGCTCTAGCCATCCATCCCTCCCAGCTCCTCCCATCCATCCCTCTCTCCTATCCATCCCTCTGCCCTCGAAGCTCATCCCATCTATCACTTTCCCCTCAGTTCTGCCCATCTATCCACGTCTCCTAGGTCTAGCCATGCATCCATCCATCCCTCCCTCCTGCTCCTCCCATCTATCCATCCACCCCTACCCCTCTCCTCCCAGCTCATCCAATCCATCCCTCTTCCCTCAGATCTGCTCATCCATCCACTCCTCCTAGCTCTTGCTATCCATCCATCCCACCCTCCTGCTCCTCTTATCTATCCATCCATCCCTCCCTCCTGCTCCTCCCATCTATCCATCCACCCCTACCCCTCTCCTCCCAGCTCATCCAATCCATCCCTCTTCCCTCAGATCTGCTCATCCATCCACTCCTCCTAGCTCTTGCTATCCATCCATCCCACCCTCCTGCTCCTCTTATCTATCCATCCATCCCTCCCAGCTCATCTCATCCATCCCTCTCCCCTCAGATCTGCTCATCCATCCATTCCTCCTAGCTCTAGCCATCCATTCATTACTTCCTCCCAGCTCCTCCCATCCATACATCCATCTCTCTCCTCTCCTCCCAGCTCCTCCCATCCATACATCCATCTCTCTCCGCTCCTCCCAGCTCATCTCATCCATCCCTCTCCCCTCAGATCTGCTCATCCATCCATTCCTCCTAGCTCTAGCCATCCATTCATTACTTCCTCCCAGCTCCTCCCATCCATACATCCATCTCTCTCCTCTCCTCCCAGCTCCTCCCATCCATACATCCATCTCTCTCCTCTCCTCCCAGCTCATCCCATCCATCCATCTCCTCTCAGTTCAGTCCATCCATACACTCCTCTAGACATCCAAGCATCTCTCCCTATTGCTCCTCCTATTAATCCCTGTCCCTCTCCTCCCAGCTCATCCCATCAATCCCTTTCTTCTTAGTTCTGTCCATCCATCCACTCCTTCTAGCTCTAGCCATTCATCCATCCTTCCCTCATGCTCCTCCCATCCATCCCTCCCAGCTCCTCCCATCCATCCCTCCCTACCCCTTTCCTCCCAGCTCATCCCATCAACCTCTTTCTTATCAGTTCTGTCCATCCATCCACCCCTTCTAGCTCTAGCCATTCATCCATCCTTCCCTCCTGCCCCCAACCCAGCTCATCCCATCCTACATTCTGTCCACCCCTTTCTCCCTCTCACTCCTCTCTGCTGATCCCATTGCCAATGGGCAGGACACTTGGCATGGGGCGTGGCCTGGATGTGGCTTAATTAAAAAAGTTGGAAGTTATGGTGATTGGCACCCCGGGCACTTAATGCCGCCCCCTCATTCATCAGCATGGAGCACCAAAGGCCTTTAAATGGACCATACTAAATAACCCCAGTGGTCCATGGGAACTGGACCTAGTTTGTAATTGATGCTAGGTCCTGTTTAGGTACACTTAAAAATGGAACAAAACCCGGAAATTTGATTTTCTCTGCTTTTGTTCCATTTTCCAGGGGCATCCTGAATTTGGATGTCTTTACTTTAATGGGGAGTGTGCACTGCTGTATCCCCAATCTGAATGGCTGGGGCAGCAGCGAGTGCTCTCCATTGAAAACAATAAGAGCCTTTTGTCGAATGACATCACGGCTGTAAAGGAGGGTGAGGACACATCACAACTGTAAAGGAGGGAGAGGATACCTCACAGCTGTAAAGGAGGGCGAGGACACATCACCGCTGTAAAGGAGGGTGAAGACACCTCGCGGCTGTAAAGGAGGGTGAGGACACCTCACGGATGTAAGGGAGGGTGAGGACACCTCATGGCTGTAAAGGAGGGTGAGGACACATCACGGCTGTAAAGGAGGGTGAGGACACATCACGCTTGTAAAGGAGGGTGAGGATACCTCACGGCTGTAAAGGAGGGTGAGGACACATCACGGCTGTAAAGGAGGGTGAGGACACATCACGGCTGTAAAGGAGGGTGAGGACACATCAAGGCTGTAAAGGAGGGTGAGGACACATCACGGCTGTAAAGGAGGGTGAGGACACATCACGGCTGTAAAGGAGGGTGAGGACACCTCACGGCTGTAAAGGAGGGTGAAGACACCTCACGGCTGTAAAGGAGGGTGAGGACATATCACGCCTGTAAAGGAGGGTGAGGACACATCACGCCTGTAAAGGAGGGTGAGGACACATCACGGTTGTAAAGGAGGGTGAAGACACCTCACGGCTATAAGGGAGGGTGAGGACACCTCACGGCTGTAAAGGAGGGTGAGAACACATCACGGCTGTAAAGGAGGGTGAGGACACATCACGCCTGTAAAGGAGGGTGAGGACACATCACGCCTGTAAAGGAGGGTGAGAACACATCACGCCTGTAAAGGAGGGTGAGAACACATCACGGCTGTAAAGGAGGGTGAGGACACATCACGGATGTAAAGGAGGGTGAAGACACCTCACGGCTATAAGGGAGGGTGAGGACACCTCACGGCTGTAAAGGAGGGTGAGAACACATCACGGCTGTAAAGGAGGGTGAGAACACATCACGGCTGTAAAGGAGGGTGAGAACACGTCACGCCTGTAAAGGAGGGTGAGGACACATCACGGTTGTAAAGGAGGGTGAGGACACATCACGGCTGTAAAGGAGGGTGAGGACACATCACGGTTGTAAAGGAGGGTGAGGACACATCACGGCTGTAAAGGAGGATGAGGACACTTCACAGCTGTAAAGGAGGATGAGGACACGTCACAGCTGTAAAGGAGGATGAGGACACGTCACAGCTGTAAAGGAGGATGAGGACACATCACGGCTGTAAAGGAGGGTGAGGACACACCAAATCGGGATGCCCTGTTGGAGAGGAACAATGACACAGACATTGAGAATCTTGGTGATTGTCCCTCTTTAACCCTCACTCTTATGCACACTGGGCTAGATTTATTTACAGTTACCTGCATTGCACTGCATTGTGGGTAAGTCTCTTAGTACTTACCACCACTTCCTGATCCTTGTCAGTCTCCCTTCTCTACTGCTGATTGCCCTCTGGTACTTGCTGCTCCCATCTGGTCCTCCAGTTATTACCCTGCTGCTGAGTCTTCTGCTAGGTTAGGTCAGAGCCATGGGTCAGTGGCCACAAAGAGGGGTTAGGTGAGTGGCTTACACTCTATTAGGGTATAAGGGAGGATACAGAAGGAGAAGAGCTTACAATCTATTAGGGTATAAGGGAGGATACAAAAGGAGAAGAGCTTACACTCTATTAGGGTATAAGGGAGGATACAGAAGGAGAAGAGCTTACAATCTATTAGGGTATAAGGGAGGATACAAAAGGAGAAGAGCTTACACTCTATTAGGGTATAAGGGAGGATACAGAAGGAGAAGAGCTTACAATCTATTAGGGTATAAGGGAGGATACAGGAGGAGAAGAGCTTACAATCTATTAGGGTATAAGGGAATTTTTATTGGTAAACAAACAAACAAAACTCAGCTAATCAGCATTAATACATAATTTAAAGAAAACGTAAACTTGTATACAATGAACATAACACAGCAGAATACTACATACTATACATTATCTATTGTGTCTATACTTATAATGGTTAATCAGTGAAGATACATCAGGTTACAGATCAGGGGTTAGGTGCCATCATTATGTAGAGCAGTAACACATTAAACACCATCATAGATCTGAATCATCAGAGTCGCCCTGCCTGCCAGTCACTTCCATATCAGAGTCTATCGGGTCTGTAGCTGCTGGTGACTTTTTCTTAGTCGGTGGGTCCTCCTCTGACCCTGAGTCACATTTTCTGGCTATACGCTTTAACTCTTGCTCCAGCTCCATAGTATCGTGCCCAGAAAGATCTGCACCTGACTCAGACAGTATGTTATATCGGTTGGATGTAACTGTCACTGTTGTATCTGTTCTGCCCTTGGGCTTTTTACCTGGCTTTTGGACTAAGGACCATGCGCCCTCCGGTCTGCGGGTGGACTTGTCTTTTTTTTTCCATCTCTTATCACCAGGGACTTTACTATCTGCAGAAGAGGCTGGAGCAGGGCAATGGGCCATAGCAGGGGAAGGGGCTACAGGGGAAGATGGGCTATCAGCTTGCTCCGGTGCTGGCCGTGGGATGGCGGCCACAGGCTGTGGGGTTACACCTGTCTGATCTCTTATCTCAGTTGTCTCAGATCCTGGCCTTGTTACTCTCTGCCCAGACATCAGAGCCTCCTCTTCTGTAACCTCACCTGCTGCCTCCAGCTCCTCCGCAGCCTGGCTATAGAGGTTATGGAAGGCCTCCGAGCAGTCCTTACGGTAATGACCCATCTGACCACACAAGTTACACCGGACATTTGTGCACATGGCGCTGGTGTGACCAATCTCCCCGCACAGGTTACACTTCACTACAGTACACACTCCGGCCACATGACCGGCCTTTCCACACTTAAAGCACAAGCGGGGCTGACCGCCATAGAAGCACACCCCCCTCTCACGACCGATAAAGAAGGAGTTGGGCAAATGTAAGGTAACATTACTGTGCTGCCTGAGCTTCACCAGCACCCTCCAGCCTCCCGTCCAGATCCCATCATCATCAAGACACTTTGTCAGGTCAGACACCATATCACAATGTCTCCTCAGCCATATCACAATATCCTGCGGGGGGACGGACTCATTCCACTTCCAATTCCGCTTTGACACTGGGATAAGGATAAACTGGTCCCATCCCTCAGCGCCCCTAAACTTTGTCACACTTGCCCAGAACCTGTCCAAGCTGGCCATGAGCTTGAAGCTTATATCGTAGCCCTGCCTGTCCACGAGGTTTATGACGGCCAAGATATCTGCGGGTGTGAACCCCATCTGGTTACACAGGAGCTCCCGGATCACATGTCTCCTGTCTGGCAGATCTTCCTTTGCCCTCTTATTCTAAAATCTTACCACATTCCTCCTCTTAAATGCCTGACCGGTGTAATGTAAGCCGGGGCTAAAAGATGGGGCACCGCGACTCCAGGAATTCTGAGGAGGAGCGTGGCCAGATGCATTGCCAGTATTATCACTGCAGGGTCTGGATTGAGGGGGACCCGCTACCTGTGGTCGGTCACCTGTGGGAGAAAAAACATTATTAGTGCATGCAGACGATTCAGACCCATTACTATCAGGAACCGCAGGATGTTCATTGTCCCAAACAGATTGCAATGCATTGGGACTTGCTTGCTTGTTTCCTCGATTGGGGGACAGTTCAGAGGTGTCACTATGTCCCGGCTGTGACCCCGGGATTGCAATTTGCGGGGTCTCCCCAACTTCCATAGTGTCACTGGCTGCATCACATCCATTCTCAGGCTGGGGGAGGGCGCCTTGTGAAACACAGTCCATCGCTGGAGCCATATAGGGATTGCTCACTGCTGCCCCCTGGGGGTGGCTGGCTTACTTGGCTGGTATCACGAAAAGGGGCAGAATCTTGCAGCACTGGGGTCCTGTACAGCAGCTCCTGTGAGGATGTCTCCTGCTCTGATGGTGAGGGGGAGGATGAGCTGGGTCCAGGTATCTGTCTGTGTTTTAGGAGCTTCTGAGACTCCTCAAACCGATCCAGGTTCTTGTATCTCTCTGCCATGGGCCCCATTTGTTTCTCAAGTGTCTCAATGTCACTAACAATTTCAGCAAGCTGTGTGCGTAAAGTCTCTATCAGCACATCATAGGCGGTTGCGCTATGGGGGTTTACTGCTTTTAGTTTATTTGCTTCATCTATTTGTATTTGCAGCTCTGTCCTGGATGCTCTTAAGCTGTTCATTTTATTGACTAAATCTGGAATCTTGTCTGCAAGCTGCAGTTCTGGTGCGCGCTCTGTCTCTTTAAGACTTGCCTTGCGCCTTGGCTTTTCTGCTGGGTCTTTGAATGTCTCTGCTGCCTCAGTCCTGGGAGACTTGTGGCCATTTGCCCCCATCTCAGCATTTGCATTGTCTGATAACTTCTCAGATTTATGGCAGATTTAGCAGATTTTCCCCCAGTTATGGGGTCACCGGTGGCCGGCTGGGTCTTGGATCGCAGAGCTCGGGGCTCTCGGCTCACACACACATTCTGCAGCAGGTTTTCCTGCATTGTCAGTCTTTCCAAAGATGTCCTCCTCAGCTTGTGCTGCTTCCCACTGCCGGCCTGAGCTGGCTGCTGAGTGTCCATCACAACAGGTTCTTGGATCTCCCTGCCTGGATCAGCACAGTCACTTTGCTGGGGCTGCCGCCCTCCCTCCATTACATGCTGCACACAGACACTGCTACACGGCCCATCATTATTATCCACCACTTCCATTCCAGCTTCACTTACTTTACTGTAACTTTCTTCCATAAAGACTCTTCCACCTTCATTGTAATCCACCGCGGTCAGCCGGTCAGCAGCATATTCAGTAGCCAGAGGGTCTCTAACATGGACTCCAGATTCAGACCCAGAAGCCTGGAGCTCACCTGGGGAGCGACCCCACCCAAGGCAGCCAGGCCCTGGGCTAGAGCCAGACATTCAGAGCACCTGCAGAGCTCACTCACACCTCCTCCCACCTTAACGATCTATTAGGATATAAGGGAGGATACAGAAGTAGGAGAGCTTACACTCTATTAGGGTATAAGGGAGGATACAGAAGGAGAAGAGCTTACAGTCTATTAGGGTATAAGGGAGGATACATAAGGAGAAGAGCTTACAGTCTATTAGGGTATAAGGGAGGATACAGAAGGAGAAGAGCTTACACTCTATTAGGGTATAAGGGAGGATACAGAAGGAGAAGAGCTTACACTCTATTAGGGTATAAGGGAGGATACAGAAGGAGAAGAGCTTACACTCTATTAGGGTATAAGGGAGGATACAGAAGGAGAAGAGCTTACACTCTATTAGGGTATAAGGGAGGATACAGAAGGAGAAGAGCTTACAATCTATTAGGGTATAAGGGAGGATACAGAAGGAGAAGAGCTTACAATCTATTAGGGTATAAGGGAGGATACAGAAGAAGAGCTTACACTCTATTATGGTATAAGGGAGGATACAGAAGAATGCTGATTGTTGTATAATTATTATAGAACTTTTCACCACACTGGGAATAGATTTCAGGACAGCCGCTATAAGTGATGTCACTGTGATGTCACCTCCTCATGGGGAATCTTTTAGTCACATTTTTTTAGTGCAAATGTTTCTTTTTCTCCTTTTTACAGAGAAATGAAACTTGTTTTCTTTTAAAAGGGAAGCAGGAATGAAATCTGAATCATTTTTCTCTGACCAGGAAGTGCCACTTCCTCTGCACGGCCTTGGATTTTAACCCCTTACTCCCGAGGGATTGGGTGGAAATTTTAACTTGGAAAAGAGATAGCAATGGGCACTTGACAGGACGAAATATTACACACCGCTGCAGTGTTTAGTATGGCAGGAAGTAAAGCCTAAAAGCAAAATACATTGTACTCTATAACTTCATAATTACATCAGAGCCAAATACAGTAAATGCAGTTCCCCCCAGTGCTTAAAGGGGAAGTCCAACTAATTAATATAGTATAAGATTCCTGAGGCTGAATTTCAGGCTGTGGAGCTGCTGACAAGCTCCTATCAGCACTTTCAGGATCCGCTTCAAACTAATGAGTAGAAAACGTTTCCCCATAGAGAGCTAAAGAAAAACTTTCCCACCCGCAATCAGCCCAGCAATGAGAGCGGAAGAGCCAAAGGCAGCCTGTCAGCGACTCCCAGACCAGACATCAGGCTCCCATGGGGACATCAATTACATAAACTGACCCCAATAAGAAGTCTCACAGAGGCCTTAACAGTTAGATAATAAATTGTAAGCTCTTCTCCTTCTGTATCCTCCCTTATATCCTAATAGATTGTAAGCTCTTCTCCTTCTGTATCCTCCCTTATACCCTAATAAATTGTAAGCTCTTCTCCTCCTGTATCCTCCCTTATACCCTAATAGCGTGTAAGCTCTTCTCCTTCTGTATCCTCCCTTATACCCTAATAGATTGTAAGCTCTTCTCCTTCTGTATCCTCCCTTATACCCTAATAGAGTGTAAGCTCTTCTCCTTCTGTATCCTCCCTTATACCCTAATAGAGTGTAAGCTCTTCTCCTTCTGTATCCTCCCGTATACCCTAATAGATTGTAAGCTCTTCCTCTTCTGTATCCTCCCTTATACCCTAATAGATTGTAAGCTCTTCTCCTCCTGTATCCTCCCTTATACCCTAATAGATTGTAAGCTCTTCTCCTTCTGTATCCTCCATTACACCCTAATAGATTGTAAGCTCTTCTCCTTCTGTATCCTCCATTACACCCTAATAGATTGTAAGCTCTTCTCCTTCTGTATCCTCCCTTATACCCTAATAGAGTGTAAGCTCTTCTTCTTCTGTATCCTCCCTTATATCCTAATAGAGTGTAAGCTCTTCTCCTTCTGGTCGGGCTGGGGGATGCTCTGGATGTTGATGATAAGGGAGGGGGGCTGCACAGTTATCTCGCTGATATTGAGGCTTGGCGCTGCCGCCCGGTGACAGTGGAGCCATCTGCTCGGCGCGCTGTGACCTGAATATGGCAGCAGCCGGGAACGGGGAGGGAGATGCCTCCACATCGCCTGTTCCATGGTCTGCAGACCGCTGTGCTGACGTCACATCATCTCCATGTGCCAGAATCTCGCCGACGCTAGCCAATCGCCATCACCAAGGTGCGGAAATGGCTTATTTAGGCTTTTTTTTTAAGATTAAAAAAAGCTAAATCCCAGTCTTTTAAGTCTGCCCCCCCCCCCCCCCCATTGCAGAGGTCAATGGAGATTAGCAGGAAATCTATGGGCCCTTTAATGACGGTCACGACCCTTACAATCTAATTGTACAATTTCTGTACAGTCATTGTAGCGCACAACTGTTTCTCTAGCTGAAGTTCTGTGAAATTGGAGGGGACAAGACGCTTCAATCTGGCCCACAGGGTTACCGGGGAATCTCCCGGTGGGACCCTGGACTGCTTTCAAGGCCTTAAACATAAACATGATCTTGTTATAACTTATCTGTAGCATCCCTAGAGACAATACAGTCTGGGGTCCCGTTTCTGTGCAAGGGCCCCGATTATATGCCGGTGATACTCCTGGGCCCCAGAGTCCATTCCAAAGGTGGGCCCCAGACAGCCCTGTCTCAAACTGTCTCTGTAGTTTATTCCTTATCACAGGCATGGCGGCAATACTTTTTTATTCAGCTGGTTGTAAAAGAGACCCCTCCTCTTATTATATAGCATGTCTATATGGATTTCTAATATTAGGTGATATTACCAATATTCATGGTCAGCCCCTTTAACATAATAATACTAATGACATTGATTTTTATTATTAATATTTTTATTACAGGCTGATTCATCAATAACGCCAGGTAGCGATAGATGAGCGTCTGTAGCGGCATTTTCAGAGCGCCCACTAGTAGTCGCTGTGCTCGGCCGTGGGTCGCTACTTTATAGCGACTCAGCCGCTGTTCAGTAATGTTGAATACATTGTGAGGAGTCGCTATTTGACCAGTACAGCGCTGTATGGGAGCGCATGTTAGCGACTGCTCATAGCGACCGACTCACACCATATTCAGCAAAACAACACAAATCTCTGGTGCTGAAAAATGCTTCTCTGAAGCCCAGAGCGCAGGAGGCGGTGTGATTAAAGTCTGTTTTTCAGCATCTATCCACTAGTAACAAAGCGAAAACATATGGAATTACATTGTAACAACATTGTAACATGAACACTTTAATGGCAGACCTGTGATGTCATTTCTGAAGAAATATATAAAAAATTAAAAAAATGTGAAAAAACTGCTTATTCAATGTCAGAAGAGGTCACAGAATTATTTGTGATTTTTAGAAAAAAAATAAAAAAAACAAATACCCCGTTTAAAGAGAAGAAAAGGTTTGTCCATTGAAATGTATGGGAGAGCGACAGGTAGCGAGAGGTCATACCTGGCGCTGAGCAAGGCTGAATGCTGGCGCTGTTCGCTGAGCCTGTGAAAATGATGAATCAGACGCTACAGGGCGCTATCCCAGTCGCTAAACAGATTCTGCTTGATAAATGTGTAATTGCGTGCCGTGTCCGGCGTTCACCTGTCGCTACCTGTCATTAACCAGCCACTACCTGGCGCTATCCCTTCTTAAATAAGGGCCTTATTGTTGTTTTTATTAATATTATTGTTGTAGTATTGCTGTTACTACAATAATTCCCATAATACATATTTAAATCATAAATTAAATTATAACATGAAATTAATCAAACTTGAAACTAAGGAACAGCTATGAAAACTAATGATAATATATTATGGTCCACGACCATGAATCTTACTACTGCTTCTAATAAGAATATTAATAGTTGTAATAATGGTATAATAATAACAAATAAGAATATTAATAGTTGTAATAATGGTGTAATAATAACAATAATATCAGTAATATTTTTTATTAGTATTACTGTTATTATACGTCGATGCCAGTAGTAGTAGTAGTAGCAGTAGTATTAAAATATATTGTAGCTGTTGTTGTTTTTTTCAAATCACCATACTCATAATAATAGTATTATTAGTATTATAATTATATTAGTAAAGCTATTATTGTGGTTGTTATTTGTTCCTCCTTAGGGGGGCATCCAGATTCCCAGCCACATCCCCACCCCTAACTGTGGGCGTGCCTGCGCCAGCCATTCATAAAAGAGCGTCTAGCTAGAGGTATGCTGGGGGCGCAGGGGGCGCAGGTGAGTGGATTGGGTGATCCAGTGGGGCGTCCCTATTTGGGATGCCACATATATAGATGGACCAACCCATCCGAGAATCTTATAGACTCAAGGGAAGCATTGCGTCTCTTCAACATGGTAACAGCAATGCCGCCAATATTATTATTATTATTATTATTATAGACTCAAGGGGAGTGTTGCACCTCCTTAACATTGTAACAGCAATGCCACTGATATTATTATAATTAATAATAATAAACATAATAATAATAATAATTATTATTTATTAATATTATTATAGACTCAAGGGGAGTGTTGCACCTATTTAACATTGTAACAGCAATGCAACTGATATAATTATAATTATTAATAATAAACATAATAATAATAATAATTATTATTTATTAATATTATTATAGACTCAAGGGGAGTGTTGCACCTCTTTAACATTGTAACAGCAATGCCACCAAAATTATTATTATTCTTATAGACTCAAGGGGAGTGTTGCACCTCCTTAACATTGTAACAGCAATGCCACTAATATTATTATAATTAATAATAATAAACATAATAATAATAATTATTATTATTTATTAATATTATTATAGACTTAAGGGGAGTGTTGCACCTCTTTAACATTGTAACAGCAATGCCACTGATATAATTATAATTATTAATAATAAACATAATAATAATAATTATTATTATTTATTAATATTATTATAGACTCAAGGGGAGTGTTGCACCTCTTTAACATTGTAACAGCAATGCCACTGATATTATTATAATTATTAATAATAAACATAATAATAATTATTATTTATTAATATTATTATAGACTCAAGGGGAGTGTTGCACCTCTTTAACATTGTAACAGCAATGCCACTGATATAATTATAATTATTAATAATAAACATAATAATAATAATTATTATTTATTAATATTATTATAGACTCAAGGGGAGTGTTGCACCTCTTTAACATTGTAACAGCAATGCCACTGATATTATTATAATTATTAATAATATACATAATAATTATTATTATTTATTAATATTATTATAGACTCAAGGGGAGTGTTGCACCTCTTTAACATTGTAACAGCAATGCCACTGATATTATTATAATAAATAATAATAAACATAATAATAATAATAATTATTTATTAATATTATTATAGACTCAAGGGGAGTGTTGTGCCTCTTTTACATTGTAACAGCAATGCCACTGATATTATTATAATTAATAATAATAAACATAATACAAATAATAATGATTTATTAATATTATTATAGACTCAAAGGGGGAGTGCACCTTTTGTAACATTGTAACAGCAATGCCACCAATATTATTATAATTATTGTTATTATTATTATTATTTGTAATAATAATATAATAATAAAAAATATTATTATTCATGTAAAAATGATAAGAAGCTGAAGAAGTTTATGCAGTCTAATAAGAATAATAATATTAGAAGCCATAATATCATAAATAATATGATACTGGAAGTATTGCTGCTACTATATTAGTATTAAGAATATAATATCATAAATACTAAATAATAGTATAGTAATACTAAATAATACTAAATACATAAAATACCATTTTGTGAAATACTCACCTGTAAAATGGGTATTATAAGTATGTCACACACCCCGCTTCAGAACATCCATAACATGTGGGTAATACCGACCTGAAGGGGCGTTCCTGCAGAGATGATAGCAAAAAAGAAAGCCCCTCCCTGATCCATAAATACCTGGGACCTCCCACTCATCACCCAGTATATAGAAGCAGTAAGGTAAGGGACCAGGAAGAGGCAAATATAAGTCATAACAACGCAAAGTTTCAGCAGCCACGCCGTCAAAGCCAGCGAAGGTAAATTGGGATAGCGCAGCCGACCCTGAGTGAGCAGGTCCGGCAGTAGAGGCAGAACGAACTGATCCTCTGCCAGTCTTACTAGGTCTGCGAACCAAACCTGCCTTGGCCACCTTGGTGCCACCAGAATCGCAGACGCGCCCTCCAGGGCCAGCTTGCGCACCACTCTGGCTACCATTGGAAACGGAGGGAACAGGTAAAGAAACCCAGATCCCTCCAGTTCAGAGACATGGCATCCACTGCCAGAGCCAGAGGATCCTGCGAGAGAGACACAAAGACTGGAAGCTTGTGATTGTGACGGGAGGCAAAGAGGTCCACCGCTGGGAACCCCCACCTGAGACAGATCGAACGAAACACCTTGGGACTGAGAGACCACTCCCCCTGACGAGAGGAGGCCCTGCTCAGCGAGTCCGCCTCCGTGTTCTCCACTCCCGGAATGTAGACTGCTGAGATACACGGGACGTGGCTCTCCGCCCAGTCCAGAATCAAAGACACTTCCCTGAGGGCACTCCTGCTGCGAGTCCCCCCCTGGTGATTGATGTAAGCAACCGCCGTCCGGTTGTCCGACCGAACCTGAACAGGCAGGCCCCGCAACTGATGAGTCAAGCGAAACAGAACCAACCTGATGGCTCTCAATTCCAGAACATTGATGGGCTCGTGAGCCTCCTGCGGGCCCCACAGACCCTGGAACTGGAGGTCCTTCCAAACACCCCCCCAACCTGACAGACTGGCATCCGTGGTGACTGTTTCCCAACACGGGGCCAGAAAAGATCTGCCCTTCAACAGATTGACCGACCCCAGCCACCATTGCAGGGATCGACGAACTCGGGGAGTCATCAGGAAGGACTGATCCAACGATAGAGGGGACTTGTCCCAAACCTTCAACAGATGAAGCTGAAGCGTCCTTGTATGAAACTGCGCAAAGGGAACTGCCTCGAATGAGGCCACCATTAACCCCACCAGCCTCATCCCTAGCCGGATGGCCGGACGAGGGACCGACAAGAGAAGCCGAACTAAATCCTGAATCAAAAGAATCTTGGCCTGGGGCAGAAACACCCTGGCCTGCGAAGTGTCCAGAGACATTCCCAGAAAAGTCACTACTCTGGATGGAGACAGAGAAGACTTGGGGTGGTTGACCACCCAACCGAACCTCTCCAGGGTGGACACCACCACTCTGGTGTCCAACTCCGCTTGGTTGAAAGAGGAGGCCATGATCAGAAGATCGTCCAAATAGGGCACAATGCAGATACCCTGAACCCTCAGCAGAGCCATCACTCCCGCTAGCACCTTGGTGAACACCCGAGGAGCCGAGGTGAGACCGAAGGGGAGTGCCACAAACTGAAAATGGCGATCCTCCACCACGAACCTGAGAAACCTCTGGTGTGCTGGAAAGATTGGAACGTGTAAATAAGCATCCTTGATGTCTATGGACGTCAGAAAGTCTCCCTGACGAAGAGAGTGAATGGCCGAACGCAGCGTTTCCATGCGGAATTTCCGTGGCCGGATGAACCTGTTGAGAAACTTCAGATCCAAGATGGGTCGGACCGATCCGTCCTTCTTGGGTACCGTGAACAGATTGGAATAAAAACCCCTGCCCTGATCCGAAGGGGGCACTGGGCAAATGACAGCCATGTTCAGAAGGTTCTGCACTGCCAACAGGAGCCCCTGCGCCGCTAGAGGTTCCGAAGGCATCCGAGACCTGAAAAATCTGGAAGGGGGGCGGAGCTCGAACTCCAGCTTGTAACCGGAAGACACCACTTCCCGGATCCATCGGTCCGAGACCTCTTGATCCCAGACCTGGGAGAAGAGTCGCAGCCGTCCCCCCACCCGCAAGGGTGAGGGCGCCCCCTCATTGCTGAGCCGGCTTGGCAGCCGGCTTGGGCTTAGAGCCCCAACTGAATCCTGGACAGGCACGTCCTCTGCCCCTGCTCCCAGAATCTCCTCTGGAAGAGGGGAATGCAAATCCCCTGCCAGATCTGGCCCCACGAAAGGAGGGGTTAAAGGAAGGGGCCCCCCGAAAGGGACGGCGTTGTTTCTTGCGTTGAGGTAACCTACCACCCTTGGTAACAGTGTCCAATGTCTCTCCAAAAAGCCGTAATCCAACAAAGGGTAGAGCCGTTAGTGACTTCTTGGACATAAAATCTGCCGCCCACTGGCGCAGCCACACCGAGCGCCGAATAGTGACCAGCAGCGCCGACGTTCTACCACACATCATCAAAGTGTCATCCAAGGCTGTCAACACAAAAGATAAAAACAACTCACACCGTTTAAGGCTAAGGAACTCAGCACTACCAGGATGCAGCCCGGAAGAAGTCAACAGATCCCTAACCACGGACCTGGCAGCCAACACCATTAGTGCCGATGCGCAAACGGGCCGCATGGCTGACCCAACGCTAGCAAAACCATGACAAGCCATATGGTCAATACGTTTATCCTCTCCATCCTTGAGAATGGAACAATCAGGTCTATTTAAAACCGAGGAATTGGACAACCCCAAAACCGGCGCATCCACCTCGGGGGGAGATACCCAGCGCTTAACCGCCTCCGAAGGGAAGGGATATTTCCTATCCCATCCCTGAGGGATGCCAGGGAGCCGAGCCGGCCTGTCCCATTCCTTGGCAATAATTTTGTCAAAATGCCTTTGTGTAGGGAATTCCAAGCGCGGCCTGGATTCCTCAAACAATTCACCCTTCTGCTGTGACACCTCCTCAGGAGGGGAAATATTCAGTACCTCTAACCTCAGAGCCAGAGCGTTGGGAGTATCTGAGGATCTCCCCAAGTCACCCAGCTCGGCTTCAGCGCCAAAGGACTGCTCATCGTCCGAAAAATCAGAATCCTCATAAACTTCCCCTTCCTCTAGCTGGGAATAATCAGACCAATCCAGATTATTAACATCCTCCTGGTCCTCCACCAGCGGAGCCGGCGACAAATGCTTTCTCTTAGTCGGAGCCTTACGGGCGACCGAGCTGGAGATCATTTTTTCAAGGTTAGCCAATCTGGCACACATCTCAGATTGCAGCTCCCTGCCCATGACGACGTCACACGGGGTGCGTGTCAAGGCGGGAGGGGGAGATGAAGCGGCGGTGCTGACCCAGACGCCTGTGGTTCGGACTGCCGCGTGATGGTCTGCTGTGCACATGGTATACACAGAAGTACATCGTCCCCAGAAATGGATACCCCACACAACATACACTTTCGGGGATGCCCCGAAGGGGCCCCGAGCCCAGTATCCGGGGATGCCTCCATAAGGTGAACTTTTTATAGGAATAGTCGCTATGACCCAGGGAATTACGCCGCTAGACAACCCGGGATGCCCCTTTAATGTCCCGAGTGGGAGGATTTATAACAATAATGAACCCAGTGATAAAGGATCAGGAGGGATCCCCTAAATGCTACTGGCGAACCTCCTGAACCACCATCTGAAAGACAGAACAGAAGGGCTAATAAGGCTAATGAAGACATAGAAAAACTTACATACATAGGATGAGAAAAGGGGATGGCCAGAGGCCACTTACATAACCGCAAACAGACAGTAATGGCGACCGTGAGGACCGACCCCAGCCAGAATCCACCTGAGCTGCAGCCAGAAGGGGAGAAGGGGGCGTGGTCAGCGCGGGACGCGCGGGACGCCGGGCCACGCCCCCCTTCCCCTCTCCACACAGTCAGAGCTCCGCAGCGGCGCCAGAGAAGGATGGGGGCGGGCAGCGGTGACGCGCCGCCACACCGGCCCCGCCCCCCCAGTCAGCGCGAGGAGAAACTCCTCAGAAGAAAATGGCGCCAAGAGCCGGCCGGCGCCGCAGAGTAAAGAGCGGTCGCCGGCCCGGCTAGTATAAACGACAGTCACATACACACACACACATATTAAACATGTGAAAACGGGAGGGACGAGCCCCGGCCCCGCGCCGACGAAAGACAGGTCAGCACCGCACAGGCCCTGTAAAAACGGCTGCGGCGGTGAATACATTTAAAGAGACACTACACTCACACACACACACCCTCAAAAGTATGCTGTCCTGTGAAAAGAATTAATTAAGAAGGGACCCACACTCCCCAACCCCACCTATGGAAAGGGGATCCTGGGAGGGCCATTGGATGTAAAATAAGGGACAGGGCATCCCAAACCGGGGTCACCAACCCGGAGTAACCGCCTACCCTCTCATATAGGGTCTCACGGTGGAGCATAGCTCCTGAGCACCTAAGGTGCCGATATACCCTCGCCTGGACCCTCAGCCGAGGCTGGGAGGCATATGGAGTTCTGGGGAAAAAAGGTCCAAACGGAAATAAATAAATAACGGGCCGGGAGTTACCCCGGCTACCTGAAATCCCCCTGTGCAAGGAGGAGCCATCATCTTCTGACTTGCTCGCCGTCTGCAGAGATGGAAAACTGGGTGATGAGTGGGAGGTCCCAGGTATTTATGGATCAGGGAGGGGCTTTCTTTTTTGCTATCATCTCTGCAGGAACGCCCACTTCAGGTCGGTATTACCCACATGTTATGGATATCTTGAAGCGGGGTGTGTGACATACTTAGAATATAATAATCATAAATGCATGTCAATAAAATAATAAAACTATACATCAAAACAATGTAAAAATGATAAGAAGCTCATATGCAGTCTAATAACAATAATAACATTAATAGCCATAATAGCATTAATAATAAGATACTGGAAGCATTGCTGCTAATATATTAATAATAAAATATTAAAGTAATTACATTAAAATAATAAAACTGTCAAAACAATGTAAAAATGATTATACACTGTGGAAAGGTCATGCAGTCTAATAATAATAATAATAATTAGCATCTTCCGTGAAGCTATACAAGGTTAATAATTATTGATGGTATTAATAGTTAATAGTAATGGTAATAGTGGAGCAGGACAGGCTGCTGGGTGTCAGATTGCTGGGAAGTTCAGGGTAGGTTGGTAGGATGGTACAATCCTGATTTTCCCATGTATGGAGGTGAGGCAGGGTTTTATTCTGTGGGTGGAGCCTCTCTGCAGGGCCAATGAGCAGCGATGCCCCTCCCCCGCGCTTCCATTATCAGAGATTGTTTTGGAAGCTCTTTCCCTCACAGCCAATCACAGGCTTCCGCTGCCGGTGTCGGGTTACAGGCAACTGTGCAGCTTGGGCAGCAGAGGGAGCCAGTGGGAGGAGTTCTATTAACCCTTTCATCTATTTTACTCCACGCTATTGCGCGGCAGTTCAGCTTTAATTGCAGAACATTTGATGGGTGCTGCGTTTCTCACGCCGCCGTCGCTGTTTCTATTATTACAGCAGAATCGTCATCATCACACCTCACGCCGCGCCGCGCCGCTTCCTTCCTCTGTCACCTTACGCTTAGCGACACCTGCCCCTCCCCCTTCCCGCACACCCGCCATTCATAGATTCCCGGGAGAGGTGCGAGGCTGCCTTAGCTGTTCAGATACATCAGCGCCATCGTCAATATATTTGTGATAGAATGAGGGGCGGAGGTCAGAGCCATTTTTTATTGCTGTGCACGGTTGGGCCTGCTGACCAATGTTCATTAACAAGGGCAGGCTGATTCATCACTAGCGCCAGGTAGCGACAGATGAGCGTCTGTAGCAGGCATTTCAGAGCGCCCGCTAGTAGTCGCTGTGCTCGGCCGTGGTTCGCAAGTTCTGAGCGCCTCAGTCGCTGTGCAGCAATGATGAATACGTTGTGGGGAGTCGCTATATGAGCAGTACAGCGCTGTATATGAGCGAATGGTAGCGACTGGTCAGTGCGACCGACTCACACCATATTTATCAAAAAAACAGCCTCACACACCTCTGGCACTCAAAATGCTTCTCTGAAGCCCAGAGCGCAGGAGGCTGTGTGATTAAAGTCTGTTTTTCAGCATCTATCCACCAGTAACAAAGCGAAAACATATGGAATTACATTGTAATAACACTGTGACATGAACACATTAATGGCAGACCTGTAATGTCAATTCTGCAAAAATATATAAAAAATGGAAAAAGTTTTTTCAAAAATGGCTTTTTCTAGGCCAGGAGAGGTCACAAAATTATTTGAGAATAAAAAAATAAATAAATAAATAAATAAAAACCCTCTGTTTAAAGAGAAGTAAAAGAACGTCGAACATGGGAGAGCGACAGGTAGCGAGACGTAAGACGTGGCGATCTACAAGGCTGAACACCGGCGCTGTTCGCTGAGGCTGGGATAATGATGAATCGGACGCTACATGGCGTTATCCCAGTCGCTCAAAAGAATCCGCTTGATAAATGTGTAATTGCTGCCGTGTCCGGCGTTCACCTGCCGCTACCTGTCATTTACAAGGCACTGCCTGACGCTATCCCTTGATGAATAAGGGCTGAATAAGCGGTCGTGCAGCTGTACAATGTAACAAGCCAGCCAGATGCCTGTCGTGTTAAACTGTAACTGGCCAGATGCATGGCTGCTGTTCCGAAGTAACAATGGCTGCTCCCTGATGCATTACATTATATTGCATCCAAGTGCTCTACTGTGTTACACTGTAAACAGGCAGACGTGTGGCTGCTGTTACAATAAACATCATATAGCAGCTGAGCACCCTGCTTCATTCCACTAAACAACCAGGTGTGTGACTGCTGTAATAGTATAACAATGACTGCTCCCTGGTGTGTTACCTTGTATAGCAACCAAGCACCCCCTGCTGTGTTTTACTAAACAGCCAAATGCATGGCTGCTGTTACAATGTAATAATGGCTGATCCTTGGCATGATACATTGTATAGCAGTCAGGTGCCCCTGTGTTGCACTGTGAACAGCAAGATGCGTGGCTGCTGTTGCTGTGTAACAATGGCTGCTCTCTGGTGTGTTACCTTGTATAACAACCAAGCACACCCTGCTGTGTTTTACTAAACAGTCAGATGCATGGCTGCTGTTACAATGTAATAATGGCTGATCCCTGGCATGATACATTGTATAGCAGCCAGGTGCCCCTGTGTTGCACAGTGAACAGCAAGATGCGTGGCTGCTGTTGCTGTGTAACAATGGCTGCTCCCTGGTGTGTTACATTGTATAGCAACCAAGCATCCCCTGCTGTGTTTTACTAAACAGCCAGATGCATGGCTGCTGTTACAATGTAATAATGGCTGATCCTTGGCATGATACATTGTATAGCAGTCAGGTGCCCCTGTGTTGCACTGTGAACAGCAAGATGCGTGGCTGCTGTTGCTGTGTAACAATGGCTGCTCCCTGGCGTGTTACCTTGTATAGTAACCAAGCTCCCCCTGCTGTGTTCTACTAAACAGCCAGATGCATGGCTGCTGTTACAATGTAATAGTGGCTGATCCTTGGCATGATACATTGTATAGCAGTCAAGTGCCCCTGTGTTGCACTGTGAACAGCAATATGCGTGGCTGCTTTTGCTGTGTAACAATGGCTGCTCCCTGGTGTGTTACCTTGTATAGCAACCAAGCACACCCTGCTGTGTTTTCCAACCAGCCAGATACATGGCTGCTGTTACAATGTAATAATGTCTGATCCTTGGCATGATACATTGTATAGCAGTCAAGTGCCCCTGTGTTGCACTGTGAACAGCAAGATGCGTGGCTGCTGTTGCTGTGTAACAATGGCTGCTCCCTGGCGTGTTACCTTGTATAGTAACCAAGCACCCCCTGCTGTGTTCTACTAAACAGCCAGATGCATGGCTGCTGTTACAATGTAATAATGGCTGATCCTTGGCGTTAAACATTGTATAGCAGTCAAGTGCCCCTGTGTTGCACTGTGAACAGCAAGATGCGTGGCTGCTGTTGCTGTGTAACAATGGCTGCTCCCTGGCGTGCTACCTTGTATAGTAACCAAGCACACCCTGCTGTGTTCTACTAAACAGCCAGATGCATGGCTGCTGTTACAATGTAATAATGGCTGATCCTTGGCATGATACATTGTATAGCAGTCAAGTGCCCCTGTGTTGCACTGTGAACAGCAAGATGCGTGGCTGCTGTTGCTGTGTAACAATGGCTGCTCCCTGGTGTGTTACCTTGTATAGCAACCAAGCACACCCTGCTGTGTTTTCCAACCAGCCAGATACATGGCTGCTGTTACAATGTAATAATGGCTGATCCTTGGCATGATACATTGTATAGCAGTCAGGTGCTCCTGTGTTGCACTGTGAACAACAAGATGTGTGGCTGCTGTTGCTGTGTAACAATGGCTGCTCTCTGGTGTGTTACCTTGTATAGCAACCAAGCACCCCCTGCTGTGTTTTACTAAACAGCCAGATGCATGGCTGCTGTTACAATGTAATAATGGCTGATCCCTGGCATGATACATTGTATAGCAGTCAAGTGCCCCTGTGTTGCACTGTGAACAGCAAGATGCGTGGCTGCTGTTGCTGTGTAACAATGGCTGCTCCCTGGCGTGTTACCTTGTATAGTAACCAAGCTCCCCCTGCTGTGTTCTACTAACCAGCCAGATGCATGGCTGCTGTTACAATGTAATAATGGCTGATCCTTGGCATGATACTTTGTGTAGCAGTCAAGTGCCCCTGTGTTGCACTGTGAACAGCAATATGCGTGGCTGCTGTTGCTGTGTAACAATGGCTGCTCCCTGGTGTGTTACCTTGTATAGCAACCAAGCACACCCTGCTGTGTTTTCCAACCAGCCAGATACATGGCTGCTGTTACAATGTAATAATGGCTGATCCTTGGCATGATACATTGTATAGCAGTCAAGTGCCCCTGTGTTGCACTGTGAACAGCAAGATGCGTGGCTGCTGTTGCTGTGTAACAATGGCTGCTCCCTGGTGTGTTACCTTGTATAGCAACCAAGCACCCCCTGCTGTGTTCTACTAAACAGCCAGATGCATGGCTGCTGTTACAATGTAATAATGGCTGATCCCTGGCATGATACATTGTATAGCAGTCAAGTGCCTCTGTGTTGCACTGTGAACAGCAAGATGCGTGGCTGCTGTTGCTGTGTAACAATGGCTGCTCCCTGGTGTGTTACATTGTATAGCAACCAAGCATCCCCTGCTGTGTTTTACTAAACAGCCAGATGCATGGCTGCTGTTACAATGTAATAATGGCTGATCCCTGGCATGATACATTGTATAGCAGTCAAGTGCCTCTGTGTTGCACTGTGAACAGCAAGATGCGTGGCTGCTGTTGCTGTGTAACAATGGCTGCTCTCTGGTGTGTTACCTTGTATAGCAACCAAGCACCCCCTGCTGTGTTTTACTAAACAGCCAGATGCATGGCTTCTGTTACAATGTAATAATGGCTGATCCCTGGCATGATACATTGTATAGCAGCCAGGTGCCCCTGTGTTGCACTGTGAACAGCAAGATGCGTGGCTGCTGTTGCTGTGTAACAATGGCTGCTCCCTGGTGTGTTACCTTGTATAGCAACCAAGCACCCCCTGCTGTGTTCTACTAAACAGCCAGATGCATGGCTGCTGTTACAATGTAATAATGGCTGATCCCTGGCATGATACATTGTATAGCAGTCAGGTGCCCCTGTGTTGCACTGTGAGGCCTATGCAGGACACAGGGCTGTGCAGTTACCAAGACTAAGGACCGTCAGCCAGGGGCAGATTGGCCATTGGGAGAACGTTTCTGTCTGTTTCGTTCCTTTCTTTCTATTCATTTCTGTTCTTTCTGCCATTCTTTTTCATTTTTTCTTCTTTCCTTTCATTATTTCCTTTTTCTTTCTTCCTATTATTTTCCTTCTCTCTATTCTATTCTATTGTTTATTTCTTTCTTGTATCTGTTCTATCTGCCATTCCTTCTACTTCTTTTTTCTTCCCTTTCTAGCTCTTATTCTTTCTTCCTCTTTTTTCTGCCTCTGTAAAAACTTGCTTTTTATTCCCGTTATTCCTCCTATTCTTTGTTTGTTTCTGTCATTCATTCACTTTCTTTCTATCATTAATTTGATGCTTTTGTTCTTTCTTTCTTTAGTTGTTTCCTTAATTTTTTAAATGTCTTTCTTTATCTCCATCTATGCTTTTTGTCACATTCTTTCTTTTTTCCTATATTCTTCTTTCTCTCTCTTTCTCTCTTGCTTTCTTTTTTTCTGTCATTCATCTGTCCTTTCTTTTATTTTCTTTATTTTGTTCTGCTATTCCTTCTATAGCGTCATCCTTTTGTTCTTTCTGTGTTTCTATTTCAATTTCCTCTATTTCTCTATACCTATTTTTTGTCAATCTGTTATCCTTTTATTTTTTCCTTCTATTCTTTGCCAATATTCACCTTCCACAGGGGCCTGCTGAGAAGCTATCGCCCAGGGGCCCATATAAACCTGGAGCCAGCCCTGCAGTGGCATAACGAAATGTGACGGGGCCCTGTTATGAGCATTAACTGGGGCCCTTTCATTGCTTATACAGTAATTTTTTAACTGTCTTTCAATGCAATTGGAGGCAGCTAGACAACTAAAAACTGACAGCAGAGACAAATGGTTCTTACAGGCAGGCTGATTCATCACTAACGCCAGGTAGCGACAGATGAGCGTCTGTAGCAGGCATTTCAGAGCGCCCGCTAGTAGTCGCTGTGCTCAGCCGTGGGTCGCTAGTTCATAGCGACTCAGTCGCTGTGCAGCAATGATGAATACATTGTGGGGAGTCGCTATATGACCAGTACAGCGCTGTATGGGAGCGCATGTTAGCGACTGGTCAGTGCGACCGACTCACAACATATTCATTAAAAAAACAGCCTCAAAAAACTCAGAAAATGCTTCGCTGTAGCCCAGAGCGTCGGAGGCTGTGTGAATAAAGGCTGTTATCCACCAGTAACAAAGCGAAAACACATGGAATTACATTGTAATAACATTGTAACATGACACATTAATGCCAGACCTGTAATCTCATTTCTGTATAAATATATAAAACATGAAAAATATGGCTTTTTCTAGGCCAGGAGAGGTCAAAACATTATTTGTGATTAATAAAAAAAATTTAATAAAAAAAACCCTGTTTATAGAGAAATAAAGGAACTCCCATTGAAATGTATGGGAGAGCGACAGGTAGCGACAGGTAAGACGTGGCGCTCTGCAAGGCTGAAGGCCGGCGCTGTACACTGAGGCTGGGATAATGATGAATTGGACGCTACATGGCGTTATCCCAGTCGCTCAACAGAATCGGCTTCATAAATGTGTAATTGCTGCCGTGTCCGGGGTTCACCTGTCGCTACCTGTCATTTACAAGGCACTACCTGAAGCTACCTGTCATTTACAAGGCGCTACCTGACGCTATCTGTCATTTACAAGGCACTACCTGAAGCTACCTGTCATTTACAAGGCGCTACCTGACGCTATCTGTCATTTACAAGGCGCTACCTGACGCTATCTGTCATTTACAAGGCGCTACCTGACGCTATCATTTACAAGGCGCTACCTGACGCTATCATTTACAAGGCGCTACCTGACGCTATCTGTCATTTACAAGGCACTACCTGACGCTATCTGTCATTTACAAGGCGCTACCTGACGCTATCTGTCATTTACAAGGCACTACCTGACGCTACCTGTCATTTACAAGGCGCTACCTGACGCTATCTGTCATTTACAAGGCACTACCTGACGCTATCTGTCATTTACAAGGCACTACCTGACGCTATCTGTCATTTACAAGGCACTACCTGACGCTATCTGTCATTTACAAGGCACTACCTGACGCTACCTGTCATTTACAAGGCGCTACCTGACGCTATCTGTCATTTACAAGGCGCTACCTGAAGCTATCTGTCATTTATAAGGCACTACCTGACGCTATCTGTCATTTACAAGGCGCTACCTGACGCTATCTGTCATTTACAAGGCGCTACCTGACGCTATCTGTCATTTACACGGCGCTAACTGACCCTTTCTGTCATTTACAAGGCACTACCTGACGCTATCTGTCATTTACAAGGCGCTACCTGACGCTATCTGTCATTTACACGGCGCTAACTGACGCTTTCTGTCATTTACAAGGCACTACCTGACGCTATCTGTCATTTACAAGGCACTACCTGACGCTACCTGTCATTTACAAGGCGCTACCTGACGCTATCTGTCATTTACAAGGCGCTACCTGAAGCTATCTGTCATTTATAAGGCACTACCTGACGCTATCTGTCATTTACAAGGTGCTACCTGACGCTATCTGTCATTTACAAGGCGCTACCTGACGCTATCTCTCATTTACAAGGCGCTATCTGACGCTACCTGTCATTTACAAGGCGCTACCTGACGCTATCTGTCATTTACAAGGCGCTACCTGACGCTATCTGTCATTTACAAGGCGCTACCTGACGCTATCTGTCATTTACAAGGCGCTACCTGACGCTATCTGTCATTTACAAGGCGCTACCTGACGCTATCTGTCATTTACAAGGCGCTACCTGACGCTATCTGTCATTTACAAGGCGCTACCTGACACTATCTGTCATTTACAATGCGCTACCTGACGCTATCTGTCATTTACAAGGCGCTACCTGACGCTATCCCTTCATGAATAAGGGCCTTACTTTAAATATTGCCAATTGAGCACAATTATAACAAATAAGGTGGATGGGCCCCCCTGACCTTCTGGGCCCCGATGTGGTTGCACCCCCTCAAGTTATGCCCCTGGCCAGATGCATTGGCTGCTGTTACAGTGTAATAATGGCTGCACCCTAGTGTGTTACAGTGTAATAATGGCTGCACCCTAGTGTGTTACAGTGTAATAATGGCTGCACCCTAGTGTGTTACAGTGTAATAATGGCTGCACCCTAGAGTGTTACAGTGTAATAATGGCTGCACCCTAGAGTGTTACAGTGTAATAATGGCTGCACCCTAGTGTGTTACAGTGTAATAATGGCTGCACCCTAGTGTGTTACAGTGTAATAATGGCTGCACCATAGTGTGTTACAGTGTAATAATGGCTGCACCCTAGTGTGTTACAGTGTAATAATGGCTGCACCCTAGTGTGTTACAGTGTAATAATGGCTGCACCATAGTGTGATACAGTGTAATAATGGCTGCACCCTAGTGTGTTACAGTGTAATAATGGCTGCACCATAGTGTGTTACAGTGTAATAATGGCTGCACCCTAGTGTGATACAGTGTAATAATGGCTGCACCCTAGTGTGTTACAGTGTAATAATGGCTGCACCCTAGTGTGTTACAGTGTAATAATGGCTGCACCCTAGTGTGTCACATTGTGTGCATTGTTGGCCTGGCTGATGTTACAATGTAGCAATAGCTGCTCCCTAGTGTGTTACAGTGTAATAATGGCTGCACCCTAGAGTGTTACAGTGTAATAATGGCTGCACCCTAGTGTGTTACAGTGTAATAATGGCTGCACCCTAGTGTGTTACAGTGTATTAATGGCTGCACCCTAGTGTGTTACAGTGTAATAATGGCTGCACCCTAGAGTGTTACAGTGTAATAATGGCTGCACCCTAGAGTGTTACAGTGTAATAATGGCTGCACCCTAGTGTGTTACAGTGTAATAATGGCTGCACCCTAGTGTGTTACAGTGTATTAATGGCTGCACCCTAGTGTGTTACAGTGTAATAATGGCTGCACCCTAGTGTGTTACAGTGTAATAATGGCTGCACCCTAGTGTGTTACAGTGTAATAATGGCTGCACCCTAGTGTGTTACAGTGTAATAATGGCTGCACCCTAGAGTGTTACAGTGTAATAATGGCTGCACCCTAGTGTGTTACAGTGTAATAATGGCTGCACCCTAGTGTGTTACAGTGTATTAATGGCTGCACCCTAGTGTGTTACAGTGTAATAATGGCTGCACCCTAGTGTGTTACAGTGTAATAATGGCTGCACCCTAGTGTGTTACAGTGTAATAATGGCTGCACCCTAGTGTGTTACAGTGTAATAATGGCTGCACCCTAGTGTGTTACAGTGTAATAATGGCTGCACCCTAGTGTGTTACAGTGTAATAATGGCTGCACCCTAGTGTGTTACAGTGTAATAATGGCTGCACCCTAGTGTGTTACAGTGTAATAATGGCAGCACCCTAGAGTGTTACAGTGTAATAATGGCTGCACCCTAGTGTGTTACAGTGTAATAATGGCTGCACCCTAGTGTGTTACAGTGTAATAATGGCTGCACCCTAGTGTGTTACAGTGTAATAATGGCTGCACCCTAGTGTGTTACATTGTAATAATGGCTGCACCCTAGTGTGTTACAGTGTAATAATGGCTGCACCCTAGTGTGTTACAGTGTAATAATGGCTGCACCCTAGTGTGTTACAGTGTAATAATGGCTGCACCCTAGAGTGTTACAGTGTGATAATGGCTGCACCCTAGTGTGTTACAGTGTAATAATGGCTGCACCCTAGTGTGTTACAGTGTAATAATGGCTGCACCATAGTGTGTTACAGTGTAATAATGGCTGCACCCTAGTGTGTTACAGTGTAATAATGGCTGCACCCTAGTGTGTTACAGTGTAATAATGGCTGCACCCTAGTGTGTTACAGTGTAATAATGGCTGCACCCTAGTGTGTTACAGTGTAATAATGGCTGCACCCTAGTGTGTTACAGTGTGATAATGGCTGCACCCTAGTGTGTTACAGTGTAATAATGGCTGCACCCTAGAGTGTTACAGTGTAATAATGGCTGCACCCTAGTGTGTTACATTGTGTGCATTTTTGGCCTGGCTGATGTTACAATGTAGCAATAGCTGCTCCCTAGTGCAGCCACGGTGTATAGCAATCATGCTGTGTTAACCTAAACAGCCAGATGCATGGCTGCTGTTACATCATAACAATGACTGCTCTCTGGGGTAGTACATTTTATAGCAGCCCAGCTGTGTTACACAAAGGGGGTTATTCATCAAGCCATAGCGCCAGGTAGCGAGTGGCAGCGACAGGTAGCGAACGGTGAACTGCAGGCGCTGTACGCAAAACCACATTTATCAAAGCAATTCCGGTGAGCGACTCTAACGGCCCCATGTAGCGTCCGATTCATCATCACAGATGGCTCAGTGTATAGCGCCGTCGCTACCTGTCACTCTCCCATACAGCGGTCCACTAGCGATCGCTCTGAGGGCCTCGCTACAGATGCTCATCTGCCGGTACCTGGCGCTAGTACTGAATCAGCCTCAAAGTAACCAGATGCATTGGCTGGTGTTACAAGGTAACAAAGGCTGCTCTCTGGTGTTACAGTATATAGCAGCCTGGGCCCTGCTGTATTACACTGTTAACAGCCAGACAAACAGCTGCTGTTACAATGTAACAATGCATGCTCCCTGGTATATTACTTTTTAATCCTGTAACACAGCAGCAAACTTATTACAATGCAACAAAGTGCCCTGCTGTTACAATGTAAACATTGTGATGTGTGAGCACAACTGTAATGGACATAAGGCTCATAAAGTGGACGAAAAGAGCTTACAATCTATTAGGATATAAGGGAGGATACAGAAGGGGGAGAGCTTACACTCTATTAGGGTATAAGGGAGGATACAGAAGGAGAAGAGCTTACACTCTATTAGGGTATAAGGGAGGATACAGAAGGAGAAGAGCTTACAATCTATTAAGGTATAAGGGAGGATACAGAAGGAGAAGAGCTTACACTCTATTAGGGTATAAGGGAGGATACAGAAGGAGAAGAGCTTACAATCTATTAGGGTATAAGGGAGGATACAGAAGGAGAAGAGCTTACACTCTATTAGGGTATAAGGGAGGATACAGAAGGAGAAGAGCTTACACTCTATTAGGGTATAAGGGAGGATACAGAAGGAGAAGAGCTTACACTCTATTAGGGTATAAGGGAGGATACAGAAGGAGAAGAGCTTACAATCTATTAGGGTATAAGGGAGGATACAGAAGGAGAAGAGCTTACACTCTATTAGGGTATAAGGGAGGATACAGAAGGAGAAGAGCTTACACTCTATTAGGGTATAAGGGAGGATACAGAAGGAGAAGAGCTTACAATCTATTAGGGTATAAGGGAGGATACAGAAGGAGAAGAGCTTACAATCTATTAGGGTATAAGGGAGGATACAGAAGGAGAAGAGCTTACAATCTATTAGGGTATAAGGGAGGATACAGAAGGAGAAGAGCTTACAATCTATTAGGGTATAAGGGAGGATACAGAAGGAGAAGAGCTTACACTCTATTAGGGTATAAAGGAGGATACAGAAGGAGAAGAGCTTACACTCTATTAGGGTATAAGGGAGGATACAGGAGGAGAAGAGCTTACACTCTATTAGGGTATAAAGGAGGATACAGAAGGAGGAAACGCTGTGTATTATCATTAAGGCCCATAAGGGGTCATGTTGGAGGTCACTCTGAGTGCAGGGGCCCCTGACATTGTGGGTGCCCGCGGGGTGCCCAGATCAGATCAAACACAGCACAACACTATCGGGGACCAATGGGAACGTCTCGTGCTCTTCTAATTGTAACAGAGACAAGCGCTACAAAGTGATATTTTATATCCCGTGTTCTCGTCCTCCGGCAGCCTCGCCATCCCCCCGGCATCCCATTGTCCTCCCGGCAGCGTCCCATAAAGGGGCTATTGTTGGCGGCCATGCCGGGTGCACCCCCCCTCTTCTTCACCCCTTTTGTCCGCTCCCCGTGGCATTCGGATAAAGACATCAGCCGGGCCAGACATTCCATTCCATTATAATGGGGGGGTGGGGAGAGAAGTCTGGGAGCAAACGTGGTTCACAGGCAAGAGCCGGCGGGAGCGGGTGAAAAGGACAAGAGCGAAAATAAAAGCCGCGACACACAGATGTGATCGCCGCGTCCCAGGCATTACGCAACCTGCAGCAGAGGATTATGGGAAGGGATGCTCACATGCGTCACATGGCTGTGGGAATAGACCATAGTTCCGTTATCACGGCAGGTCACTTTAAAATCACGTGTTTCGTGTTTCGCGTTTCACCGCACTTAATCTCACTAAATATTTTTTGGGGGGATGTAATTTCTGTGGGTGTGGTCTAGGGGAGCCTAGCTTATCTATTTTCTGTAGGTGTGGTCTAGGGGAGCCTAGCTCATCTATTTGATATGGATGGGGTCTAGAGGAGCCTAGCTTATCTATTTTATTTTATTTATTATTATTATTATTATTTCTTTTATTATTTATTATTTTTATTATTTTTATTTATTTATTATTGTTTCTTTTATTTTTATTATTATTATTATTTACAATACTTATTATAATTAATTATTATTATTTATTTATTATTTTTATAATTTATTTATTTATTATTTATTTTATTTTATTTCCTGTGGGTGTGGTCTAGGGGGACCTAGCTTATCTATTTCCTGTGGGTGTGATCTAGGGGAGTCTAGCTTATCTATTTCCTGTGGGTGTGGTCTAGGGGAGCCTAGCTTATCTATCTTTTGTGGGTGTGGTCTAGGGGAGCCTGGCTTACCTATCTTCTGTGGGTGTGGTCTAGGGTAGACAGCTTATCTATTCTTTGTGGATGTGGTCTAGGGGAGCCTGGCTTAACTACTCTTTGTGGACAGGGCCTTTGTTGAGTCTTGTATGTCTCTAGTGTTAGCAGGGCTGGAATATGAGGGGGCCGCAAGGGGCGCGAGCCCCGGGGCCTCCACCACTTACCCTGCACAGGGGGCCTCCACCAGCCTTTGGGATTTGTTTTTGCAAACCTGCAGCCAAAGCCATCACAGGGCAGGACGGAGAGTTTAGAGCAGCAAAGCCGCCGCCGCAAAGCTACATGATGAGTGCAGAGCTGTCACTGCACATAAGCCACTGGCAGCTCAATGCAGGGAACTGTTTTCTGCTGGACCAGTCGGGTGAGTACACTACCCCACACCCAGAATGGCAAAGCAGGAGTTCCCGAACAGCATGGACCTGCACAAGGGGGGCACAAGGGACTCCATCTTGTTCCAATAAGTGGGCGCCAGCCAATCACCAATCAGTTACTTGGCTGGAATAATATTTTAAAGTAAAAGAAATACTGTATCTGGGGCCTCCAGCATGTTTTGTTGCCTGAGCCTCCACCACACTTACTCCAGCCCTGAGTGTTAGTTAAATCTGTGACAGAAATGTGTAAAACATCGTTATCAGCTGCCCCTAACTGCCCCTAACTACCCTACTATAAGGGAGGATACAGGAGGAGAAGAGCTTACACTCTATTAGGGTATAAGGGATGATACAGAAGGAGAAGAGCTTACACTCTATTAGGGTATAAGGGAGGATACAGAAGGAGAAGAGCTTACAATCTATTAGGGTATAAGGGAGGATACAGGAGGAGAAGAGCTTACAATCTATTAGGGTATAAGGGAGGATACAGGAGGAGAAGAGCTTACACTCTATTAGGGTATAAGGGATGATACAGAAGGAGAAGAGCTTACAATCTATTAGGGTATAAGGGAGGATACAGAAGGAGAAGAGCTTACAGTCTATTAGGGTATAAGGGAGGATACAGAAGGAGAAGAGCTTACAATCTATTAGGGTATAAGGGAGGATACAGAAGGAGAAGAGCTTACACTCTATTAGGGTATAATGGATGATACAGAAGGAGAAGAGCTTACAATCTATTAGGGTATAAGGGAGGATACAGAAGGAGAAGAGCTTACAATCTATTAGGGTATAAGGGAGGATACAGAAGGAGAAGAGCTTACAGTCTATTAGGGTATAAGGGAGGATACAGAAGGAGAAGAGCTTACAATCTATTAGGGTATAAGGGAGGATACAGGAGGAGAAGAGCTTACACTCTATTAGGGTATAAGGGATGATACAGAAGGAGAAGAGCTTACAATCTATTAGGGTATAAGGGAGGATACAGAAGGAGAAGAGCTTACAATCTATTAGGGTATAAGGGAGGATACAGAAGGAGAAGAGCTTACAATCTATTAGGGTATAAGGGAGGATACAGAAGGAGAAGAGCTTACAATCTATTAGGGTATAAGGGAGGATACAGAAGGAGAAGAGCTTACAATCTATTAGGGTATAAGGGATGATACATAAGAGGAAGAGCTTACAATCTATTAGGGTATAAGGGATGATACATAAGAGGAAGAGCTTACAATCTATTAGGGTATAAGGGAGGATACAGAAGGAGAAGAGCTTACAATCTATTAGGGTATAAGGGAGGATACAGAAGGAGAAGAGCTTACAATCTATTAGGGTATAAGGGAGGATACAGAAGGAGAAGAGCTTACAATCTATTAGGGTATAAGGGAGGATACAGGAGGAGAAGAGCTTACAATCTATTAGGGTATAAGGGAGGATACAGAAGGAGAAGAGCTTACAATCTATTAGGGTATAAGGGAATTTTTATTGGTAAACAAACAACCAAAACTCAGCTAATCAGCATTATTACATAATATAAAGAAAACGTATACTTGTATACAATAAACATAACACAGCAGAATACTACATACTATACATTATCCATCATGTCTATACTCCTAATGATTACTCAGTGTAGATACATCAGGTTACAGATCAGGGGTTAGGCGCCATCATTATGTAGAGCAGTAACACATTAAACACCATCATAGATCTGAATCATCAGAGTCGCCCTGCCTGCCAGTCACTTCCATATCAGAGTCTATCGGGTCTATAGCTGCTGGTGACTTTTTCTTAGTCGGGGGTCCTCCTCTGACCCTGAGTCACATTCTCTGGCTATACGCTTTAACTCTTGCTCCAGCTCCATAGTATCGTGCCCAAAAAGATCTGCACCTGACTCAGACAGTATGTTATATCGGTTGGATGTAACTGTCACTGCTGTATCTGTTCTGCCCTTGGGCTTTTTCCCTGGCTTTTGGACTAAGGACCATGCGCCCTCCGGTCTGCGGGTGGACTTGTCTTTTTTTTCCCTCTCTTAACACCAGGGGCTTTACTATCTGCAGAAGAGTCTGGAGCAGAGCAATGGGCCATAGCAGGGGAAGGGGCTACAAGGGAAGATGGGCTATCAGCTGGCCGTGAGATGGAAGCCACAGGCTGTGGGGTTACATCCGTCTGATCTCTTATCTTAGTTGTCTCATACCCTGGCCTTGTTACTATCTGCCCAGACATCAGAGCCTCCTCCTCTGTAACCTCACCTGCTGCCTCCAGCTCCTCCGCAGCCTGGCTATAGAAGGCCTCCGAGCAGTCCTTATGGTAATGACCCATCTGACCACACAAGTTACACCTGACATTTGTGCACATGGTGCTGGTGTGACCAATCTCCCCGCACAGGTTACACTTCACTACAGTACACACTCCGGCCACATGACCGGCCTTCCCACACTTAAAGCACAAGCGGGGCTGACTGGCATAGAAGCTCACCCCCCTCTCACGGCCGATAAAGAAGGAATTGGGCAAATGTAAGGTAACATTACTGTACTGCCTGAGCTTCACCAGCACCCTCCAGCCTCCCGTCCAGATCCCATCATCATCAAGACACTTTGTCAGGTCAGACACCATATCACACTGTCTCCTCAGCCATATCACAATATCCTGCGGGGGGACGGACTCATTCCAAAACAAGATATTAATGCTCACAGTGCCCGGCTTTGACACCGGGATAAGGATAAACTGGTCCCATCCCTCAGTGCCCCTAAACTTTGTCACACTTGCCCAGAACCTGTCCGAGCTGGCCATGAGCTTGAAGCTTATATCGTAGCCCTGGTTGCCCGGGAGGTTTATGACGACCAATATATCTGCGGGTGTGAACCCCATCTGGTTACACAGGAGCTCCCGGATCACATTTCTCCTGTCTGGCAGATCTTCCTTTCCCCCTTATTCTTAAATCTTACCACGTTCCTCCTCTTAAATGCCTGACCGGTGTAATGTAAGCCGGGGCTAAAAGATGGGGCACCGTGGCTCCAGGCATTCCTAGGAGGAGCGTAGCCAGATGCATTGCCAGTATTATCACTGCGGGGTCTGAATTGCGGGGGACCCGCTACCTGTGGTCAGACACCTGTGGGAGGAAAAACATTAGTGCATGCAGACGATTCAGTCCCATTACTATCAGGGACCCCAGGCTGTTCATTGTCCCAAACAGATTGTAATGCATTGCGACTTGCTTGCTTGTTTCCTCGATTGATGTCCAACAATGTGGGGGACAGTTCAGAGGTGTCACTATGTCCTGGCTGTGACCCCAGGCTTGCAATTTGGGGGGTCTCTCCACCTTCCATAGTGTCACTGGCTGCATCAGATCCATTCTCAGGCTGGGGGAGGGCGCCTTGTGAAACACAGAGTTCATTGCTATTCAGGGATTGCTCACTGCTGCCCCTGGGGGTGGTTGGCTTACTTGGCTGGCATCATGAAAAGATGGGGCAGAATCTTGCAGCACTGGGGTCCTGTACAGCAGCTCCTGTGAGGATGTCTCTTGCTCTGATGGTGAGGGGGAGGCTGAGCTGGGTTCAGGTATCTGTCTGTGTTTTAGGAGCTTCTGAGACTCCTCAAACCGATCCAGGTTCTTGTATCTTTCTGCCATGGGTCCCATTTGTTTCTCAAGTGTCTCTATCAATTGCAGCAAGCTGTGTAAGGCAAGTCTCTTACAGCCCATCATAGAAGGCTGCCATGCTGGGGTTTGCTGCCTTTAGAGCATTCATTTACTCTATTCGTCTTTGCAGGCCTGTCCTGGATGCTCTTAAGCTGTTCATGTTGTTGACTAAATCTGGAATCTTGTCTGCAAGCTGCAGTTCTGGTGCGCCCTCTGTCTCTTTAAGACTTGCCTTGCACCTTGGCTTTTCTGCTGGGTCTTTGAATGTCTCTGCTGCCTCAGTCCTGGGAGACTTGTGGCCATTTGGCCCCAGCTCAGCATTTGCATTGTCTGATAACTTCTCAGATTTATGTCCAGTGGCAGATTTAGCAGATTTCCCCCCAGTTATGGGGTCACTGGTGGCCGGCTGGGTCTTGGATCGCAGGGCCCGGGACTCTCGGCTCACACACACATTCTGCTGCAGGTTTTCCTGCATTGTCAGTCTTTCCAAATATGTCCTCCTCAGCTTGTGCTGCTTCCCACTGCCGGCCTGAGCTGGCTGCTGAGTGTCCATCACAACAGGTTGTTGGATCTCCCTGCCTGGATCATCACAGTTACCTCCCTCCATTACATGCTGCGCACAGACACTGCTACACGGCCCATCATTATTATTCACCACTTCCATTCCAGCTTCACTTACTTTACTGTAACTTTCTTCCATAAAGACTCTTCCACCATCATTGTAATCCACCGCGGTCAGCCGGTCAGCAGCATATTCAGTAGCCAGAGAGTCTCTAACATGGACTCCAGATTCAGACCCAGAAGCCCTGAGCTCACCTGGGGAGCGACCCCACCCAAGGCAGCCAGGCCCTGGGCTAGAGCCAGACATTCACAGCACCTGCAGAGAGCTCACTCACACACCTCCTCCCACTTTAACGATCTATTAGGGTATAAGGGAGGATACAGGAGGAGAAGAGCTTACACTCTATTAGGGTATAAGGGAGGATACATAAGGAGAAGAGCTTACAGTCTATTAGGGTATAAGGGAGGATACAGAAGGAGAAGAGCTTACACTCTATTAGGGTATAAGGGAGGATACAGAAGGAGAAGAGCTTACACTCTATTAGGGTATAGGGGAGGATACAGAAGGAGAAGAGCTTACACTCTATTATGGTATAAGGGATGATACAGAAGGAGAATAGCTTACACTCTATTAGGGTATAAGGGGGGATGCAGAAGGAGAAGAGCTTACACTCTATTAGGGTATAAGAGAGGATACAGAAGGGAGACGAGCTTACAATCTATTAGGCTATAAGGGAGGATACAGAAGGAGAAGAGCTTACACTCTATTAGGATATAAGGTAGGATACAGAAGGAGAAGAGCTTACAATTTATTAGGGTATAAGGGAGGATACAGAAGGAGAATAGCTTACAATTTATTAGGGTATAAGGGAGGACACAGAAGGAGAAGAGCTTACAATCTATTAGGGTATAAGAGAGGATACAGAAGGAGAAGAGCTTACAATCTATTAGGGTATAAGGGATAAATCTTGTGGGGGGCAGCGAGACATGTGACAGTCGGATCGCATTTCTGATGACTGATCGCACCGTCACATTACAGTTGATCTGTGTCAGTGTTGGGGAAGGAAGGAACGTGTAATAAAACAAAAAGAGGAAGCCAGAAAGGAAGCTGGGTGTCAGGGAGGGAGCAAGACCCTCGGGGATGATGGATTGGCCTGAGTGAAGTTCCAGACACAGGAGGTGGGGGAGGGGCGGGAGCCTTTTAACCAATGGGCTGCATGACATTGAATGAAGTTTCCATACCTTCCAACTTTTCAGGGTGGAAAAGAGGGACATTTGTTAAATTAAGCCACGCCCCCTCATTGATTGATGGATAGGAAATAAGATGTAATAGTTAAAATAGAAACACTTTCAATAGGCAAATTAATCATTTATTGCTGCAGATCTGCATGTTACACCTCAAAGAGGGACAAATGAGAACAACGAGGGACAGTGGAACATGGACTCCAAAGAGGGACAGTCCCTCCAAATCAGGGACACTTGGGAGGTATGAAGTTTCATGTCTTGTCTGATGGCTGAAAGTTCGAAAAAAGTCTGGTGAAAAGTATCCGAAACAGAACAATGTTGCACTCACATTGGTGGGGTGGATACTGTAGACAGAAAAGACAAAGACTTGGACTCAGAGAGGCTCCCTAGTTTCCATGGTGATTTTATTGCACAAAGATGGAGGGGGGAAGCTGACACCCACCCCCCCTTGAGGGTTTTTCTCTGCTGAGCAATTTTCACCTTGATCCAGGAGCTCCGACACCTCACACAAAGATCTGAGGAACCAAGATGGTGAGAAGAGGGGGAAGGAGGAAGAGCTTACAGTTTAATAGGTTATAAGAGGACACATGTAAAAGGTAAGAGCTTAACATTTAATCAGCAGAGGAAGCGCTTACAGTCTATTAGGGTATAAGGGAGGATACAGGAGGTGAAGAGCTTACAATCTATTAGGGTATAAGGGAGGATACAGGAGGGGAAGAGCTTACAGTCTATTAGGGTATAAGGGAGGATACAGGAGGAGAAGAGCTTACAGTCTATTAGAGTATAAGGTAGGATACAGTTGGAGAAGACCTTACATTCTATTAGGGTATAAGGGAGGATACAGAAGGAGAAGAGCTTACACTCTATTAGGGTATAAGGGAGGATACAGAAGGAGAAGAGCTTACACTCTATTAAGGTATAAGGGAGGATACAGAAGGAGAAGAGATTACAATCTATTAGAGTATAAGGGAGGATACAGGAGGAAAAGAGCTTACAATCTATTAGGGTATAAGGGAGGATACAGAAGGTGAAAAGCTTACAATCTATTAGGGTATAAGGGAGGATACAGGAGGAGAAGAGCTTACAATCTATTAGGGTATAAGGGAGGATACAGAAGAGGAAGAGCTTACAATCTATTAGGAGCTACAATCTATCATCAGGGTATCAGGTTGGATACAGGAAGTAGGGTCTCTAAAATAGTTCGGCCCTGGAACCAGCATGCCACAATCTCCATTAATGGTGAACACTTTCTGGATGTTTGGGACACGTTGTTCTTATTCAGCTTTGTGAAATCTGCTCCCAGGGAGACAGCCCCGTACAGGGCCACCAAGTTGTCACCGCAGGTGACCGCGCTCCCGTCTATCTAAATATGAAGTATAAATTGCCCATCTCAACACTTGAAAAACTCATTATGGAGTCGGGATGAAAGCGTTTGGTAGGAGACGGGAGATGCTTGATCTCCAGCGTTACTGGTGCGGCAGCTCAGTTTAAACTGTGCCGAGGAGGTCAGACGCACCATGAAATTACCCCGTTCCGAAAGCGGGCAATTACCTGTGAGCTGGATGAATATCTGAGACTAAGTACAGGAATCGGCATCAGCACCGAAAGTGTCGCTGACTGCCAAGTGCTGAAACTCAGAGCTGCCCGATTATCATTCTGCTCACTTACCTGCACCGAACCACATACCTACCTGCCAACCATAAACAGTGGGGAAGCGTTACAGAAACAAAAAGAGGAAGAATCTACAGTCTATAAGGGTATAAGGGAGGATACAGAAGGAGAAGAACTTACAATCTATTAGGGTATAAGGGAGGATACAGGAGGAAAAGAGCTTACACTCTATTAGGGTATAAGGGAGGATACAGGAGGAGAAGAGCTTACAATCTATTAGGGTATAAGGGAGGATACAGAAGGAGAAGAGCTTACACTCTATTAGGGTATAAGGGAGGATACAGAAGGAGAAGAGCTTACACTCTATTAGGGTATAAGGGAGGATACAGAAGGGAGAAGAGCTTACACTCTATTAGGGTATAAGGGAGGATACAGAAGGAGAAGAGCTTACAATCTATTAGGGTATAAGGGAGGATACAGAAGGAGAAGAGCTTACAATCTATTAGGGTATAAGGGAGGATACAGAAGGAGAAGAGCTTACAATCTATTAGGGTATAAGGGAGGATACAGAAGGAGAAGAGCTTACAATCTATTAGGGTGTAAGGGAGGATACAGAAGGAGAAGAGATTACAATCTATTAGGGTATAAGGGAGGATACAGAAGGAGAAGAGCTTACACTTTATTAGGGTATAAGGGAGGATACAGGAGGAGAAGAGCTTACAATCTATTAGGGTATAAGGGAGGATACAGAAGGAGAAGAGCTTACACTCTATTAGGGTATAAGGGAGGATACAGAAGGGAGAAGAGCTTACACTCTATTAGGGTATAAGGGAGGATACAGAAGGAGAAGAGCTTACAATCTATTAGGGTATAAGGGAGGATACAGAAGGAGAAGAGCTTACAATCTAGTAGGATATAAGGGAGGATACAGAAGGAGAAGAGCTTACAATCTAGTAGGATATAAGGGAGGATACAGAAGGAGAAGAGCTTACAATCTATTAGGGTATAAGGGAGGATACAGAAGGAGAAGAGCTTACACTCTATTAGGGTATAAGGGAGGATACAGAAGGAGAAGAGCTTACAATCTATTAGGGTATAAGGGAGGATACAGAAGGAGAAGAGCTTACAATCTATTAGGGTATAAGGGAGGATACAGAAGGAGAAGAGCTTACAATCTATTAGGGTGTAAGGGAGGATACAGAAGGAGAAGAGCTTACAATCTAGTAGGATATAAGGGAGGATACAGAAGGAGAAGAGCTTACAATCTATTAGGGTATAAGGGAGGATACAGAAGGAGAAGAGCTTACACTCTATTAGGGTATAAGGGAGGATACAGAAGGAGAAGAGCTTACAATCTAGTAGGATATAAGGGAGGATACAGAAGGAGAAGAGCTTACAATCTATTAGGGTATAAGGGAGGATACAGAAGGAGAAGAGCTTACAATCTATTAGGGTATAAGGGAGGATACAGAAGGAGAAGAGCTTACACTCTATTAGGGTATAAGGGAGGATACAGAAGGAGAAGAGCTTACAATCTAGTAGGATATAAGGGAGGATACAGAAGGAGAAGAGCTTACAATCTATTAGGGTATAAGGGAGGATACAGAAGGAGAAGAGCTTACAATCTAGTAGGATATAAGGGAGGATACAGAAGGAGAAGAGCTTACAATCTATTAGGGTATAAGGGAGGATACAGAAGGAGAAGAGCTTACAATCTATTAGGGTATAAGGGAGGATACAGAAGGAGAAGAGCTTACACTCTATTAGGGTATAAGGGAGGATACAGAAGGAGAAGAGCTTACAATCTATTAGGGTATAAGGGAGGATACAGAAGGAGAAGAGCTTACACTCTATTAGGGTATAAGGGAGGATACAGGAGGAGAAGAGCTTACAATCGATTAAGATATAAGGGAGGATACAGAAGGAGAAGAGCTTACACTCTATTAGGGTATAAGGGAGGATACAGAAGGAGAAGAGCTTACAATCGATTAAGATATAAGGGAGGATACAGAAGGAGAAGAGCTTACACTCTATTAGGGTATAAGGGATGATACAGAAGGAGAGGATCTTACACTCTATTAGGGTATAAGGGAGGATACAGAAGGAGAAGAGCTTACAATCGATTAAGATATAAGGGAGGATACAGAAGGAGAAGAGCTTACACTCTATTAGGGTATAAGGGATGATACAGAAGGAGAGGATCTTACACTCTATTAGGGTATAAGGGAGGATACAGAAGGAGAAGAGCTTACACTCTATTAGGGTATAAGGGATGATACAGAAGGAGAGGATCTTACACTCTATTAGGGTATAAGGGAGGATACAGAAGGAGAAGAGCTTACAATCGATTAAGATATAAGGGAGGATACAGAAGGAGAAGAGCTTACAATCTATTAGGGTATAAGGGAGGATACAGAAGGAGAAGAGCTTACACTCTATTAGGGTATAAGGGAGGATACAGAAGGAGAAGAGCTTACACTCTATTAGGGTATAAGGGAGGATACAGAAGGAGAAGAGCTTACACTCTATTAGGGTATAAGGGATGATACAGAAGGAGAAGAGCTTACACTCTATTAGGGTATAAGGGAGGATACAGGAGGAGAAGAGCTTACAATCGATTAAGATATAAGGGAGGATACAGAAGGAGAAGAGCTTACAATCTATTAGGGTATAAGGGAGGATACAGGAGGAGAAGAGCTTACACTCTATTAGGGTATAAGGGAGGATACAGAAGGAGAAGAGCTTACACTCTATTAGGGTATAAGGGAGGATACAGGAGGAGAAGAGCTTACACTCTATTAGGGTATAAGGGAGGATACAGAAGGAGAAGAGCTTACACTCTATTAGGGTATAAGGGAGGATACAGAAGGAGAGGATCTTACACTCTATTAGGGTATAAGGGAGGATACAGGAGGAGAAGAGCTTACACTCTATTAGGGTATAAGGGAGGATACAGAAGGAGAGGATCTTACACTCTATTAGGGTATAAGGGAGGATACAGGAGGAGAAGAGCTTACACTCTATTAGGGTATAAGGGAGGATACAGAAGGAGAAGAGCTTACACTCTATTAGGGTATGAGGGAGGATACAGGAGGAGAAGAGCTTACAATCGATTAAGATATAAGGGAGGATACAGAAGGAGAAGAGCTTACAATCTATTAGGGTATAAGGGAGGATACAGGAGGAGAAGAGCTTACACTCTATTAGGGTATAAGGGAGGATACAGGAGGAGAAGAGCTTACAATCGATCTGCACATGGCTTCCTGACCTCCTCCTGGTGCCTGCACGATGTGTCCATCTGCCCCCTCAATCCATAGGAAACCCCTCAGTCTAATGAATACTCCTCAGTCCATGAGACCCCTCAGCCTAATGAGTATCTCCTCTCTTCATAACAGACCCATCAGCCACATATATACCCTCTTAATATATGAGACCCTCAGCCTAATTAATAGCCCCTAAATCCATAAGAGACCCCTCAGCCTAATGAATTCCCCTCAATCCATGAGACCCCTTATTCTAATGAATACTCCTCAGTCCATGAGACCCCTCAGTCTAATGAATACTCCTCAATCCATGAGACCCCTCAGCCTAATGAATACTCCTCAGTCCATGAGACCCCTCAGTCTAATGAATACTCCTCAATCCATGAGACCCCTCAGCCTAATGAATACTCCTCAGTCCATGAGACCCCTCAGTCTAATGAATACTCCTCAATCCATGAGACTCCTCAGCCTAATGAGTATCTCCTCTCTTCATAACAGACCCATCAGCCACATAAATACCCTCTTAATATATGAGACCCTCAGCCTAATGAATACCCCCTAAATCCATAGGGGACCTCTAATCCAAATGAAACATCCTCAATCCATAAGACCCTTCAGCCTAATGAGTATATCCTCTCTTCATAACAGACCCCTCAGCCACATAAATACCCTGTTAATATATAAGAGACCCTCAGATCCCTCCTCAATCCATAGGAGACCCCCTCAGCCTGATGAATACCCACATACATATACTTTTAATATATAAGAGACCCTCAGCCTATTGAATACCTCCTAAATCCATAGGAGACCCCCCTCATCCTGATGAATACCCCCTTAATTCATAGGGGGCCTCTAATACAAATGAATCCTTCTCAATCCATAAGACCCTTCAGCCTAATGAGTATCTCCTCTCTTCATAACAGATCCCTCAGCCACACAACTACCCTGTTAAAATATGAGACCCTCAGCCTAATGAATCCCCCCTAAATCCATAGGGGACCTCTAAGACAAATGAATCCTTCTCAATCCATAAGACCCTTAAGCCTAATGAGTATCTCCTGTCTTAATAACAGACCCCTCAGCCACATAAATACCCCTCCATCCATAAGAGACCCCTCAGCCACACGAATGCCCCTCAATCCATAAGGGACCCCTCAGTCTAATAAACACTGTTGCTGGACTCCGCTTTTAAGGAACGAGCTGCGTTCGAGAGGCGCTGAATGATTTTCCAGCTTGGAGGATGACCTAACCGGGTGCGGAAATGGCGACTCAGCTGTGAAAACTTCCTCTGAACGAAACAAAACAGATGCACATTTCCAGAGGGAGTGGACACATTGGGAGCCCTTTAAACTAATTTGAATATTGCATCATCTATTGTGCATCTAATTACCCCGCCCAGATTTGTAGTCACATGACTTTGATCTGTGTCAACCCTTCTCGTGCATGGGAGGCTTGTTCTCTTTGTGGTTACAAGCATGTTTGGGGATCCTCCTATCACTGCCCGTGAGAAGCCCATAGGTTCTCCAGCACTGTTCCAGAGCTCGGCATGGGGTGTCATCTGAAAATGGGCACCGTCCAATTATAATAGAGACCAGACTCTTACGCACCCTCCTGAATGGGGCGCGTAGTGGGCATTAGCAACATGTCTGCCCTCTGAACTGATATAGGCACCAGAACAAAACCCATAATAGTCAAGATAAATATGAGCATGACTTCCCCCATCTTTCTTATCAATTAATATTCGTATAAATCCCATGTGGCAGTTTAAAGCGGACCAACACTGCTAGGGGCAGTGGGGGCATCCTGACTGCATTCATTTTAACAAACGGACCTGCAATGCACTCCTTAAAGTGGACCAATACCCAAGGCCTGACAGCCCACTTGACTCCTTCCCCCCGAGGCATCCAAATTTGGGTTTCCCCGCTGTGTGAAACCCCCCAGGTCGCCTGGAAACTCACCTTCTTGCCCCATCCAACAGCACATGCGCGAGCAGCGGCCACATCCCTGCTATCCCTTTAGCAGGACGCAGGGCATGCTAACTTTTAGAGGGTAGCGGGGGATGTGTCATGGCCACCAGCGTGTTTGGATCTGCTTGCTTAGACAAGCTTTTAGACGAAGGAGCGGGAGGGGATCCCAGCGCTCTGATTGGACGAGAGACCACGCAGGGAAGACCAGGGAACAGTGGGTCAGATCCGGCGACCTGGGCGGTTTCACACAGGGGGGTACCTGGTGGGCAAGGACCAAAACCCAGGATAGTCAAAACCCTGGGTTTTGGTCCACTTTAAAATGGAACCTCCAGGATTGTTAGTTGGCACATTCCAGCGACTGGTTTTTGCCATGGAAATGTAGCGGGCGCGTGCCTGGCCATTGGCACATGCTCTGAGGGTTCTTCGACCTAGGGTAGGGCGACTCAGGATGGTGCGGCATGTGTGGGGTGGAGGTGCACTTACTGGTTTAGTTGCCTTCATTGATGACACTCCTTGGAGCAAACAACAGAGTCTTTATTTGAGGGCTTCCGTCATCAAACAGCATAATCCAGTTACAGGCAATATTCATAGGTTACAGCAAACAGTTACAGTCCACGAGCTTCTTCCATCTCTGTGACTCCTCCACTACATTAACACTTCCCCTCTTCACATCTAAGCAGAACACTCTAGAAGGGTTGCGAGGCTCAACCAATGGCAGGGCAGGTGATGTTGCCAATGCCACCTGGCTGAGTCTCTATTTATCCAATTTAGGGGTACACTAGACTAATTAATATTAACTAGGTTTATTCCTTAGGCAACACTGCCATCATGAGGATTTATGTTGTAATGAGTTCTGTATTTAACTAGTATTATTAAAGTCACTATCACTATCAGGGCCTACCCCACTGACAGGGCTCTAATGTTTCCTAAGTGTAGTGTTGCCCATGGTTTCCACCCATCACATCAACACAATGCAGGAGGGTTATGCACAGTGGGGCCCCCAGCAATTAGGATTCCCTTTAAATCCTAGCCCATCCCCCCCAGCACAGTACAGCAGGTACCAACCACACTCTACGTGGTCCCCACAATTCAGCATGTTCCCCCTGATGTTTGTGGTCACTGTCATGTTACATGCAGAGTGGCATCTTCCTGCCATTCTGTTAACTTGAATGGGGCCCAGCGATTGCATACAGAGCCTGGCCCCAGCTACCAACGGGATCACCGGAGGGAAGGTGATGGAGTGGAGAACAGGTAGGTTTTTATTTAGCATCTTCTGCTGCCTCAGCACCACGGCTGAGGTGCACGGGATACTAGAGACTATAAAGACTCCTTTGTTCCTATAGTGGAACAAAACCCAGGATTTTCACCATTCCAGGTTTTGGTCCTTGCCTATTGGGTCATGCCAATTTGGCCTCCTGGACCAGATCATAACCCAAAGGTTGGTAGAGGCCCCGGGGCATCTGCCACTCATAATCTGGCCCTGTTAATAAGCACGGCATGTGGCACTAATAGGACAAGAGCTTGCAAATGCATCATAGGGCGAGGGGAGTTACATTTTTAAGGGTGATCTGGGGGGTTTACATGCAGGGTATCCCAAATCAGGATGCCCCCGGGGAAAGGAACTAAACCCAGAATAGTGGTTTTGTTCCGCTTTAAGAATTAAAATGTTTATTTGAGCCTTTATCTGATTAGGTTCAGAGAGTGGGGGCTACAGCCAACCTGAGCACCCCAATGGTGCCCCCTCCCTTACCGTCTTCAGGATATGAAAGGTGTGGATGAGCCCTGTGGCCACCAGCGTCAGCCCAGTGCTTTCTCCCTAATGTCTGATTTTTGAGGGCCACTCCTGGTGAAACACAAGACAAATTATGAAAGTCCTACACAAAACTGTCATGGCTGCCCTTGACCGGGTTCCAGGCCATAGGTATGTCCGAAGTGCCGAGCTGGTACACCTTGGAGGTGGGACCCTTTTTCTGTTTTTAAAGTCTAGTATTGCTCCGGTTGAATGACATAGGTGTATCCTAAGTCCAACTCCGAGGTTTACCGCCAAATTGCGCCCGTGCCGAAATTTCAGTGAAAAGGGAACACGTTGGCTTTCTATTAGCAATAGGAGTGACCCTCTCCACCACTCCTCGCCTTTCATGTGACACCGCGCCTCCCACACTCTGCCAACACTCCTCCTTGGTAATGAAGTGTGTGGATGCAAATAATTAGCGCTAATTAGTTTTCAGCAAGCTGCTGGGAAAGGGAGCCAGTTGTGTCAGTTTATTTAAGGTTCCCTTCAAAGACTCGTGTTTTATTTTAGGGATAGTTGTCGGTCATATCAACTGTTAATCAAAATCCAAGCACACGCCAAGATAAAGCTTCACTTTTTACCTCCTACTTGTATATGGTGTCCTGTACGAAGACCAGACCATAAAGGTGAACAACATATCAGAACTCAAGGTTCTCCTTTTGACCTTGTCTTCCATATCAGGTCTACATTGCAGCAGAGTAACTACTAGTAAAACTAAATTCTTCTACTTTGACATGGTTTATGGTGTTCTGTACAATAATCAGTAGACCAGAAGACCAAAGCATAAGGGGAAGAGCATATCGGAATGTAGAGTTCTCCTTGTGCTCTTGCCTTCTGTTTGAATCCTTCACTGCAGCAGAGGAACAGACAACATGCTAAGAGACTACTAAGAAACTCTATGCAGTCTCCAACCCTATAGAAAGCACCTGCTTTGGGGCTTCCTACTTCACTTCTGACTTGTCTCTGATGTTCTGTACAAAGACCAGTAGACCAGACTATAAAGGCGAAGAACATTAAGATTCTCCTTGTGCTCTTGTCCTCTGTGTGGGGTCTACACTGTAGCGGAGTAGCAGGCAACATGCTAGGAGACTACTCAGGAACTTTTTGAGGCCTCCAACCAAAAGCCCAAAGGGTGGACCATCTACAAAAACGATGAATAAATTAAAACACTAAATAGGATCTCCCTGTGTTCTCTTCCCTATTTGGGATACTTACATTGTGTCACTGAAGCAGAGAGCACACAAAGAGACTACTATAGACCACTCTGGAGGCTACAGCCTCATAGGAAATGTATAAGGCGCACCTACAGATAAGAATAGCATATCACAACATCTAAATGGTCCTCCCTGTCCTCTGGTGTGGTGTACATATCTTACAAAAGGTCAAGAGCCAAGATGTTTGTTGGTTGGTTGGTTGGTGGCGGCATAGGTAGAGCTTGTGTTTTTCCACTGTGTTAATAAGGTCCTCTTGGGCCTGCAAACTTGTAGAATGCAAACAGAAAACCAAACTTGTGTGGTCCCCCCCATGTTTTATCCTTTTGTAAGACATCTAGATGGCACTAAAATAGCAGAAAACACACCAAAAGCCCAGAAAGTTTCTCACTGTTGCCTCCAGTCTTGTAGAGCACCTACAGAAGGGTAGGCCATCTGTAGAATGGAAGATGATGACTGGTTTCCTCTGTGCTCTTGTCCACCTTTGTGGCCTCCAACCATGTAGCATCCCAACAGAATAGAAAAGTAAAACACAAGTTCTGCTATGCTTAACAACCAACCAGCCAACCAAAACCCTGGCTCTTACCCTTTTGTGTGATGCTTTCAATGCACCAGAGTAGCAGGGAACACACCAAGGGGACAATAGGATTCTCAATGTAGCCTCCAACTTTGTAAGGTGCCTACAGAGGAGCAGACCATCTCTAAAAACCATATTAAAACCCTGTCTTTCTGTAAGAGGCTAATGTTTCACCATAGCAGCAAACAAGGTACCAAGAGGCCAGAAAGGTCTTCTGTGTTGTCTCCAACAATGTAGAATGCCCACAGCAATAGAGGTGCAGTGAAGTCCTACAAAGGCAACCAACCAACCCCCTGGTGATGTCCTCCACCTTCGCTTGTTAATACTGTGTTGATGTCCATCCTGTGCTCACAATCCTGAACTGACTGTGTGTTAGGCTGTAGATCTGGTCTGGTTGGGATTATAGGAAGCCTTTGTGGCCTCCAACCTTGCAAAATCGCTACAGTATAGAGAACACCACAGCACCATTGAAGTCCTAACAAGGCCACCAACCGACCCCCCCTGGTGATGTGCTCTACCTTCTCTGTTTAATGGCTCATACACTTTACGGACGGAAGGAACCCACCACAGTGTTGATGTCCATTCTGTACCCACCATGCTGTACTGGCAGTGTGTTAGGTTGTAGATCTGGTCTGGCTGGAATAACAGGAAGCCTTAGTTTCTGGCACAAAGGATAATGGAAATCTCGATTTTTTTTTAATTTGTGAATGTTCTTCCAGGACACACTATATCTAAACTAAAAAGTGATGGTCACTTGTCTAATTTTGCTTGAATACGTTTTGCTTGTCACCTGACCGGCTTTCTCAATTATAATTTGAGAAGGCCAGTCGGATGACAAAAATTTCTGTAACATTACAGACAGCTCAAGTATATCTCTTGACAGATCCTCTATGTGTTCTTGTTCACTCAATGGCCCTCCCCCAGACCCCAGCATCAGAGAATTTACACGGATCCAGGAATCATGATTGACTGGGGGACCAGGTATAGTTTATAGGTTTAGGCGGAGGACTATTTTTTCATTCATATGACCCAAAAGCTGAAGCTGTTAACATGTTGCTATGCAGAGAATTCCTCCCTCAGCCAGTGATGTGAGTTGTTAAGTATGCTGACAAAATTGGAACAGCGTTACGTGTTCGTGTCATTATCACTTCATCACCTTGAAGCTGCCGGTGACGGTGAACGTGCCTGACACAAAACAAAGGACACAATGAAGGAGACACTGATGGAGGCTGAATGGGCCATGAGTGTCTATTAAAGGTACCCACAGACAGAATGGCAATGGAAAATATTGGTCTTGGGCAGAGAAATACTCATGTGTTTGAGCACCATAAAACATTAGAAGAACATCATGTATGGGAAAGAGAGCCTCAAGCCCTCTTCTGCTAAAGATACATTCTTATATGATTTAGTGGTGGATGCTTAGAAAATGACACCATGACTTCTAAGTGGTTGAGAAAACCCTTTGGATCTGTGTCTGAAAGTCTAGAAGGACCACATGGGGGAATAGAAAGCTCCCTATTGACATTTTGCTACATGGCCCTAACACTTATGTAGTTATGCCTCTGCTAATCATTGTAGATCACTCACATAGAATAAACAAGCCAGAAACAACTATTATAATCTGGTGGCTGCTCAGAGGTGTGGTTTAGAAAAAGTCCCCAAATGCCCCATCCAAGAGGATCATAACAGGTGTATAATCTTGACAAAACTAGGCAATGTTAATAAGACTTTACTGATTGAATTATAAAAATAAATTCCTTCTTCCAACAAAGCTTAAAATAAAATAAATAAAATATGTGAATTTGTGAAGGTTCTTCCAGGACACACTATATCTAAACTAAAATGTGATGGTCACTTGTCTAATTTAGCTTGAAGACGTTTTGCTTGTCACCTGACCTGCTTTCTCAATTTTAATTTGAGAAGGCCAGTCAGATGACAAAAATTTCTGTAAAAAGTACAGCTGCCTTAACTTACTGCTACAGATATATATCTTGATAGATCCTCTATGTGTTCTTGTTCACTCAATGTCCATTCTCCAGACCCCAGTATCAGGGAATTTACACGGATCCAGGAATCATGATTAACTGGGGGGACCAGGTACAGTTATCGGATTTAGGCGGAGGACCATTTTTCATTCATATGACCCGAAAGCTGAAGCCGTTAACATGTTGCTATTCAGAGGGGGAATAGAAAGCCCCCTATTGACATTTTGCTACATGACCCTATCACTTACGTAGTTATGCCCCTGCTAATCAACAAGCCAGAAACAACTATTAGAATCTGGTGGCTGCTCAGAGGTGTGGTTTAGGAAAAGCAAATGCCCCATCCAAGAGGATCAGAACAGGTGTATAATCTTGACAAACTAAGTAATGTTAATAAGACTTTACTGATTAAATTATAAAAATAAATTCCTGCCCCCAACAAAGCTTACAACTGTATTGTACAATATGCCACTCACCTGGAAGAGCCCACGAGGTTTTGGAAAGCGTCAGAGCCAGAAACAACTATTAGAATCTGGTGGCTGCTCAGAAGTGGGGTTTAGGGAAATTCCCCAAATTCCCCGTCCAAGAGGATCTTAACAGGTGTATAACCTTGACTAAACTAGGTAATGTTAAGATTAAAATTCCTGCTTCCAACTAAGCTTCCAACTGGATTGTACAATATGTGTAACCTTACCAAAGCACAATATAAAGGATCCAACAGTTTGTGTGGCGGTTCTACGGTCTGTTTCTAAAGGTGCGTGGCCAGCCTTACTATAAATTCTTGTAAAAAAAACTGATCCCACAATGCACTCGGCTTGTAAGACCATAGTTCTTTGAAATGTTATTATTCCATAAGTCTAAGCAAAGACATAAATGCAACGGGAGGGATTCATATGAAGCCTACAGGATACATATTTGCCATGCAAATTGCACTGGCGTATTTATTATCTGGCGCATGCATCGTCCTGCCGCATTGTTCATTAAGTAGGAAGTGGTGGGCGAACGGCGAGTGTCGTGTTTTTATTAACACAGCGGGAGAAACATGTACTGGCATCGCAGTTGCCCATTAAATTCAGAAAGAGGTTTTACTTTTTTTTACAAAATGAAACTGTTCAGCCCTGGGTCTGAGTCATTTCCCAAAAGGCCGCTGTGGGTATAGAAGGCAGGCACCAGACAAATAGACTCGATGAACGTTTATACTGATTTTTGCATTGCAATATAAACTGATGCACGGGTACAAGAATATGGAGGCTCTTTGGGGGAGGGGCCATTAGAGCATAACATGCCGCATTCTCACTCTCAACGGTGAGATGATTGATATCCAAGGTTGCAGGTGAAATCTTAGAAAGAGATAGGGTCTTGTTTATTAGGTCTGGGAGTGTTGTCAGAAGTCAGATTCCTCAGGGGAGGGGCTTTGATATGTCAAGTTTAATGTAGGGATCAATGCTGGTGGCTGTGGGTTAGATCATTCCATGTTAACAGGATTTGGTGGCTTCTCAAGGCTAAAAGGCTCTATTGTAGAAGAACACTAAACATTGGAAGGCTTTAAAAGGTAAATGGGTTATTCCTGGTTGGCAATGAAAATCCTAAGTTAAATAGAGAATGTTATTAGACCATGTCTCTTTGGAGGAGGGGCTCATATGAAGCCACAATATACTGTAAGAAAAACCCTGGCCTTTAAATAGCACATGCACTTGGCTTGTAAGACCATGGTTCTTTGGAATTGTATTATTCCATAAGTCTAAGCATAGGCATAAGTGCAATGGGGGGATTCCTCTGGGGAGGGGCTTTGATATGTCAAGTTTAATGTAGGGGTTAATGCTGGTGGCTGTGGGTTAGATCATCCAATGTTACCAGGATCTGATGGCTTCTCAAGGCTAAAAGGCTCTATTTTAGAAGAACACTAAACTTAAAAGGTAAATGGGTTATTCCTGGCTGGCAATGAACATCCTAAATTAGATAGAGAATGTTATTAGACCATGTCTCCTCGGAGGAGGGGCTCATATGAGGCCACATCCCAGAAGCACAATAAACCTGGCCTTTAAATAGCACACGCACTTGGCTTGTAAGACCATGGTTCTTTGGAATTTTATTATTCCATAAGTTTGAGCAACGGGGGGATTCCTCTGGGGAGGGGCTTTGATATGTAAAGTTTAATGTAGGGGTCAATACTGGTGGCTGTTAGTTGGTGTGGGTTAGATCATTTCAAGCAGGCACTAACCCACAGGGTTACCAGGAATTCCCCCCGTGGGTCCCTTGGAGGGTCTTCATCAGCACAACATGAACCATGTTTAGCCTATTTGTGGCATCCCAAGTGCACAAACACACAGACATGTTTCTGTACATGGGCCCCCTGAATGTAAGCCACTAATAAATCCATTTAAGTGTAGGGTGGGCCCCCAGAGGCAGTCCTACTGGTGGGCCCTTGACAGTCTGACACTGATTCATATTGGTCAATGTCTGGTGACTCCACAAGGGGAGTCAGATGATCAACAGAGGCCCTATTTTAGAAAAAGACTTAACACTGGAAGACCTTAAACTAAATAGAATCGGAATTTAGTGGCTCTTCAGGGGAGGAGCTTAAAAGAGCCTCTATACCTAAAAGACTCAGACTATTCAATATCACATGTTTGCAAAACATGTTATTTCTGGGGGGGTGGGTGTTAGATCAGTGGTCCTCAACCTTTTTAGGTCAAGTACCCCCAGGGGCGTAGCTAGGGGGGGAGCAGGAGGAGCATGTGCCCTGAGTGCAGCAGGTCAGGGGGGGCCTGAGCACCTGTGGGGGGAGCCATTTAAAATCTTTGCCCTGGGTGCCAGAAATTCTAGCTACTCCTCTGAGTACTCCCTAGAGACAAGAAGTTCCAACCAAGTACCTCCAAGGGGGTGATCAATTTAAATCAATAAGATGTTTCACTGTTAAAATAATAGAACAGACAAGTTAGACACCCCCTGTTGGTGTTCCCCTGAACACCATGGTGTACTCCCTGGGATACATGAGCTGCAGGTTGAGAAACAGTGTTTTGTTACTAAGGTCTTGACGCTCCTTGGGGGAGGAATTAAATGATTACAAATGATGAACCAACCTAGAAAAGCACTATACAGTGGGAAACATTGCAAGGCAAATGTCCGGTACAGGGGTTATTGCTGGTTTGGTGTTGGTCGATGATACCAAGGACGCAATGAAAATGCCTCCCTATGGGAGGCACAACATAATTAACAGGCCCTAAATCACAGACCCACGGGCCCCGACCCACAGTCCCACATCATACTAAGTGTTCTTGACAAGCTTTCCCATTGTCCTTGTAGGCCGCCATGGAGGAGTACGACGCCATGTTGCAGGAGCTCGCCGAGAACATCACCAATGAAGATCTGGACCAGCTAAAGTCAGCATGCAAGGAGGACATTCCCAGCGAGAAGAGCGATGAGATCACATCTTGCCAAGACTGGTTCGGCTTCCTGGAGAAGCACGACAAACTGGCAAAAGGTAAAAGGCGGCATCGTGGAGGGCTTTCTACCACCAGTGTCTGTAAGAGACTAATTCTTGGTGGGTCTTCAGCTGCCTTAGGGGTGTAGGTTGATCATCATCAATCCAGGGGAACTCCTTGCTTCATCGCCAAAACCTGAACTACGCCTCGCTTACATCCCAAGCGCAAACACAGAAACTATACAGTCTGGTCTAATGTTACTGTGCAGGGGCCCTAATATAAGCCAGTGATACTTTCATCTAAATGTGGGGTGGGCCCCCAGAGTCACTTCTACTGGTGGACTACAGACACCCCAGTCCGACAATGCTCAATATGTGCTTCAAAAAAATATAACAGCTCCGAAAAATTCCCATAACGGGGCCAAGAGGAATATCTGCAAATCCGAAGTATGCTATGAACATGTATCCAGCTCACCAATGTCCTTTAAAACATAACTTTTACTAATGCATTTAAAAAGATTGTATACCCAGTGCACTTGCACTGGGTATACAATCTTTTTAAATGCATTAGTAAAAGTTATGTTTTAAAGGGCATTGGTGAGCTGGATACATGTTCACGATAGTGCTCAATAGTCAGTCTAGGGCATGCTGCTGGAAAATCCTTCTTCCTACCGCCAGCAGACTGGAGAATCAATTTAGATAACCGTCAACCGGAATTTTGCTCATTTGGTTGGGTTCGATTCGAACAAAAGTTAGGGAAAATTAGGGCAATTTGGCCAAATTCATGGGGCTACATTTTAACTGATGCCTTTAACTGTTTTCCATTTATGTCTGCCTAGAGCAGGAGACGAGATGCTTCAAAGTTTCATTTTCTTCCTGACTGCATTCTCAGCAAGCCTGGAGAAGATGCTTATGATCAATGGGAGGAGGTCTGGGGACTCTGAGGAGACACCTGAGAATATAGTCAAGAAGAAAGTGAAACCTTGAAGCTTTTTATGTCCTGCACAATGTGAGCCAGGCAGATGCACAAGGACAACAGTTGCAGGTATCAGGTAAAGATTAACCCCATGAATTAACCACATGTTTGGACAGTGCCTTTAATTGAAAGAAACCCCTTTAAAGTCAGGCATTATTCAAATTATGTATTTTTAGAGTAAAAAAAGTTCATTTTCTTCCTGACTGCATTCTCAGCAACCCCGGAGAAGGTGCTTATGATCAATGGGAGGAGGTCTGGGGACGCTGAGCAGATGCCTGAGAATACAGACAGGAAGAAAGTGAAATTTTGAAGCTTCTTATATCCTGCATAACGTGCGCCACGCAGATGCACACCGACAACAGTTACAGGCATCATGTAAAGATTAACCACATGAATTTAACTCTTTGCTTGGACAGCGCCTTTAATTGAAAGAAAACCCTTTTAAAGTCAGACATTACTCGAATTTATGTAATTTTAGAGTAAAAAAAAGTTTCATTTTCTTCCTGACTGCATTCTCAGCAACCCCGGAGAAGATGCTTATGATCAATGGGAGGTCTGGGGACGCTGAGCAGGCGCCTGAGAATATAGTCAGCAAGAAAGTGAAACATCTTAGCTTCATATAATCTGCATAACATGAGCCAGGCAGATGCACAAGGACAACAGTTGCAGGTATCAGGTAAAGATTAACCATATGAATTTAACTCTTTGTTTGGTCAGTGCCTTTAATTGAAACAAACCCTTTTTGTCAGACATTACTCGAATTATGTATTTTTAGAGTACAAATGAATTAATATATTATATAAAATATAGAAAAAAGGAGCTTTTAACAAAACACCTGTGTATAAAGATGGAGTTGCCCTTAGGGGAGGTGTTTCTTATGATCCCATGAAATGCCTGTTTTGGAGTGAAAGCCCGTATTAGTTCCAGTAATTCATTTGCAGAGTTTCCCTTTAGCCAACAAATGTTCATGGTAAATGGGAGATGGTCAATATGATGGGGCTATGCAGGAGTAAAAAGAGGGTGTAAGTGAAACAGAATTGGTGATGTTGAATCTTAATGATTCCTCAGGGGCGGGGCTTTATCCCATAAAAAGACATGCAATGCGGAAATAATATTGTGACTTTACATTAGAGATGCTTATGCTGGTGAGCGCAGGGTCCGGATTAATGTGGGCAATCTGTATGTACAGGGTGTGGAAAACATAAGATAGGCTCTTATTCAGGGTGAAGGTCCGGATTAATGTGGGCAATCTGCATGTACAGGGGGGGAAAACATAAGATAGGCTCTTATTCAGGGTGAAGGTCCGGATTAATGTGAGCAATCTGTATGTACAGGGGGGGAAACATATAAGATAGGCTCTTATTCAAGGTGAGGGTCCAGATTAATGTAAGCAATCTGTATGTACAGGGAGGAAACATATAAGATAGGCTCTTATTCAGGATGAAGGTCCGGATTACTGTGGGCAATCTGTATGTACAGGGTGGAAACATATAAGATAGGCTCTTATTCAGGATGAAGGTCCGGATTAATGTGGGCAATCTGTATGTATAGGGTGTGGGAAACATATAAGATAGACTCTTATTCAGGGCGAGGGTCTGGATTAATGTGGGCAATCTGTATGTACAGGGGGGAAAACATACAAGATAGGCTCTTATTCAGGGTGAAGGTCCGGTTGAATGATTCCTCAGGGGCGGGGCTTTATCCCATTTAAAGGCATGCTATGCAGAAATAATATTGTGACTTTATATTAGAGATGCTTATGCTGGTGGGTGCACGGGGCATAAGTCTGAATGCATTAAAATGATCTAGTCGCTCCTAAAGGGAGGGGCATAGGTAAGTCCATACTATTCTCTATTCCTAGTGGTATACTAACCTGCACCTTTCTGTAACCTTTTTGTAGCCTCTTATATTTGTTGGATAAAGCAAAACCCTGCCATTACCTGGAAATATATGCCTAAGGCTGTTAGTCATTGTAAAATAACTTTGAAGATGCCTTTAGAATCTGGTGGCTCCTCGTGGGAGGGGCTTATACGAGGCTTAAACAATCCACAACTCAAACAGTGACTACCTCATCTTAAAGTGATGGAGATTATAACAGAAATAAACAACTAGTGAGCATTGTATTGTCTGGAGCAAGAAGGAGTAAATCATGGCCCACAAGGTTAGTACACCAGCTGTGGGCGGGGCTTATGAAAATGGCTTTTCCCAAATCAAGCGCCTACTGAGGGCCCACCATGCCCCTGCTATAATATTATGTCAGGTTATGTATGTTATGGATAATAATATGTCAGGTTATGTATGTAATGTATAATAATATGTCAGGTTATGTACTCTAAAAGGCTTCCGCAGATCACTCATTGATTTTACTTGTCGCCTGCAGTTGACCAATCAGCTCCTTTTCTGCCAAACTTCAGATTGCTGTTAACTGCGAAAGATCTGATTGACTGGGATAATATTCTGTGCAATTTCCTTAACCAGAAAAGTCAGCTTGCGGTTTGATGGGTCCATTAGCGGGGAAAGGGATCATTAGAGAATATGTTCCTTAAACCCAACAAGACGCCGCACATGGGGGGGGGGGGGGACTCACGCTGGGGCCGCTGGTCAGCGCCAAGCAAATGCCGCCAGTTGCCATGACAATGTGTCTGTGTTGTCTGCCGAGGGACTGACGCTTCTAGAATACATTTAACCCCTAGTTGTTGGGTGTATTTACTCTTATTCCCTAATAGATTGTAAGCTCTTCTTCTGTATCCTCCCTTATACCCTAATAGAGTGTAAGCTCTTCTCCTTCTGTATCCTCCCTTATACCCTAATAGATTGTAAGCTCTTCTCCTTCTGTATCCTCCCTTATACCCTAATAGATTATAAGCTCTTCTCCTTTTGTATCCTCCCTTATACCCTAATAGAGTGTAAGCTCTTCTCCTCCTGTATCCTCCCTTATACCCTAATAGAGTGTAAGCTCTTCTCCTCCTGTATCCTCCCTTATACCCTAATAGAGTGTAAGCTCTTCTCCTTCTGTATCCTCCCTTATACCCTAATAGATTGTAAGCTCTTCTCCTTCTGTATCCTCCCTTATACCCTAATAGAGTGTAAGCTCTTCTCCTTCTGTATCCTCCCCTATACCCTAATAGAGTGTAAGCTCTTCTCCTTCTGTATCCTCCCCTATACCCTAATAGAGTGTAAGCTCTTCTCCTTCTGTATCCTCCCTTATACCCTAATAGATTGTAAGCTCTTCTCCTTCTGTATCCTCCCTTATACCCTAATAGAGTGTAAGCTCTTCTCCTTCTGTATCCTCCCCTATACCCTAATAGAGTGTAAGCTCTTCTCCTTCTGTATCCTCCCCTATACCCTAATAGAGTGTAAGCTCTTCTCCTCCTGTATCCTCCCTTATACCCTAATAGATTGTAAGCTCTTCTCCTTCTGTATCCTCCCTTATACCCTAATAGATTGTAAGCTCTTCTCCTTTTGTATCCTCCCTTATACCCTAATAGAGTGTAAGCTCTTCTCCTCCTGTATCTATGTGTTTCTGTATGAATCAGTCAGTGGCAGTGATGTACTGAGGTGCGGCGGGTGATGAGCGTATTTGCGGCAGGACGTGCGATAATTAAAGTGACATTTGTGTCTGCGCCCGAGCTCCGGAGCCGGGTGACCTTTCCCCACCTCCTTTCCTGGTTGTCAGTCGGGTTCCCTGGCAACACGCGGCCGGCGCTTCGGGCGATTTGCGCTTTAATCTGTGCAGCGAGAGGCGCGGCCGGACCGGCAGCATGGGAATGCGCAGGGAGGATTCCAGAACATATGGGGAGGAGGGCGGAGGGGAAACATACTGCAGAATGTCTGGCGGGTCACTGGATCAGGATGATCATCAATGAAAACAACAGGAGCGAGGAAGAAACATCAAGAAAGAGAAAGGAGAAGAAGGAAGGAGGAGAGGAGAGAAGGGATGAGAGAACACACGATAAAGAAGAAGAGGGGAGAGCGAGAGGATAGAGAAAGGAGAAGAAGAGGACAGAACAAATGATAGAGAAGCAGGGGCAAGAAAGAGGATAGAGAAAGGAGGAGAAGAGGACAGAACAAATGATAGAGAAGCAGGGGCAAGAAAGAGGATAGAGAAAGGAGGAGAAGAGGACAGAACAAATGATAGAGAAGCAGGGGCAAGAAAGAGGATAGAGAAAGGAGGAGAAGAGGACAGAACAAATGATAGAGAAGAAGAGGCAAGAGAGAGAGAGAGAGGATAGAGAAAGGAGGAGAAGAGGACAGAACAAATGATAGAGAAGAAGAGGCCAGAGAGAGAAAGGATAGAGGAAGGAGGAGAGAGGAGATAAAAGAACACATGATAGAGAAGAAGAGGCGAGAGAGAGGATAGAGCAAATGTAAGAGAAGAAGAGAGGATAGGGAAAGGAGAAGAAGGAAGGAGCGGAGGAGAGAGGAGGTGAGAGAATACATGATAGAGAAGAAGAGGCAGGAGAGAAAGAGTATAGAGAAAGGAGAAGAAGAGTAGAGAACAGATAATAGAAAAGAGGAGGCAGGGGAGAGAGAGGATAGAACAAATGTAAGAGAAGAAGAGGATAGAGAAAGAAAAGTGAGAGGAAAGAACAAATATTAGAAAAGAAGGATCAAGAAAGGAGAAGGAGAGGAAAACAAATTATATAAAAAAAGAAGATAAAGTAAGGAGAAGGAGAGGAAAGAACAAATGATAGAGGAGAGTTGAGAAAGAGAGGATAGCAAAAGGAGAAGGAGGAAGGAGGAGAGAGGGGATGAGAGAACACATGACAGAAGATGCAAGAGAGATAGAGAATAGAGAAAGGAGAAGAGGAGATAAATGATAGAAAAGAAAGGATAAAGAAAGGAGAGGTAGAGGACAAAACAAATGATAGAGAAGAAGATGCAAGAGACATAGGAGGATAGAGAAAGAGGAAGAATAGGAGAGAACAAATGTAAGAGAAGAGAGGGTAGAGAAAGGAGAAGAATAGGAGAGAACAAATGTAAGAGAAGAAGAGAGGGTAGAGAAAGGAGAAGAAGAGGATAGAACACATGTAAGAAAGAGGATAGAGAAAGGAGAAGAAGAGGAGAGAACAAATAATAGAGAAGCAGAGGCAAGAAAGAGGATAGAGAAAGGAGAAGAAGAGGAGAGAACAAATGTAAGAGAAAAAAAAAAAGAGGATAGAGAAAGGAGAAGAGAAGAGAACAAATGATAGAGAAGAAGAGGCAATAGAGATAGAAGATAGAGAAAGGAGAAGAAGAGGAGAGAACAAATGTAAGAGAAAAAGAGAGGATAGAGAAAGGAGAAGAAGAGGACAGAACAAATGATAGAGAAGAAAATGCAAGAGAGATATAGGATAGAGAAGGAGAGTGGAGAAAGAAGTTAGAGAAAGGAGAACAAATGATAAAAAAAAGAAGAGATATAGAGAAGAAGAGGCAAGAGGGATAGAGGATAGAGAAAGGAGAAGGAGAGTCTAGAAAGAGGATAGCGAAAGGAGAAGAGAGAACAAATAATAGAGAAGAATAGGCAAGAGAGAGGATAGATAAAGAAGAATAGGAGAGAACAAATGAAAGAGGAAGAGGCAAGATAAAGAGGATAGAGGCGATGAGAGAACATATGATAGAAAAGAAGATGCAAGAGAGATAGAGGATAGATAAAGAGGAAGAATAGGAGAGAACAAATGTAAGAGAAGAAGACGTGAGAGAGGGGACAGAGAAAGGAGGGGAGAGAACAAATGATAGAGAGAAGAGGTGAGACAGAGAAGATAGAAAAGAGAAGGCGAGGAAAGAACAAATGTAAGAGAAGAAGAGGTGAGAGAGAGGAAAAAAAGAGCGATTATAGAAAAAATGATAGAGAAGAAGAGGCAAGAGAGAGAGAGGACAGAGAAAGGAGAAGGAGAGGAGAGAACAAATGAGAGAAGAAGAGGAAGAAAATTATAAAAGAAGAAGAGTGTAGAGAATAGAGAAGAAGAGGGGAGAGATGATAGAGAGCAAGAGGAGACAAAGACTAAAGAAGAAGAGGAGAGAGATAGAGAATAAGAGGGGAGGGAAGGCGGAGGAGGGAGTTTATAGAGAAGAAGAGGAGAGAGAGGGAGAAAGGACATAGGAAGGGATGCCCCGGGGGAGGGTATTGGGTCCAACTTAAAGTGGCCGAAAGCCCTGGAATCTTATAGATTCCAGGGCTGTAAGTTGGAACAATGGGAGGAGGCTGGAGCCATTGTGAGGCCAAAGCGCCGGCGCTTGGTACCGTACAGCACGCAGCAAGACCGAGCCCCCCCCCCCCCCCTCTGCAGGGACGTGTCATTAACCCTTTCCTTAGCAAATTTCCAATGTTGGGATTGTAGATGTTTCCCACAGATAGTCCCTTAAAGTGAGCCACATGCGAGTATAAAATCTCATTATTTTATCGAGGATGAAAAATACAGCATATGAAGTACAAAGAAACTATTAAAAAAAAACACAAACAGAGAAAACAATGGCTGGGGTGGGGGGGACCAAAAAACAACTCAATTAGGAATGGATTATATCAATATCAATCCTAAATCTTACGCCACACGTTCATGTAGTGCGATATGATACTTCATACATGGCGATAACGTTGCATGTATGGAGAATTCTGCTAACGAATAAAAGAAAAATAATAGAAGTAGAGAAGGAAAGGAAGAAATGACAAAAAGAGAAAAATAAAGAACAAACGAATAGGGGAAATGACAGAAATAGAAAGAAAGCAGAAAAAGAAAGAGAGAAAAGTAATGACAAAAAAAGAAAGAATAAAGCAATTCTGTAAGTACTCACCTGTAGAATTGTTTTTGTTCTTGCATGGCACGGCCCGCTTCCGTATTCATAACAGTTGGGTTATTCCGCCACAAGGTGGCGCAGTGGTACTGCAGAAAGCTGTGGCATCTCCCGGCCCCCTATAAAAACGGGATTAACCATAGAGTTCCCCAGCGTAGACAAGCAGTGAGACAAGAAGGCGGGAGAGAATAAAAGTAAAAAAATGTAAAAAAGGGTAAAAAAACTCCAATTAACTTGGAACAATCACCATAAAGAGGCAACCAAGAATAACGATAACAAGGGTGGGGGGAAGCGGGCCGTGCCATGCAAGAACAAAAACAATTCTACAGGTGAGTACTCACAGAATTGCTTTTTTCTTTATTGCATGGCACGGCCCGCTTCGGTATTCATAACAGTTGGGACATCCAAAAGCAGTGTCCAGAGTAGGGTGGGATCTCCAATGAGTAACAGCCAGCAGTTCAAGTCACTACCGCCTGAAGCACCTTGCGGCCAAAAGCAGCATCAGCTGAGGCCTTAACATCAACCTTGTAAAACTTGGAAAAAGTATGAACAGAAGACCAAGTAGCGGCCTTACAAACTTGTTCAACAGAGGCCTGGTGCTGAAAGGCCCAAGAGGCACCAATAGCACGAGTGGAATGAGCAGTCACCCTAAAGGGAGGTTCCTTCCCCTTAGCAGAATAGGCTTGAACCACCGCCTGACGGATCCACTTGCTGATAGTGGATTTAGCCGGAGGCAAACCCTTCCTAGATCCAGAAGTGAGAACAAAAAGAGCATCAGATTTCCTGAAAGTCTCTGTAGCGACCAAATAAAACTTCAGAGCCCTGACCACATCCAGAGAATGCAGAGTCCGCTCCTTGGGATTAGCAGGATTAGGACACAATGAAGACAAGACAATAGGGTCGATTCAAAGAAACATGTAACAGCTTTGATTTTGGTGCCGATCATCCTATTTTTCACGAACGCTCGTGCGCTCGTATGAACTTGCGAGTGATTCTATAAGCAAATACGTTTCTATCCTAAAATGTACGTCCGTTCGTATGGCAGTTCGGGAATCAGACCTATGTCAGTTTCCATCCTGAATTTTCCGTTTCATTTCTCAGGTTGCAACATTGGTTTTGCCCTTTTTCCTTTTTTGTCTGGACGTAAATCCTTCTGATCTTGCGGCTGCGCACTACAAACTTACCTCATTAAAGTGCATTCTAAATATTTGGTCTTATATTTTTCTTTATTTCATTCATTTTGTAGTAACCAACCATTAATGAATGCATTTGCATAAGTAAATCTTACTTTGTTTAATTTTTAGTTAACTTGCATTTTTTACTTGTGGATTTAATTTTAATATTTTGGCTTCAAATGGTACAACTTAAAATTTTTTGTGTTGTTACCCACACCCTCTACATACAGATTGCTCTCAAATATAAAAAAACACCCAGCAACTTCTGCATGTTATGAGTCTAGAAACAGCCAAGATGGCGGGTCAGGTATTATCGGGCAGCCTGCAAACAGAAAGGGCCTTGTGACTGTGTTGCTCTGCATTCTTTGATTTCTGACCTTTCCGTGCCCCCAGCTCTGCTGTGTCTGTGCAAAATACAGCAGTAACCCACATCCTGCACTTTATCCCGCTCTCCTCTCCTCAGTAAGTGTGATGCATCTGACCAAAGATGAGCTAAAATAATTAAACAAAGCAAAGGTAAACAACTACTCCAATAAATTCAAATTAAAAATATTATTCTAGTACATCAATTTAAAAATAAATAACAAAGGACATAAGTTTCTTTAATTAACGCAAATAGATTGCAAAATAAAGGTTTACATGCAAAGGACTAATTAAGGTCCACATTAAAATGCTTTTATAAGGCATACATGAATCAGGTATGCATTGCTATACAATTTATGGCCTCGGCCATGCTGATACATGCAGTTCATTGGAGCTCAAGACGCGCAGACTCCTCCACATAGACAAAAAACCTGTTCAAGAACAGCAATCCGACTGCTAAAAGGTGTCGGCAGTGGCTTTCTTTTAAAACGTATTTAGAGGTTGGAAAACTGTTCTCTGAATCACACCTAAACACATCCGATTATCCTAAGTTTTAGGTTTTGATCCTAAGTTTTAGGTTTTGATCCTAAGTTTTAGGATTTGATCCTACAATTTAGGAACGAACTTCCGATGATCGTAAGAGCATATACGCATTCGTACGTAGGCTCGTGCGAGTCGGAAATGGCCAAAAAAACAGGAAAAAATTACAAACACCCACCCAAACTTAGGATTCTAGATCCGAAATCAATTAACTTTTGCTCTTTGAATCGAGGGGAATGTCCTGATTGAGATGAAAGGCAGACACAACCTTAGGCAAGAAATCTGACTTAAGCCGAAACACCACCTTATCCTGATGCCTCTCAAAATAAGGAGGTTTGATGGAAAGCGCCGCCAGCTTAGAAACTCGCCTGACAGAAGTGATAGCCACCAAAAAGGCACCTTAAGAGTCAGAATGGTCAAGGCAGCCCCAGGGATAGACTCAAAGGGAGGAGACCCTGCAGAGCAGACAACACCAGATTCAAGTCCCAGATTGGTAGCATAGGCTTACGAGGTGGACGCACATGAGTAACACCCTGGAAAAAAGCTTTAACCAACCAGTGGTTGGCAAAAGATCTTTGGAGAAAAATTGCCAGAGCCGACACCTGTCCCTTGAGGGTACTTAGTTGAAGGCCAGAATCCAAACCATGTTGCAAAAATTCCAGAATCCTGGAATGGAAAAAACCCGACAGGGAAGAGACTTGGACTCACACCAGGCAATGTAAGCATGCCAGATCCTGTAATAGATAAAGGACGAGGACTTCTTCCTAACCTGAATCATGGTATCCACAACAGAGGCAGGCAACCCCTTCTCTGTCAAGATGTAGGTTTCAGCAGCCAAGCGGTTAAAGCCAGCGTTTGTAAATTGGGATGGCATAGCTGTCCCTGAGTGAGAAGATCTGGATCCCTGGGCAAGACGTACTGGTCTACTGCCAACTGCACGACGTCTGCGAACCAAACTCTTCTTGGCCAACAGGGGGCCACCAGGATGGCTGGTACTTGCTCCTGGGCTATCTTGCGCATGACCCTGCCCAGTAGAGGGAATGAAGGGAACACATAGGGAAGCCAAAACTCCGTCCAAGGCATTGGCAGGGCATCCGTGGTGAAGGCCAGAGGATCCTGTGACAGGGAGACAAACCTGGGAAGTTTGTGATTGTGACGGGACGCAAACAGGTCCACATCCGGCTGACCCCAGCGGTGACACAGGGAGAGAAACACCTGGCAGTTGAGGGACCATTCCCCCAGACGAGACGACCCCCGGCTCAGGGAGTCCGCCACCTGGTTCTCCACTCCCGAAATGTATACCGCTGTGATGCAGGGGACATTCTGTTCCGCCCAAGACAGTACCGTGTTTCCCCGAAAGTAAGACACCGTCTTACTTTCTTTTTATCCCCAAAAGCCCCACTACGTCTTACTTTCGGGGTATGTCTTATATTGGAAAAAAGATGCTGTAGAACTACAATTCCCAGTATGCCTTGCCTTTACAGAGGATAAACAAGGCATGCTGGGACTTGTAGTACTGCAGCATCTGTGTGGGTCAGACAAGTAAGGGTGCTGCAGTGGATTACAGATGACACGAGGGCAGCATGGAGGGAGCCCCCGGCCCAAGCTGCCCCCCTCGTCATACCCCCTGCGTCCCCCTCACATCACCCACCTGCGAGTTCCGCTGTGTATCCGGCTTCTCCCCCCGGCCACTGACAGCACAGCACCAGCAGAGGGTCAGCCTGGCCCCCTGACGCCGCTCTCTCTCACACACACACACGCGCACTTACCGGCACTTCCTGGGTGTTGCGCGTTGGTCGGTGGGCGTGCCCCATGTGGCCGGCGTCCAATGAAAACAATGGACGCCGGCCATTGACACTCACCGTCCAGAGCGCAACACCCAACCTCCGGTCACGGCTGCTCCCGCTCTGTGCTGCAGTGAGAGCCTCTGCACCCGGCGCCGCTCGTCTTCTGCGGTTCACCCGCGGTCTCTGGGACACAGGAGGGGGGAGACCGCCCGGCAAAGCAGCAGCAACAGCGTACAGATGCCCCGGCCTCAGCAGATGGCGGCCGTGCCTCAGCTCCTGTGCTCGCAGCCCCGGATCCACCGCCGCCTCGCCTCCTCTCAGGTAGGTCCCGTCGGCGCAGGGGGATACACGCCGAGGGGGGGGGAGGGGCTATATCACTTCCCTCAGCCCCGTTCGACAACAATGTTATTTCCCCGAAAGTAAGACATATGTCTTACTTTCGGGGTACGGCTTATATTAGGCGAACCCTCTGAAACTCCCCATACGTCTTACAATCGGGGGTGTCTTACTTTCGGGGAAACACGGTATCAGAGACACTTCCTTGAAGGCTTGCTTGCTCCGAGTCCCTCCCTGATGGTTTATGTAGTCAACCGCCGTCTGGTTGTCTGAGCGGATCTGAACAGCCCGACCCCGAAGGTGTGTGGTCAGGTGGGACAGAACCAACCTGATCGCCCTCAGTTCCAGGACATTGATGGGAGCATGTGCCTCCTGGGTGCCCCAACGACCCTGGAACTGTAGGGACTTCCAAAAGGGACTCCCCCCCCCCCCCAGCCCATCAGACTGGCATCCATGGTGACAGTCTCCCAGCACCGGGGCAGGGAGGTCCTGCCCACCAGAAGATTCCTTGAGTCCAGCCACCACGAAAGGGACTGCCTGGCAGGGGAGACAGAGCAAATCCCTGATCCAGGGACACAGGGTCCCGATTCCAAACTGACAAGAGGTGCAACTGAAGAGGCCTCATGTGAAACTGAGCAAAGGGGACCTCCTCGAAGCAGGACACCATCAGGCCCACTAAATGCATCCCCTGACGGATGGAAGGATGAGGACACGAGAGCAGAGCCAGTGCCTGCTGCTGAAGCCCTCCACCTTCTGCTGAGGAAGGAACACCTTGACCTGAGAGGTATCCAGTGTCATGCCCAGAAAGGACCTCACCAAGGATGGGGACAGTGAAGACTTGGGAAAATTGATCACCCAGCCGAAGGACTCCAGAGTGGAGATCACCACCTGGGTGTCCCGTTTGGCCTGATGAAAGGACTGAGCCACAATGAGGATGTCGTCCAGGTAGGGAAGGATGCGAATGCCCCGGGTTCGTAGCAGAGCCATTGTTCCCGCTAGCACCTTGGTGAACACCCGAGGCGCAGAGGTGATACCGAATGGTAAGGCCACAAACTGGTAATGCTGATCCTCTAGAGCGAACCTCAGAAATCTCTGATGACCTGGGAAGATAGGTACATGAAGATAAGCATCCTTGATGTCCACGGTGGTCATATAGTCGCCCGGGCGAAGGGTACCGACAGCAGAGCGTAGCGTCCCCATGCGAAAATGTTTGAATCTGACAAACTTGTTGAGGACCTTCAAGTCCAGAATAGGCCTCAGAGAGCCGTCCTTTTTGGGGACCGTGAAGAGATTAGAATAGTACCCCTGGCCCTGTTCTTGATGGGGCACCGGACAAATGACCCCTGACTCAAGCAGGCATTGAACCACCGAAAGTAACCCTTGAGCTGACAGGGGGTTTAAAGACATCCGGGATCTGATGAATCTTGGGGGCAGCCAGGCTGCAAACTATCTTGTAACCGGAGGACACCACCTCCTGAATCCACCGGTCTGAAACGTGGAGCCTCCAGACGTGAGCAAAGAGCCGAAGCCGTCCCCCCACCCGGATGGGTGAGGGCGCCTCCTCATGCCTGAGGGGCCTTGGGCTTGGAACCACAGGAGAGACCGGCACATCCACGGGATCTGCCACGGCCCCAAGAATCTCTGCGGCTACCTGAGAAGAGGGAGCCACGACCTCCTCTGGAAGAACGAAGGGAGGGGAGGGAGACGGAGGTCCCCTGAAAAGCCCGGGGCTGTCTCCTACGATGAGGCAGCTTGCCATCCTTGGCCAAAACATCAAGACACTCACCAAAGAGCCGCAGCCCCGCAAAAGGGGAGCCCAGTGAGAGCCTTCTTAGCAGCAGCATCAGCTGCCCACTAACGTAACCAGAGTGGCGCATAGCCACCAAAAGTGCAGAGGTCCTACCGCCCAGCCTCACAGCATCATCCATGGCAGTAAGGATAAATGCAACAAAATCAGAGCAAAGCAAGAGGGCCATATAATCCTCCCTCCCCCTACCAGCCATAGCGCCATCACATAGACGCTTGAGCAGTTTCTTGAGCAGTAATGGCAGCAGCACAGGCCGGGCGCAGTCCAGCCCCCACACAAGTAAAAGCATGGCAGGCCAGCTGATCCATGCACCGGTCTGTCCTTCAGAGTGGTAGTGTCAGGGGAAGGCATGACCGAAGTATTAGACAGGCCTAGCACGGGAGCGTCCACCTCAGGGGGACAGCACCAACACTTTACTAGATCAGCAGGAAAGGGATATCTCTTATCCAATCCCTTGGGCACAGCGGCCATTCTATTAGGACGTTCCCACTCCCTAAGCACCATAGAAGTAAAATGGCCCTGCTAAGGAACTCCAGACGAGGTTTACCAGGACGAAAAAGCTCACCCTGCTTTCTTTTAGCCACCTCAGGGGGAGCAATGTGCAAGATTTCAAAGATTTGGGACAGCAGATTATCAGTGTCCTCAGGGTACCATGATTCCTCTCCGGACGCAGACCCAGGGTCACTAATGCAACCCTCCTGCTGGTCCCCAGAGGAGTCAGAGTCCTGGAACAGTTCCCCTTCCTCTAGGGAATAAAGTGGCATAAAACTCCTCATACTCCTCAGTGGAGCGTGAGGGTGTGGAAGTCAGGTGCCGCTTCTTGCCAGAAGCCTTCCTAGGAATAGGCCCGGCAAGCTGCTTCTCAATGTTGGCCACACGAAGTGCCAGATCAGACTGTGACCCCCTGCTAGCATCCCCCTCACTGGGAGCTAATTGCAGCAGTGCGGAGGTAGGTGATGCCGAAGGGGGCGCAGAGCTGGGAAGCGATGCAGGCAAACCAAGCTGGAGCGCAAGAACACTTTGAGCGCACGGCACGCACACCGTGACATCATTGCTGATAGGGGATACCCCGCACATGGAACACAGCCGGGATTGCCCAAAGGACCCCCGAGCATGCCAACCCCAGAAGCCTCCATATGGTGATTAACACAGGCGCAATAGGCCAGCGCTGGGTAAAGGCTAATACAAAAGCCACGCGGGATGCCCCCAGATCAGAAAAGGATGGGGGGATGAGAGGGAGGAAGGAGTAGAGCCGGGAGAAACCACAACCCACTGGTATCCTGCCTGAAAGACATAATGAGCATCCCGCAGCACATGCCCAACGAGACCAATAAGAAAAAAAAAACCCAAGGGGGACTCACGGACACTGCAGGGTCACCAAGGCACAGACCGCAGGATGAAGCGACACACCGGAGGAAACAGCACTGCAGCCCAGAAGGGAGAAATCCAGACGCGCAGCTAATCCAAAATGGCGCCGCCAGAGGTACCTCAAGGGGCGGGCCGCGGGGGGGGGACGACGTGATACGCGTCATCCCCCGCCCCCCGAAGAGCGCGGAAACGGCGCCCACGTGACCAGGGCTGTGGAGTCGGTAGATAAATGTTCCGACTCCTCAGTTTTTGTACTTCCGACTCCCCGACTCCGACTCCTCTGTATTAATATGTGAATGTATTTTATAGATTCCTTGAAGGAAAGAAAGGCAACATACATGTCATTACTTCTAGCAGAGAGAGGTAGTTGGGCAGAAGCTGCCTTCTCCTTTCTGTGTGCTGATCTTCTGCTGAAGATAGGGCAGTGGGAGGATCCAGAAAGGGGCCTCGATTATAAAACATGATTTCCATAGTAGAATCCCAAAGTCATGTTTAAAGTTTAAGCTAACAATCGAAGTTTATACGTTTTTATAGCCTTTTTCTGAATGACGCAGTTTTTCCAATGGTACAGCTTCAGTCTTGAACTATTGATCCTCCATTCCCTTCACTTATACAAGTGTCTCTAGTCCTGCAAAAAACATATTTACTTAATCCCTTATCAGTGAGAGGCTCGGTTACCCATGGGTTCCCTGTAACAGCAGAACACAACACTATGCAAAGTATAAGTATTGCCGCTTCTAATTGTGCGTTGCGTGCCATATAGTGACGCACATGAGAATCATGCTTCTTCACGGTCACTTAACGTGTTCGTTTTGCGGTTACGTGAGGCACTGCATGCATTGGTCTTTATTCTTACAATAAAGAAGTCATTAATTATAACTTTTTGTGAATTATTCATCAAGCGATAGCGCCAGGTAGTGTCTGACGAGCGCCAGGTACCGCCAGCTAACGGCGGCTACCGACTCAAGTACGCCCGGCGTCGGCCACAATGACGCATTTATCAAGCTAAATGAGGCTAGCGCCGGCGAGAGCGACAGCTACCGCGGGATTCATCATGTAGCCGACTGCAACGAACAGCGCCGCTGCTAATCCCATCACAGCGCCAGGTATGACCTGTCACTCCCTGGCGATGTCCAATGCATTTCAATGGAGCAATCTTTAATTAATCATAATTAATTGCTATTAATTTTTTTTTTTTTTTTTTTTTAATGTCAAAAATTCTGTGACCACTTCTGCAATGTTAGGATTTTTTTTTAAGGTAAAAAAAAAAAAATGATTTTGTGCAGAATTGATATTACAGGTCTGATATTAATGTATTCATATTACAAAATGTTTATAAAAACTTGTATAATTTTACAATCAAAAAATATGGTTGTTTGGGGGTTAAAAACTATTTTAAATCCATCGCCGCCAGCGCTCTGGGGTTTAAACAAGGAATTCACAGCGCTAAAAAATTCAGAGCGTGATTTGTTAATGAATCTGCAGCAAGCCGTTCGCTCTGGCCATTCGTTGTCAGGCGCGCCCATACAAACGCTGAACCTGTGAAACAGCGACCCCCTAACCCCGTATTCAACATTACCGCACACCGACTGAGTCGCTGTCAACAAGCAAACGCCGGCCAAGCACAGCGAATACTACCCCGTTTCCCCGAAAATAAGACGCTGTCTTAGATGAATTTTTCCCCGGAAATATGGCACAGCGTGCGTCTCCTCCACCTCCCTGGAGCTCCCCCCCTTACGTGCCCCGTCATTACGCCCCCTAGTGGTTACAATACAATTTTCGGGGGATGACTTATATAACGATATCCTCCGAAAGCAGGCACTAGGCCTTATTTTCGGAGGATGTCTTATTTTCGGGGAAACAGGGTAGCTGGCGCTGTGAAAATCACGCTACTGGCGCTCATCTGTCGCTACCTGGCGCTATTAATGAATCGGCCTCCCCGTAGGAGTCGGTGCATTGTTTGCCGACTCCGACTCCAGGAACCCAAAATTTCCTCCGACTCAGACTCCTCGACTCCGACTCCACAGCACTGCACGTGACCCCGCCGGCGCCATGACAAAGCAAAAACGCCACAGGTTATAGCGCCCACAGCCGCGGGGCGCAGTACAAAGCGGCGCGGCAGGCAAAGAACACCAAAAAACACACTGTAAACGCCAAAACACCACTCGCCGCTTCCACCACCACCCCCCCGAACAAAGTCAGAGAGGGGGAGAGAGAGAGAGACGAGAAGCCAGTGGCGAGTATCCAGGCCAGGAGGAGGGGGGCGGACCCCTGAAGGAAAAGAAGGGGACAGCCCCCAAAACACTCACCCCCTCAGAAGCCAGGACAGAACTCCGCATCCCTATCAGGCTCACCATAAAGCCTATGGCCGGCTCCCCTTTGTGGAACAGGGTCTGCGGCTTGGAGCAGCGCTCCCCGATCACCTGACCCTAGTGCTCCTCTACCCTCACCCGATCTGTCAGCCGAGGCTGGGAGGCAGTGAGGGTCCAGAAACGGGTGGGAATAGACTTGCAGGGCCGCAGGCTTGGTTGCCCCGCTCACCTGCGCACAGAGAGAGAGACATCTTCTATCTTCGCAGTATCACTGCAGAGAAAACACTGAGAACTCTATGGTTGATCCCGTTTTTATAGGGGGGCCGGGAGATGCCACAGCTCTTCTGCAGTACCACTGCGCCACCTTGTGGCGGAATAACCCGACTGTTATGAATACCGAAGTGGTGCCATGCAATAAAGAAAAAAAATGGAAAGAAATAAAGAGGTGTAAACATGAATGGAAAGGAAGAACAAAAGCATGGAATGAATGACAACGAAAGAATGAATAAAAGGAAAAGACAGAGAAAAGCAGGGGGAGGGAATCGATCAATCTTACATATTCCCGGGCTGATCGCTGCGGATTTTGGTCCACTTTAAAGGCAATCCTGGGGTATTTCACACAAAGAGTAGGAATGGTGAAATAAGAGGAGATGGAATGAAAGAAAGAATAGATAAGAGTGACAGAAAAGATAAAGGAGGAATGACGGGGAAAAATAATAGAAGGGAAGGGGGGAGGGAAGAATAAAAATGGCAGAATGAATAGATGAAAGAAAAAAAAAAAGAAAAGATGGAAAGAAACAAAGATATAACGGAAAGAAGAAAGAAAAAGAATGGTAGAACAGATGAAAGAAAGAAAGAAAAAATAAATGGAAAGAAACAAAGAATAGGACTGACAAAAATAAAGAATTTGCCCCTAGTTGACGTTCCTTAGTCCGGGCTACTGCATCCTGCATAGGGGCTGCCCAGAGTAGAGGGAATGAGGTGGGGGCCCCCCACAAGGTGCAGGGGCCCCGGGACCTGACGCCTGCCCTGACTGCAATTAAAAAAATGTGCAAACAACACGAATGTAAAGTGCTTTTAGTGCAAAAAAAAAAAAAAAGACTAGGACAACTAGCTTAATCCATGATACAAGGTGGTCAAATAAAAAAAAAAATATATTATTATTAAGGAAGATAGAACTTCACCAGGATGTTGCAGCAGTCTTCGACCGACGCGTTGCGTGTCCTTACCGCCACTTCGTCAGGGTGAGTGATTAATTGCAGCAGTCTTCGACCGACGCGTTGCGTGTCCTTAGCGCCGCTTCGTCAGGGTGAGTGATTAATTGCAGCAGTCTTCGACCGACGCGTTGCGTGTCCTTAGCGCCGCTTCGTCAGGGTGAGTGATTAATTGTAGCAGTCTTCGACCGACGCGTTGCGTGTCCTTAGCGCCGCTTCGTCAGGGTGAGTGATTAATTGCAGCAGTCTTCGACCGACGCGTTGCGTGTCCTTAGCGCCGCTTCGTCAGGGTGAGTGATTAATTGCAGCAGTCTTCGACCGACGCGTCGCGTGTCCTTAGCGCCGCTTCGTCAGGGTGAGTGATTAATTGCAGCAGTCTTCGACCGACGCGTCGCGTGTCCTTAGCGCCACTTCGTCAGGGTGAGTGATTAATTGCAGCAGTCTTCGACCGACGCGTTGCGTGTCCTTAGCGCCACTTCGTCAGGGTGAGTGATTAACCCTTTCCCACCAGCATTAGGATTTAATCACCTATCGGGTTCAGTTCATTCATTAATAACACAGAATAACACGAAGTGCAGGAAATGATCAGAGAAGCAACAGAAAGAAAGAAGCAGAGGCTAGGAGAAAAGAAAAAGCGCGATGGGAAAGGAGATTAGAATTAATAATAAAGAGGAAGAGATACAAGAAAGAGAATACGAGGAGACAGGAGAAAATCGATGGCAGGAGAGAAAGACTATAGATTATAGGGAAATGAAAATGCAGATAGAAAAAATAGTAGCAATAGAAAAAGTAAAGGTAATAGGAAAGATGAAGGGAAGGAAAAGGAAAAATAGGAAAGGAGCGATGAGAAAGGAGATTACAATAAAGAATAAAGAGGAAGAGATACAAGAAAGAGAAGACAGGGACAGAAGCAAAGGACGGGATAGAGATAAAAGGAAGGAAGTGATATTTAAAAGGAAATAGTAAGTAAATTGTAAGTCGAGGGGAATACAGAAGGGAGCGCGCACGGTCCATCTACTCTATTCTACTCTGTTTATGTGAAGAAGAGAGAGGTGAAAGAAAGAGAATACGAGGATACAGGAGAAAAATTGATGGTAGGAAAGAATGAGACTATAGATTATAGGGAAATGAAAATGCAGATAGAAAAAGTAGCAATAGAAAAAGTAACGATAAACGGTAACGAAAAGAATGAGATAATAAAAGAAATAGGTAAGGATTAAAAAAAAAATGGGAAAGGAGAAGGAAAGGAGATAACAGATAGAGAAGACGAAATAGAAAAGGATAAAAGAAGAAGAGTGTAGAGGATAGAGAGGGGAGAGATGACAGATGAAGGAAAGGAAAAGAATGAGACAATAAAAGAAATAGGTAAGAATAAAAAAAAAAATGGGAAAGGAGAAAGGAGAAGGAAAGGAGATAACAAATAGAGAAGACGAAATAGAAAAGGATAAAAGAAGAAGAGTGTAGAGGATAGAGAGGGGAGAGATGACAGATGAAGGAAAGGAAAAGAATGAGACAATAAAAGAAATAGGTAAGGATTAAAAAAAAAATGGGAAAGGAGAAGGAAAGGAGATAACAGATAAAGAAGACGAAATAGAAAAGGATAAAAGAAGAAGAGTGTAGAGGGTAGAGAGGGGAGAGATGACAGATGAAGGAAAGGAAAAGAATGAGACAATAAAAGAAATAGGCAAGGATAAAAAAAGAGCAAAAACAAATGGGGTGTAAGAAAACAAAGTCACGTCATTGAAGGTAAAAATAATGGAGGGGGATGGAATAAAAAAGTAGGAGTGGAATGGGCAGAAGAGTAAAAAAAAGGAAGGGGAGGAGAAGGAAAGAGGAGGAGAGAGGAAAATGTAGAAGAGAGTGGAAAGGAAGCAGGGAAAAAGAAGAAGAGAGTTTAAGGGAAGGAATATGATTCAGATATAGGAAGAGAAAGGAGGGGACAAGAAAGTTAGAAATTACTAGAAAAAGATAAAGACAGATCAATGAAAACAAAAGAAATGGAAACAAAAAGTAGGCGTGAAAAGGGAGCAAGAGGAGAACGGGAAGAGAAAGAAGAGAGGAAAGGGGAGAGGATAAAAGGAGGAGAGAGAAAAGAAAGCAGGAGAAAAGAAGAAGGGAGGGGACAGGAAAGAAAATTAATCAGATAAAAAAAAAGAGAGAAGAGAAAAAAAAAGAGATATGAAATAACGAGAAAGACAAATTGATGCAAATAAAAGAAATGGAAGTGAAATAGGTGCAAGAGTAAGAGGAGGAAGGGGCAAGAAGGAAAGAAAATAGTTGTAAGATGAAGAGACGGAGGGCGAAATGTTTAAAAGGGAGAGAAGGAAGGAGAGGAAAACAGAAGATAGCAAAGAAGGATTAATGGGCAAGAGAAAAGCAAACAGGACAGAAAATGAAAAGAAAGGGAACAGAAAGGAAGAGATGGGAGAAAAAAAAGGCGAGGGCGTGAAGATAGAGAGAAAATGGCTACGGAAAAAAGAAAAAGGAAAAGGAAACCAGTTTAAAGTTAATGGAAAAAAAAGATGAGGAAGGTAAAGAGGTGAGATGCCTGGAAAGAGAAGAAACGAAAGAAACAAATGACAAAAAGAGAGAGAGTGAAAAAAAAAAAAAAAGACTAGAGTGGCCAGGAAAAGGGGAGATGAAAGGAAATAAAAAATGAAATAAAAAATGAAAGGGTAGAGGAGACACAGGAAAGTAAACTGTTTAAAAATTTTGGTAATTGAGGAATGAAAAGAAAAGTAAATGAAAAAGAGAGAGAAAAAAAAAAAAGAAAGACAATGGAAGAAAAATAAAAGTGAATGGAAAAAATGTAAAGGAAAGTAAGACCAAGTAAGAAAAAAGAAAGACGAATGAAAGCCAGAAATGAATGAAATAGAGAAAACATAGAAAAGGAAAGAAAACCAAGACCTCGATTCAATAAAAGGTAGAAAAAAATTCAAATCATGAGAAAAAAGCCTGAAAATGTCATTGTTACTGAATCACTAGATAAAGACAATGAAAGTCAATGTCACTGTTACTGAATCACTAGATAAAAAGACAATGAAAGTCAATGGCACTGTTACTGAATCACTAGATAAAAAGACAATGAAAGTCAATGGCACTGTTACTGAATCACTAGATAAAAAGACAATGAAAGTCAATGGCACTGTTACTGAATCACTAGATAAAAAGACAATGAAAGTCAATGGCACTGTTACTGAATCACTAGATAAAAAGACAATGAAAGTCAATGGCACTGTTACTGAATCACTAGATAAAAAGACAATGAAAGTCAATGTCACTGTTACTGAATCACTAGATAAAGACAATTTAAGTCAATGTCACTGTTACTGAATCACTAGATAAAAAGACAATGAAAGTCAATGGCACTGTTACTGAATCACTAGATAAAAAGACAATGAAAGTCAATGGCACTGTTACTGAATCACTAGATAAAAAGACAATGAAAGTCAATGGCACTGTTACTGAATCACTAGATAAAAAGACAATGAAAGTCAATGGCACTGTTACTGAATCACTAGATAAAAAGACAATGAAAGTCAATGTCACTGTTACTGAATCACTAGATAAAAAGACAATGAAAGTCAATGTCACTGTTACTGAATCACTAGATAAAGACAATGAAAGTCAATGTCACTGTCACTGAATCACTAGATAAAGACAATTTAAGTCAATGTCACTGTTACTGAATCACTAGATAAAAAGACAATGAAAGTCAATGGCACTGTTACTGAATCACTAGATAAAAAGACAATGAAAGTCAATGGCACTGTTACTGAATCACTAGATAAAAAGACAATGAAAGTCAATGGCACTGTTACTGAATCACTAGATAAAAAGACAATGAAAGTCAATGGCACTGTTACTGAATCACTAGATAAAAAGACAATGAAAGTCAATGTCACTGTTACTGAATCAGTAGATAAAAAGACAATGAAAGTCAATGGCACTGTTACTGAATCACTAGATAAAAAGACAATGAAAGTCAATGTCACTGTTACTGAATCACTAGATAAAAAGACAATGAAAGTCAATGTCACTGTTACTGAATCACTAGATAAAAAGACAATGAAAGTCAATGGCACTGTTACTGAATCACTAGATAAAAAGACAATGAAAGTCAATGGCACTGTTACTGAATCACTAGATAAAAAGACAATGAAAGTCAATGGCACTGTTACTGAATCACTAGATAAAAAGAAAATGAAAGTCAATGTCACTGTTACTGAATCACTAGATAAAAAGAAAATGAAAGTCAATGTCACTGTTACTGAATCACTAGATAAAAAGACAATGAAAGTCAATGGCACTGTTACTGAATCACTAGATAAAAAGACAATGAAAGTCAATGGCACTGTTACTGAATCACTAGATAAAAAGAAAATGAAAGTCAATGTCACTGTTACTGAATCACTAGATAAAAAGAAAATGAAAGTCAATGTCACTGTTACTGAATCACTAGATAAAAAGACAATGAAAGTCAATGTCACTGTTACTGAATCACTAGATAAAAAGACAATGAAAGTCAATGGAACCGTTACTGAATCACCAGATAAAAAGACAATGAAAGTCAATGGCACTGTTACTGAATCACTAGATAAAAAGACAATGAAAGTCAATGGCACTGTCACTGAATCACTAGATAAAAAGACAATGAAAGTCAATGGCACTGTTACTGAATCACTAGATAAAAAGACAATGAAAGTCAATGGCACTGTTACTGAATCACTAGATAAAAAGACAATGAAAGTCAATGTCACTGTTACTGAATCACTAGATAAAAAGACAATGAAAGTCAATGGCAGCCTTTACTACAGTGTAGAAAGGAGGAAACACTTCTCTACTTTTCTTAGGAGTAAAAAAGTGCCATTGACTTTCATTGTCGTTTTATCTAGTGATTCAGTAACAGTGACATTCTCAGGCTTTTTTCTCATGAATTGAATTTTTTTACTACCATGAGAATTTTTTTCTACCTTTATCGAGGCCCAAGTGTGAAAAAAAGGAGAAATGCAGAAGAGAGTAATCAAGCTGAAAGGGAGAGAGAAGAGAAGAGACAGGAAAGGGAACTGCTTTAAATTGGACCAAAACCCACCCCCCTAAAAGCCTATAATATCCCAGGGCTGCTCCCCCGCTCTCCCTTTAGCAGGGCGCGTGCCAGGCATTTGTGATCGGCCAGTGTGGGCACGCTCCCTGTTAAAGGGAAGTGGGGGATGCGGCCGCCTGCACATCCGGATCCGCACGTCAAAGGAGCAGATCTGAGCGTGCTGATTGGACGAGAGGCTGCGCATGTGCCATAGGACCAGGGATGGGCGAGTCAGATCGGGCGACCTCTGGGGCTTCACACAGCCGGGCATCTCTGATAGGGGGGGGGCCCAGGTCAAGGACCAGGATAGTCAAAATCCTGGGTTTTGGTCCACTTTAAACGTATTGGCAAAAAAAAGACAATGAAAAAAAAAAAGGGGGAAGGAAAAAGAAACAAATGGAACACTGTGACAGAACATCCTAGGTGTAGTTAATTTCTCTATGTGTGTAGGTTGGTGTAATATGTGTGTGTGTGTGTGTATATATGTGTGTGTGTAGGTTGGTGTAATATGTGTATATATATATATATATATATATATATATATATATATATGTGTGTGTAGGTTGGTGTAATATGTGTGTGTGTATATATATATATATATATATATATATATGTATATATGTGTGTGTAGGTTGGTGTAATATGTGTGTATATATATATATATATATATATATATATATGTGTAGGTTGGTGTAATATGTGTGTGTGTGTATATATATATATATATATATATATATATATATATATATATAATGTGTGTGTGTGTGTGTGTGTAGGTTGGTGTAATATGTGTGTGTATGTATATATATATATATATATATATATATATATATATATATATGTGTGTGTGTGTAGGTTGGTGTAATATGTGTGTGTGTATGTATATATATATATATATATATATATATATATATATATATATATGTGTGTAGGTTGGTGTAATATGTGTGTGTGTATATATATATATATATATATATATATATATATATATATATATATATACCTTGGCTGGCCCCTCTGCTCTGCATAACTCCCCCCCCCCCCGCGTGCCATAAACCCCCCCCCCCCCCCCCGCATGCACACAGGGTCGCCTTGAATGACTATCTCCCCTCATAAAACTGCAAAGCATAAACAAAGTGTTATCAGGATCAACCAGCCATGGAGAGCAGATACAAGGTCCATATCCTGCCCTCTTCCATGGAATGTTCTCCTCCTCCCCCCTCCCTGTGGAATCTCAGGACAGATGGGGGATGTCATGTGGACCAGCTTTCAGGTACCCAAAGATGGAGAATACCATATGACAGTGGGTGTCTCCAATCGCTCCGCCGATAGGAGGGATCAGAAACTGACCCCTGGTGAGAGGGAATAAGGTGAGCTGCAGAATGGGGACAGGACACACTCTATCTGACCATCAAGAGTGACACGCTGCTTTTAACATCCAATCAAAAAGAAGACCAGAAAGCGCGTGAGGATAATTGATTTGATCAAACAGAACGCAGCCTAGACGGAATTTTAGTATATTTTCCACCACCTTGCTTTATTTTGCATTGCTATTTATCATGTTTTATAGTTAATTCTGCTGTTAGCACCTTGCATCGTGTTTCTTGTTGTTTTGTGTTTTCTGTTTGTTTAAATAAATTCTAAAAGTACAGCAGAGGTTCACTTATGCTTTTAATTAAGGATATAAAAAAGCTCACGCTATTCTGAAGAGCCTGGCTACCTTACTTGCCTAGGACGCTCGATCGCCCCCGCCTGGAAGTGGTTGTGGGTCGATCGATACGTTCGATCTGATTGTATTGTGTGTGGCCTATATTATATGATAGAGTTGAGCACTGGTTGTGCTCTGGTGGCAGCAGTTTATAGCCACGTGTGTTGCCAATTGAAGGATTGCGGTGACGCACGTGGGGTACGATTGGCCGGTCTGATCGGATGAACGATCAAGAGGTCTGATCGACCCGTGCAATCGTCACAAACACCATTAAATAAAAGTAAAAGAGTAACAAAAGAGAGAATGGAATGGAGATGCAATAGAAAATAATAGAAAACGGGGAGGCTGATTCATTACTAGCGCCAGGTATCGGCAGATGAGCGTCTGTACAGCGGCGCTTAGAGCGACCACTGATAGACGCTGTAAGCGGGTATCGGGCGCTGTAACAGAGCGTCTCAGTCACGTTAGTAACCTGGCCGGCATTGATGAATGAGATGTATGTTGGGCGTTCTAACACCAGTACAGCGCTGCAGGGAGCGAGAGGTAGCGACCAACTCTCAGCGCTCCACGCCATACTTATCAAACTACACACACACCGTCGGCTCTATAGCATAGAGCGCCAGACGCTGTGTGATTAAAGTCTGTTTTTGAACACGTATCCACCAGTAACAAAGCGAAAACACATGGAATGACATTGTTATAACACTGTGACATTAATACTTTAATGACAGACCTGTAATGACAATTCTGCATAGAAATATAAAAAGTCAAAAAAGTTTTCAAAAATGACTCTTTCTGGGCCAGGAGAGGTCACACAATTATTTGAGAGAAAAATAAAAACAAAAAACTAGCGACAGGTAATACCTGGCTCTGGAAGCTAGAGCGCCGGCGCTATACGCTGAGCTGCATTTGACGCTACATGGCGCTGTTAGAGTCGCTCACCAGATTTGCTTTCATAAATGTGGTTTTGCGTACAGCGCCCGGCGTTCACCAAACGCTGCCTGCCACTACGAGGCGCTACCCCTTCATGAATAACCCCCAAAGGGTAACAAAAACTAGGAAAGAAGCAAAAGAAAAAAGGAGAGTTAGATTAAAAAGAGGGGAGGGAAAGGGGCTCAACTCTGGTCCCTGCTGATAGTAACGTTACATTTGTGACATTTGGATCTGACCTTTGGCCTCTCTTTTGCAGACAACCTCTCCTACATAGAACACATTTTCGAAATCTCTCGACGCCCCGACCTCCTCACCATGGTCATCGACTACAGGACCAAAGTTCTGAAAATTTCAGCAGAAGAAGATCTCGACACAAAACTCACTCGGATCCCCAGTGCCAAAAAATACAAAGGTAACGTTTCCTTTATGTATCTGATTACAATAACTGCAGACCTGCCCTAAAGCCCAGGATGGTTTCCCCACCAGTGCCCCATGTTGGGCGCCAAATTTGTAACCCCAGTGCAAAAAGATATAAAGGTAACGTTTCCTTTATGTGTTTGGTTACAATAACTGCAGACCTGCCCTGAGACCGGGATGGTTTCCCCACCAGTGCCCCATGTTGGGCGCCAAATTTGTAACCCCAGTGCAAAAAGATATAAAGGTAACGTTTCCTTTATGTGTTTGGTTACAATAACTGCAGACCTGCCCTAAAGCCCAGGATGGTTTCCCCACCAGTGCCCCATGTTGGGCGCCAAATTTGTAACCCCAGTGCCAAAAAATACAAAGGTAACGGTTTCCTTTATGTATCTGGTTACAATAACTGCAGACCTGCCCTAAAGCCCAGGATGGTTTCCCCACCAGTGCCCCATGTTGGGCGCCAAATTTGTAACCCCAGTGCAAAAAGATATAAAGGTAACGTTTCCTTTATGTGTTTGGTTACAATAACTGCAGACCTGCCCTAAAGCCCAGGATGGTTTCCCCACCAGTGCCCCACGTTGGGCACCAGATTTGTAACCCCAGTGCCAAAAAATACAAAGGTAACGGTTTCCTTTATGTATTTGGTTACAATGACTGCACACTGTCCTAAGCCCAGGATGGTTTCCCCACCAGTGCCCCACGTTGGGCGCCAGACCGCCTTCTAATTGTCCAATCGGACTTGAACTGGCAATCCCTGCAATAGAAGAGTCAAGCGAGACAGAACCAACCAAATGGTCCATAGCTCCAAAACGTTGATAGGGGTATGAGCCTCCCGAGGCCCCCATAACCCCTGGAACTGATGTTCCCTCCAGAAGCCCCCCCAGCCCGACAGGCTGGCATCCGTGGTGACCATTTCCCAACAACGAGTCAGAAAGGATCTGCTCTTCAACAGATTGCTTGACACAAGCCACCACTGAAGGGACTGCTGAGCCCGGGGAGACAGCAGACAAGACTGATCCAATGACAGCGGACACCTGTCCCAAGTCACTAGAAGATGGAGCCGAAGCGTCATCATGTGAAACTGGGCAAAAGGGACTTCCATCGAAGGAAGCCACCATCAAACCTACCAATCTCATCCCTAGCCAGATAGATGGGTGAGGATTGGATGGTAGAAGCCGAATCAAATCTTGACTCTTGAGTCCCCCGCAAGGGATGCCCCACAACCCACATACTGCCAGGGTTGCCCCGAGGGGAGCCCAAGCCCGGTATCCTGAGAAGCCTCCATATGGTGATTTTAATGTAGTGGCAATGACCAGAGGGATTTACGCTATTAACCCTTTCGCTGCCAGCCTACCTGCAGCATTTGCCACTCCCTGTTGCCAGACTGAGTTTGACTGTTTCGCGCTACACATGTTCAACTGTCATTTTTGAAAGGATTTCCAGGGATTTCCCAGGATAATTATATATTGTTTTTTTCAACAGAGTCTGGGCTTTAACATGAAATGTCTTGTTTGTATTTTTTAGGTGTATTCTCAACATTTTTGGGTGAAATGTGTGAAAAAAATTAAAAAAAATATATTTTTTTACAATTTGTCGAGTTTTTTGTAATAAAAAATGTAAGTTTGTCAATAAAATCTTATTGCGTGAGAAACCCCAATTTCTCCCGGTTACAGCGATACCACATATGTATAGGTAGACACCCTTTCCTGCCCAGAAGCCTTTTATAGCTGCTGGATGACAAATGGTTAATTCAAAAAAAAAAATGACATAGGGTCCCCCTTCCCGGGGAGGGAGACCCCATTTTTTTTTGGATTTTTAAGGGTTAAAAACCCTTAAAAATCCAAAAAAAAAAATGACGTGGGGTCCCCCTTACCCAAAGTAACCAGCCCGGGACCAGCTATGGGGGCTTGTAGGCACAGAGTGGGGGGGCCAGCTTTGGTGGCCCCCCCACCCTGCAGCCTACGAGCCCACATAGCCTATGTGGGCCCGGGCTCTTCTGCCCCCCCCTGGCCTTTGGGGAGGCAGGTAATGGGGGTGCGGGGGTTAATGGCAAGCCACCCGCTAGGGCAGGTGACTTGCCACCCCCCCAGCCTTGTGAACTGGTATAAGGGGTCTCATGGACCCCTTACCAGCTCACAAAGGGTTAATGTGAAAAAAAAACACCACACAATAATAAAAAGTATTTTATTAGAAAAAAAAAAAATTTTTTTTTACTGTACTTACCTTCGATTGCAAGCTCTTGTCCCTCGCCGCTCAGCTGACAGATGCCGGTGATCGGCATCCAGAGAAGGAGAAGGCAGGAGATCAGAGGATCTCCTGTCACCTCCTTCCAGGGCACCGATCACCGGCATCTGAGAAGCTGAGAAAGCTGAAGCCGGTGATCGGGACCGGGATGACGTCATAAGCCCCGCCCCCAAGGGGGCGGGGCTTAGAGGCAAGATGGCGGCCGCCATCTTGAAGAAGAGAGGAGAGAGCCTCCCAGGCTCTCTCCTGAAGAACGGTAAGTCCTGGGGGGGGATCGGAGGCCCCCCAGGTGAAGAGGAGGGACAGCGGGAGCCAGCGCACACACAGGTAAGTGAATGTCATTTTTATTTTTTTTTTTTTTTTTACAGTTAGCAGCTGCTGCTGCAGAAGCGGGGGGGGGGGGGCGGCCTATTCCGGGGGCTCTCCTGGAGCCATCCGACCCCCCACGGGGGATCGGATGGCACCAAATTAAAGAGGAGACCCGGCCGGATCCAACAAGGGGTCAGGTGAGTATTTTTGATTTTTATTTTTTAAACTAGAAGCGAGGAAAGTCAAGCACGTAACACCTACGGGCTTGGCACTTAAGGCCCAGCCAAGCCAGCACGTAGGTGTTACGTGCTTGGCACCAAAAGGGTTAAGCTACCCAGGATGCCCCTTCAGGTCCCAAGTGGGAGGATTTTTTTTTTTTTTGGGAAACCCTAAATTAAACTCTAAGGGACCCTATGACCGGGAGAACTCCCTCTTTAAACTTCAAAAGAAGGGATCCCACCTAGAAGACATGAGAACAGACATAAGTGTCAACATGCACATCACCCACCATATAAGACAGTTAAAAATGGTGAAATAAATAAAATCCACTCACCGCAGCAAAGCAGTGACCGTCAACCCTCACAGCAGCAAGGGAATGAGAGGGAGAGCAGCAAAGCAGGCAACGAGACCGGAAAGAGTGCTTGAGAGAAGCCGGCCTCGAGGGGGGGGGGTGGACGGGCCACAACGAGCACCTGTTGAAAAGTGAAACCGGCCCAGCAACAACGGCCGCAAAAACACATACAAACACACACAATCCACACACCTTTTCCCCCAAATAAAGTAAAACAACCCACAGGAGAAAAGGCCTCCCCCCCCAGGGGCACAGAGGGACACGGTAGGGGGGAGAACCCACACCAATAGGTGAAAAGGGCAAGAGGGACGGGGCATCCCAAGCTGGGATCACCAACCCGGACACCGCTTACCCTTTGTATGGGGTCTCACGGGGGAGCTAGCTCCCATATACACCACAAGGTGCAGCCTACCATTGCCTGGACCTTCAGCCTAGGCTGGGAGGCATACTGCTATAGTTTAAATTAAAAAAGGTTCAGGCAGCAATAGAAACAAAAGGCCGGGGGTTACCCCGGCTACCTGCAAGGAGGAGACAACCATCTTCTGACTTGCTCGCCGACTGCAGAGACGAAAGACTGGGGAATGGTGGGAGGTCCCAGGTATTTATGGGCCAGGAGGGGCTCCTTTTTTTCATTAAATATACATAGAAAAAATATCAAAAAGTATATAAAAACCAAGAGCCCCGCAACAAGGTCCATAACGCGCCGTATGGAGCAGGGGATTAGCAGTGGGGACACCTATGTACGCGGCCGCCCGTGCAGCTTCGTTGGGTGAAAGACAAATAAACAGAAAAGCACGTCTTTATACCTGCCACCATCTTTCACCCAACGAAGAGGCACGGGCGGCGCGTATGTAGGTGTCCCCACTGCTAATCCCCTGCTCCATACGGCGCGTTATGGACCTTGTTGCCGGGCTCTTGGTTTTTATATACTTTTTGATATTTTTTCTTTGTGTATTTAATGGTTGATATGGGTTCTCAAGTTGGTGATTTTTGCACTCTTAGGTGTCCATGACCAATAGGCTTCTCAGCCTTTATATTAGATATTGTTAGAGTATATTGCATGTTTTTTGCATGTTCACGATTTATGTTCATCAATTGTTATTGTCTTACCCATTGAATCATGGTTACCTTCATCTTATTTATATGTATATATCATCAATTATCTTTTTATGTACTTTTTGGATGTATTTTTCAGCACACGTTGTTAATTAAGCACTGTCACTTTAGGATTGATAGTTATTGTAGGTAGGTAGCATTCCCAGAGCAGATTATAGGTTCTTGTGCCGGCACAAATAATTAGTTGTTATTCCAGTCCCTGTACGCCGAATATTAGGGAGCTTCCCAGTTATTTATGTCCGTTTTATTATTGTCAGCACTGGAAGCATTAGGGGAGGCGCAGTGTTTTTAATGAGTCTTGTTAAATGTTGTTGTCAGATTACTCCAAATAAAATTATGTATTCTTTGGTATTTATATTATTGTTGTTGTGATTTTTCGGTGCTCCTGCCACTTGGGGGAAGAGGGATTTTTTTATCTCCCAGAACCCTGTAGATTTGTTAGGCTATGGTTGTTTAAGTGCAGTGCAGCACAATCTGATTGACATATGCGGTGCACCCCCGTTTTGTATTTATATACAGGGGGGAAACATATAAGATAAGGCTGTTATTCAGGGTGAGGGTCTGGATTAATGTGAGCAATCTGTATGTACAGGCGGGGAACATACAACATAGGCTCTTATATAGGGTGAAGGTCTGGTTTAAGGAATGCTGCAGTTGTAAATATTCCTTTTTGTCTCGTATCTGGTCTAAATCAGCAATACAGTGACATTTTACAATTCTTGTTGCAGATATTATAAGACAACCATCAGAAGAAGAGATTATCAAACTGGCTCCTCCCCCAAAGAAAGCCTGAAGGACAAGTGATCTGTAATGCAGAGAGAAAACTCAAACCTGTTCGGTCTTTGTCGTCACCCCCCCACCACCACCATTGTTCGCCTAATGCCTCCCTGCTCTAGACCCGCACAATTCTACTACAGGAGCGGAGACTGGGGAGTGGGCTTGGGAGGAGGGGGGGCAAGGCGCAAAGGGATCATCGCCCTACTGGTGATCACTAACAAGCAACCTAACCCCACCATTGTCTGTGCTCTGTGACCTGCAGTCTGTCCTACGATCGTTTCGTAAGCGTGCGTTTTGAATAGAAGTATCTTAATTTTTTTTATTTGATCATTTTTGTGGGATAACGTGGCTAAATACGGTTTTATTCTGATTTGTTTGTGGTTTGGAGATTTCTATGCAAATGGAAACAAGATCCTTGTATATTTCGCCCTTATTTGTTGTGTTCAGTTGAGGTCTCTGGCGGGAACTTGGAGAGAGTATATAAACCGTTGCGACACACAATGTATTCAAGTGTACCAGTCGCTTACTTTTGGGTTCTCAAACCTGTCCTCAGGCCTCAACCAATGGTCTACGCATTATAGGTTGAAATTTGGCAATTTAGTAACTTTAATGGTCTGTGCTCGTTCAAGGAGATTCTCAAGATCTCCTTTTTGTAGCCGGAGGATGAGTTTAAATGATGTATGGTAGAAGCCTTAGTGTAAAAAGCTAACGAGTAAACTATTGGTCCACCCGCAATCAGATTAGACTGTGGTTGCACAAGCATACTGATCACCTACATCTGGGTTCTTAAACCCGTTCTCAGGCCTCAACCAATGGTCTATGTTTTGTAGGTTGGAATCGGTCAACTAAGTAGCTTCAGTTATCAACGCTTATTGGTACTGTTGGTTCACCTGGAATCAGTGATGTTGCGGAGATAATAAATAAGCATTGCCAAAAAGAGTGAATATTTATCCGCCTTACCTCCAAAGTTGGCAGCCTGTTGGTTTGGGCAGCAAACACGTCAATGAGTAGAAGATGATTGGTTTCACACTGGACAGCTTCTCAAATTTATACCCAAAGAATTGTTGTGGGTAGTTTAATCGAACATGATTCAATTTAACTTTTTCAGTTGTGATTTTTTAGTAAAATAGTTATGCTCAACAATGTTTCAAAATCAACCCCCAAGTGGTTTCCAAACTTTTGACTTGAAGGCCGTACTTTCTAGTTTGATGCTCCTCAGACATTTCCACCAGACGTTCTAGATTCAATTTAACTTTTTCAGTTGTGATTTTTCGATGAAATAGTTATGCTCAATGATGTTTCAAAATTAACCTCCGAGTGATTTCCAAACTTTTGACTTGAAGGCCATACATTCTAGTTTGATGCTCCTCAGACATTTCCATCAGACGTTCTAGAGAACTTAATTCAATTAGACTTTTTCAGTTGTGATTTTTCGGAGAAATAGTTATGCTCAACAGTGTTTTAAAATTAACCTTCGAGTGGTTTCAAAACTTTTGACTTGAAGGCCAGACTTTCTATTTTGATGCTCCTCAGACATTACCACCAGACATTCTAGAGAACTAAATTCAATTACTTTTACAGTTGTGTTTTTACGGTGAAATAGTTACGCTCAACAATGTTTCATAATTAACCTCCGAGTGGTTTAAAAACTTTTGACTTGAAGGCCATACTTTCTAGTTTGATGCTCCTCAGACATTTCCATCAGATGTTCTAGAGAACTTAATTCAATTAGACTGTTTCAGTTGTGATTTTAGAATATTTATGCTCAGCAATGTTTCGACAGACATCTTTACCCTCATATGTTTTGAGGCACTTGATTTGATTATACTTTTTTTAGTTGTCATTCTAGGTTGAATTGTTATGCTAAGCTCAAAATTAACCATTAGCTGGTGTTATAACGTTTAGCATGCTGGCCATATTTTTCAGCTACTAGTTTCTCTATATCTTGTGATTTTAGGTTAAAGTTATGCTTAACGAAGGTTTCCAGATCTTCATCAACAGACAGTTTATAGAACTCCATTTAACTTTTCTTAGTTGTGATTTTAGGTTGGATAAAGAACTCAGTCTTTAGAGTCACCAGACAGGTTTTAGTATTTCGATGTTAGACTAATACAAGTTGGTAAAAATGATCCAACATTACTTTTATAATAATTTTGATTCTCAGATTCTCAAGTTACAAATGGAGGAGGGATGGGGAGGTAGACCCCAGAAGAAGGGTATAAAGCTGCGACCCAGCGAATCTTCCACCCAAAACTAGAGGCGGACTATTTTATCGTAAAAGGAACTTGCTATTGCATTGGAGGCTCTAACATCAAGTAACAAAATGTATGATTCTAAGACACAATTTACAAGAAACAAAGATTGACCATAGCGGAAGGGTACTAGGAACAGTCAATAAGACAGCCTCTCACCCGAGACAATTTAAATACTAATTTAAAGCAACTAATCCTATGATAACGATTTGTCTTTGTAATGAAGATTATGAAAAGGGGAAGAACAGGGGTTGTGTTAAATGGCAAATTAGGCAAAGAGCAACAAACCTGACATTAAGAAGGTAGCGATGTCAGGTTAGACAGGCACGGGCGTGCGTTGCAGAAGAGTCGTGTAAGTGAGACAGTATCTAAAAAGAGTGGCGTAAGGAACGTATACAAGGAGGTTCAGCAACTAAAACAGATACAGACCAGACACAGTCAATCAATATTTTCTTATAATAACAACCAGCACAGAGCAATAGAAACAAGAATTTAAGTCCACTTTAAGGTCACTTTAAATCAATATTTTCTATTCGTCAGGAGGCTGTGTTAAAGCCGCATGGTGGATCTGACAGATTGTAGACTAATATGAACTTTAACCCACCAAAATGTGGTCAGCGTGTGTGAGCAACAACCTCGCCTACTCATTTCTTGAAGTAGAAGCAGGGAAGCAGGGAGACAAAACTTTTTTTCATAATTAAATAAAAACTGACCTTTCTGCTGGCAGCTATTGCCTCCCGTAGTAAGGGGTTAACAGTAGTCCGGATTAGGAAGATGACATAAATGGTCACTGCGCGTGTTTGCATCGAACAGCTTTCAAGCCGGCTAAAGAGCGGCGAGAGTGGTTCGGAAGCTGCTCGCTAAATCCCCATTTCCGCCTCAAGTGCAAACACCACAGGCCACGGTGTAATAAAATCCAGACGTGGGCAGAAGCTTCTGCAGCTGGATGAACGCTACGGCACACACATGGCTGAGACCCAAGCAAGGCATACAGCTGCACCGCTTAGGCTGCCAAAAAGGTTTTCGCTATACCTTCAAGCTTTGAAAAAGTAACCAAAAACTGCCTTAAAATGGACAATTCAAGCTGCCACCGCCCACAAATGTATATCTGACCTGTATAGAATTTGGCTATAAAACACAATTTAGACAATGGCAAACCATGGGAAAGTAACAGTACAAAAGTTTTGCAGTGAAAAGCACTGAGCGCGGAGTGTATATAAGATTTAATATGGCCATACCATAATGCTCCAAATAGTACAATAAGGACCACAATGTACTTCCCTGTAGTCCAATTGTGAATGAAGGGGCATAAAACTTTCCCCAGACAGGGAGACCATAAAGAACCCAAGGATTATATTGAGTGTTATGGTAGGTTCTTCAACTGACAATAGTTTGTCTTCAACTCTTTTAATGGATTCCCCATAACATATACAGTGGTATGGGTATGCCATACTCTTAATGGGTTCTCCAAGGACTATATAGAGTATTATGGGGTCACCAGGTGATGTTATGGGAGTATATGGAATGTTAAAGGCACTCCAACCCCCTAGTGGGTTCTCCAAGGAATATATAGAATGGTATGGTGGGTTCTTCAACTTAAGCTCCCATAATGGGTTCTCCATAGAAACATATAAAGTGTTATGGGTATGGGTATATAAAGTGTTTGGGTTCTCCAAATGAATATATAGAGTATTATGGGGTCACCAGGTAATGCCATGGGAGTATATAAAATGGTAAAGGTGTTCCAATCACCTAGTGGGTTGTTCAAGGAATATATAGCAGAATGGTATGGTGGGTTCTTCAACTTAGGCTCCCATAATGGATTCTCCATAGGAACATATAAAGTGTTATGGTTGTGCCATGCCCTTAGTGGGTTTTCCAAAGAAATATATAGAGTGCTATGGGGTAATTATGGGAGTAAATAAAATGTTATGGGTGCTGCACCAAAAATATAAAGCGTGTTTAGATGGGTTGTCCAATGAAACATGCGAAGTGTTGTTGTCATGGGCCCACTCCTCATCTACACAACAAGTATAGATAAACTGTTATGGGTATGAATATATAGAGGGCTATAGGGTCATCGTGAGGGTAAATAGAATGTTATATGTGCTTCTGCCACCTAATAGGCTCAAAAAAGTATATATAGTGTGTTAGGATGGATTCTCCAACAGAACATATGGTGGTCGATTAAGAGCCTGGTGAGAAAACTTACTCCTTTTTTTAGGAGAGGAAACTACCATTCACTCATTGTCAATCAGCCAAAAGGTAAAATAGCAGTCCTCTAAATAGCAGCTCTCCTAAAAAGGAGTGAGAATTCTCACCTGGCTCTGAAACAAACCATGGATGTTGTTGGCATGGGCCCACTTCTCAACAAGAATAGATAAACTGTTATGGGTATGCCAGCCCCTTCGTGGGTTTTCCTAAGGAATATATAAAGTGGTCCCAGTCATAAGCGTGTGTAGAATGTTAGGAATACTGCAGCCACCTATTGGGTTCTCCAAATGAATGGTGGTATGGTGGCTTCTTCACTGGAATATATGGAGTGTTGGGGTAATTTTGTGGATTGGTATATGCCAGCCCTTTTTCAAAAAGAATATATGGAGTGTCATCAAGTCGCCAGTCCCCATCATGAGAGTATAAAGAACGTTATGTGTACTCCAGCCACCTGTTGGGTTCTCCAAAGGAATATATGAAGAGTTATGGTCATACGGTGTTCAGTACGACGTCAACAACCCTTTAGTAGGTTCCCCATAAACATATATGAATCATTATGGTGGTATGGGAGAAATATTGTGTCAATCACCAATTAGTAGGAACTATATAGAAATTGTTTTGAAGGGTTAGGGCATCACCGATCCTCCTTGTAGATTTCCAATGAGTACATGGGTGTTATGGGTGCACCACTCCCTTAATAGTTTTGCCATTAGAATGATTTAATAGCGTCAGTGGTCCCCTAAATAGGTTGACTCATAATAATGTTCTATAATGTAATCAACAAAAATGATCAAGGTCAACGATTCAAAAAATTCTGCTAACAAACAAACGAGAAAGTTCTAAACTTTGTCTTGCCCCAGTTCAGCCGGTTTCAGATCTCTTGCAATAGCTCAGCCCACATTCCTTGTTTTGGGTCTGAGGAATCCAGGAATGAATAATACGCTGCCAGAATGACCATAAAACAGCCTCTGCTCTCTAACGGCGCGGTGTTCTAGTACAAGCATGATGCTATCCGTCTGAAATTAATCCTACACACTACACAGGAAATGTAGCAAGCAAATAAAACCCTTTTTTAGATTCCCAATAATTGCTTCCTAGAAGTGAAACCTCTATTCCTGTAAACCAAAGTGAACCACCAAACCAAGCTATGAACATGAGAGTTAAAAAGATACATAAAAATAAAGCAGGCCAGGAGCTATCAGGTCATATACAGTAGTCATATCAGTGATCCTGTTATCCAGATTAATTATCTTGAGGACGGGTATAGTGTTATTAAAAATAAATAAATAAATAAAAAAAACGCAAACTAGGCATTACCCTAGTCAACAGTGGCTTAGTAGCTAAGTACCTACCCATGGTTTTGTCCATCAGAGGTGTACACATGAAGGTTTATCCATGAGACCATCTTATCGACTTCTAGGAGTACAAAAAATACCCATAGGATTACCCTGCAATCTTTTAGGCCTCGAAAGTGAGGTTTATCCATTTAGACCATCTTACGGTCTTCTAGGTTTACAAATGGAAGTTTAGCCAGGAGACCGCCTTGTGGTGATCTAGGTCTACAAATGGTAGATAAATCTTAACTTGTAGACTTAAAAGATAGTAAGATATTCTTCCTGATAAACCGTGTAGACCTAGAAGATAGTAAGAGGGCCACTTAGACAAAACCTCCAGTTGTAGACAGAGGATTTTTTTCTAGACTACCATCTTCTAGGTCTAAAAGTGGAGTTTTTATTTCCATGAAATCATTTTTCTATCCTTTAGGTATACAAAGTAAATGAACTGTCCAGGCAAAGGCAACTAAATCACTATTAAGGTGGTATTACAGAAAACCCTAGATAAAGGGACTGCCCAGGCAATGGTTTAACTGATTACTTGTTATCTCATGTTTGTGTCATGGGCTGTGTTTCTAATCAATCATTGCTCTCTATTTTAAAGCCAAGTGTAATCAGAGTCTTTCACTAAATTGTCTTGGTTTTCATGCGATACAGTGAAGGACACTGGGGACCTCAGGCATCGGTGGTCAGGAGTTAGGAGGAAGTTATCACCAAATAAAAGGAAACATTTAACGAACGATGATTGCTTAGAAATCACAGCCCTTGACACAAACATGAGATAACAAGCAACCACACTTGGTTAAACCATCGCCTGGGCAGTCCCTCAATTTAGGGTTTTCTGTAATGACACCTTACTAGTCTCTAACTCTACTACTGGAGGATTGTATTTTTTTTTTCCATTTAAACCATCTTCTGCAGAAAAGCAATCAAACAGGAACATTACATTCGCCCACTGACTGTAGGGTAAAAAATTGTGGTGGGTCAGGCTAGCAAATTGCAACACAGAAATGTATCTACCCTTAAAGTTTAGGCAGTTAACTATCATTGTAAAGCCTATTGAGACCAAGAATCTGTAGAACCTACAGATTAAGAGTCTGAGTTCCTACTGCAGACCAACTTTACGACACACCTTTCCAGCATCAGAATCATTCAAGAACATAATTAAGCAAATCCATTCACTATCATTGACTAAACGAAGACATGGAGGACAAGGAAAGGTAGACTCAAACGAAAGAAGTGTAGGAGCTAACACAAGATATGATAAAGGGGAGGTATATTACAGGTTTACAAATGGAGGTTTAGCCAGGACTTAAACTTAAAACTTATCAGGAGAGACTTAAAGAACTTAATTTGTACAGTCTGGAGGAAAGAAGGGAGAGGGGGGGGGGGGACATGATTGAGACTTTTAAATATGTGAAAGGATTGAATAAGGTTCAGGAGGGAAGTGTTTTTAAGAAGAAGCTTAATGATAGAACAAGGGGGCGCAACCTGAAGCTAGTCGGGGGGAAGATCAGGAGCAATGTTAGAAAATATTATTTTACAGAAAGAGTAGTAGATGCTTGGAACAAACTTCCAGCAGAGGTAGTTGAAAAATCAACAGTCACTGAATTTAAACATGCCTGGGATAAGCATACATCTATCCTAAGATAAAGAGTACATACAGTATACACATAAGGGCAGACAAGATGGACCGTATGGTCTCCTTCTGACGTCAACCTTCTATGTTTCTATTTGGTCTACAAATTAAGGATACGTCTTATGTTGTAGACTTAGAAGATGGAAAGATATTCTCCCAGACAAACCTTCATTTGTAGACTTAGAAGATGGTAAGATATTCTCCCAGACAAACCTTCATTTGTAGACTTAGAAGATGGTAAGATATTCTCCCCGAAAAACCTTCATTTGTAGACTTAGAAGATGGTAAGATATTCTCTCAGACAAACATCCATTTGTAGACTTAGAAGATAGTGAGGTGGTCTTAGATTATTATTTATTCATGAAGTGCCATCATCTTCTGTAGCGCTGTACAAATTACAGGCAGGGTAGAAACATACAGTACATAGACTATTACAAATGCAGTGTTACAGAGTTCACAATGAATATTCTGAATACAAGATACAATAGAAGAGAACTTACGAACTTACAGTATAAAGGATGACGGGTAGAGACGAATGGGAAGAACCACAAAGTATTAAGCTCTATGGCATGTGGCCTTTAGAGAATGGCTTAAAAAGGAACATCTGACCAAAAATAAAAAAAGGGCCAATTCCCCCCCCATCGGCCCTACTTACCTTTTGGATGTCGCTGCTGCCTGCTGCGATGACATCCGGCTGCTTCAGGGCCCGATCCTCTGCCCCCCACCGGCTTAGCCATCTGTAAATGACAGAGCTTTAGCCATGCTCTTCAAAGTCCCATGGAATTTCGAGCGGCTCCATTACATCCCATTCATGGGCACTGGGCAGGTGCGAGATTGGTTGCTGTGCGCAGTGCCTGATGGGATGGCGCCACCCATCGGAAGGTCGCAGAATCAGAGGGAGCCAGAAGATGGATACCCTGGCGAGGTGAGTAAACACTGCCCAAAGTTAAAACCGGAGGAGGTCGTGAGGTTTGTGGGAGGTTTTAACCTCCCCCGATGTTCCTCTTTAAGCTATATTGTATGCTTGTCTGAATAGGTGGGTTTTTAGGGTGCCTTTGAAAGCTTTGAGGGTTAGGGAGTGGCGGGTTGGGGCGGGGGAGGGCATTCCAGAAGACTGGAGTGGCGCATGAGAAGTCCTGGAGACGAGCATGAGAGGAGGTGACCAGGGTGGAGGACAGGAGAAGGTTGGTGGCAGAACGGAGGCTGCATCTTGGTTTTGGATTAGAGATGAAATGTAGGGGGGACCTGGCTGGCGAGAGCTTTGTAGGTGTCAGCGTTTTAAACAGGATCCACTGGACGTATGTAAGTCAATCTAGAAAATAATATATCGTACAGAAAATCTAAACATCCTGATATTCAGACAATTTTATGAAATAGCGTTTCAAACGTACCCCCATTTTATTTCCTATGAGGAGCTGTGTGTCTGGTGGTAATAGAACACGGACAATAAAGGGGAAATTCAAAAAGAAAATGTGCTTATGAAACTGAATTAAATGACGTGGACAACACTGAATAAATACCATCCAATAAAAAAAATACACCCACATTGAAATGTTTAGAAGCAGATAATTACATAGAAAGAAAGCCAATACACACCCGATATACGCAGGACAAGTATAAAATAATAATGTGATGGAAAATGTAAGACAACTTCTTCCATCTCAGGGGCCTCCAATGCAAAGTAAATCCTTTACGCTAAAAAAAATTAAAATTATACTAAAAGGAGAGCGCCCGACTGTTGTCCCATTGTCTCGGGCTACACGTTGCACTGTCCTAAACGTCAATCCGTTTTCAAAAAGACCCTGAAGTTCCTAAGTTATGTTAAGTTTTAGAGCATTGGAGAAGCAGAGAAGAAATGAGGAGAGTGGATGAGGCAACATCACACTGTGATGAGTGTGAGAGGCGAGCGGAGGGCGGAGTATCAGAGCTGCAGAGAGAGACAGCCAATCAGGACGTCTGGTCAGAGAGTGGGGGGTGTTTCAGTTCTTGGTCCCCTGAAGGTTGATTGATGGACCAGATTAGCGGGGTGGGGACTAAAAGCTGAATGAGGAAGTGAGACAGACAGACAGAGGAAGAAGCACAGCACTGGAGCCACTTAATGAAAAGTAAGCTACTGATATTTATTTTTTAATTCTTGAATTGCCAATCAAGATTTAATTGCCAGGCATAAATTGAAATGACAAAACGAATAAGCGTCTTTATTTGTGGCGAATAAGCACTAAATCGAAGATGAACCGAAAAAAAAAAAAGCTATTAAAAATGCCATCTGTGGTCTATTAATGGTTTCCCCTGTACAATCAAATTATTTACACCATCCATGAGATTGTTCAACAGTTTTTCTTAATCCGGACCTTCACCCTCAATAAAATCCTATGTTATATGACCCCCCCCCCCCCCCCCCATACATACAAATTGCTCACATAAAAAATCATCCCACCTGCATCTACTGCATTTTCCAAGCTTATAAACATCCAAGATGGCAGCCTTAACTATCTGTGGAGCATTGGTAACTGGAATACTCATTGAGGGGCGTTGAGCTAAGCTTCAGCCATTTTTATACTGGATCCTTAAGATGAGGAACTGCTCCATTCATACGAGAGTTCTGTTGGCAATGGGATGGTTTCAAATATTTAAAAAGAAACAAAGAAAATGAGGAGCATAAAAAAAGGTAAATTTCTAAAACCAGCCCTAGACACCTGCTGCTGCCATATAAATAAGTGCAATCTACTGAATTTTCTCTGATGTATGCGTGCCCGGAGTTGCCGGCGATACAGTAGTGTGGCTCCCATTGTTTGTGGTCTCTGGTGAATCAGCAGAATCCTCTTCAGAAACACAAGCGGCTCTGATTATAATGAGGCACCAGAAGCGACGAGCCAAACCTCAGCAAAACAGAGATTCGCTATTGTTCAGTGTGGAGCCAATCACCCACTCGTATTGTTTGCCATCATTTGATTTACCAAGAACATAGGATCTGTACTTTCCCCACTTATTCATTTTTTTATGTCCTCTTGCTGGGAGGGGAGCATATGGCGTTGTTTATACCATGTTTGTTTTTACGATTGTCTGCTGTTCCTTCTAAGAAAAGACAGGTTTACGCGAACAGAAGAGATATTGTTTCCGGGCTCCAAACACAAATTCATTTTGATTCTGCATATCGTGTTGCTAGGAATCGGATCCATAGCAGAACACGAGAATCCCATTGGTACCCTTGTCTACTTGTGCCTCTTACGTTAAAGCTGCGATGAAAGTTTTCTGTGGCTGTAATACTTTTTGTAGTTCAACTACTACAGTTGACCATAGTTTGGATAATTCCGTTCAACCTAGGCATGCGTAGGTACAGTACACTTGCAGCCAGAAATAGTAAGACCTTCTCCTCCTGGGCTGGTCTACCACAGCCATCTCCTCCCCTTTCAGCGTGATTAGCATTAAGCATTAGCATAAAAGAGAGAAGATCAGAGGAACCATATAAACAGTTCAACTCAACCAAAAACAATTCAATTCACTTCCAATAAGATGCCACTGTCAAATTTGTTAGGAGGGAGGAGAGGGTCAACAAGAAAGGATGTCACATACAGGAACAGTGGAGGTTTCTGGAAACCATATATTGATTTTACAGGGAAAGCATTTGTTCTCTTTTTTGTCATTGTTGTGCTTTAATAACTTGGAAACACAAACTACTGGGTCAATGATTTATAACGAAACCTAATAACAACAAGGTAACCCATGAATTCACTCTTAAGGCAGTCGTAGTCATAAGTAACAAAGATCTTTCTTTGGACATATTCCTAGATTATTAAAGCAGATCAAAACTCATACAAAGGACTTGGGGCCTCTTTAGGAAATTTCCTTAGAGGTATTTGGGGTGCCTCGCAGTGGGAAACACCTTGGTTTACCTATAAACTCACCTCAATCAAACAGCTGTGGCTATGTTTAGCTGCACTCCACTCATTCCAGACTGCGTGGCCCCACTGGCAGACATTGCCCAGATTGGGCACAGCACAGATTGGAGTATACATGGAAGCCAGGGGATTTCACCCTGTGGAGCATCCCAAACCAGGCGACACCTAAGATTTGACCCAGACTAGAGTCTTGTTTGGTCCACTTTAAAACACTAGCTACTGTGTAATGCCAGTTAGGATGCTTGACATTCCTGGCAACTATCGCTACCCCCTTTGACCTGCATGTTCCTCGTGTCAAACAAATTATATAAACCTACTTCGTATAAAGATGTGCTACCCAAAATGTTTGTTCTGTGCCTTTCAAACTGATTGTAGACTGTTTTTTCCCACCTCGGTACCCTTAGTCCTTTTACCCTAGTCTTGTCACCGTGATAGACATCCCTCTAGCTGTGCTACCTATTTCACATAAAACAAAAAGGTTGTCATTTTACACGAAGAAATTGGGGGTCATCCAGGATGACATCAAATCTTAACAAAAAGTGAGAGTCCTAGGCTTGGACTTACTAGCAAGGGCATCCAAAAAAACAAACAGGAAGCTGTAGAAAACAAACCAAAGCTTTAAATAACAAAAAGTGCCCAAACAAACGTTACACCATTGCCAGTATTACACTGAAAAGCCTATTACAAAAAAACAGCCATTATAAAACTAGCCCAAAGCATCAGCTCCACAAGTTCATCAAGTCATGTTATAATATAACCCAAAGCACAAATGAACCAGGACTGACAGGGTTCTCAAAACAAAGCAGATAAAACCCAGGGGCAACCCACAAAAGTCAATTTTCCAATTTCTGAACCCAATGGGGAGAGCTAACTCATGCCTTGTCTTAGTTGGCTAATTTGGAATGAAAGGAGTTTTTAGGAAAGGACCTTTCATAACCCCCCCATGTCTTACTGTCAACACTAATATCTATTAGGTGAAGAGGGGAATGTCAATTTTACAGTTTCGAAACCTTATGTATGTCTTGAACACCATACGTAAGAGAGAAGTTTTGGTTAAGATAATACAAAGGACTTTAGGGAGACCCAACTCATGTCCTGTCTTGGGTGGCCAATAAGGACATTTCATAACCTCCCCACATCTTACGGTCAACACTCGTAACTACTTGTAACTACTCGTAATGTTAATTTTTCAGTTTCTGAAGCCACTGGAAATACCAAACCTCATGTCCTTCCTTAGATAGCCAAAATGGACACAGGGCTGTCTTGAACACCATACGTAATGGGCCAGATGACACTAGTGTAATTTTAGTTAAGATAACAAAGGACATTGGGGGGACCTAGTGCATGTCTTGTCTTGGGTAGCCAATATGAAAGGAAAGGAAAATATACATTTTCCAGTTTCTGAACCCACTGGAGGGACTGAACTTCATGTCCTAGGTGGCCAATATAAAAGGATAGGAATTTTTAGGAACGGAAACCTCCCCAAACTAGTTAACTATTGGGAGGAGAGGGGGAATGTTATTTTAAAAACCTTATGTCCGTCTTGAACACCATATGTAAGGGACTGGATGATACTAGTGGAATTTTGGTTAAACTAAAAGAAAGGACATTAGAGAGACCCAACTCATGTCCCATCTTGGGTGGTCAATATGGAAAGAAAGGAATTTTTAAGAAAGGACATTTCATAACCTTCCCATGTCTTACTGTCAACACTCGTAACTACTGGGCAGAGAGGGAAAGGTCAATTTTCCAGTTTCTGAACCCACTGGAGGGACTGAACCTCATGTCCTACCTTAGGTGGCCAATATAAACAGATAGGAATTTTTAGGAAAGGACATTTCATAACCTCTCCACACTAGTAACTATTGGGTGGAGGGGGGGAATGAGTTTTGAAACCTCATGTCTGTCTTGAATGCCACACATAAGGGACTGGATGACACTAGTAGAATTTTGGTTAAGCTAACAGAAAGGACATTAAAGTAGCACTATCGCGAAATTGTGCAATATTAAAAATCCATATAAACACATTGGCTAATGAGAGGAGGAGTCACTTATATACCCGAGCTGAATAACTCTCCCGCCAAGATTGTGGTTTTGTTCCCCTGGTAGGAATAAAATCCTGGGGTTAAATGTTTAGTCTATGAGGGGTGACAGAGCCTCTCGCCCGAGATGTCCTCTTCCTTTCATTAAAATAAAAAAAACAAGCCTGGCTGGATATTTCTCGATATCGGGTGTATAAGTAACCCCTCCTCCCTCCATCCAGCATATTTATATGGATTTTTATTCTTGGGCCATTTTTTCGCGATAGTGCTCCTTTAAGGAGACCCAACTCATGCCCCATCTTGGGTGGTCAATATGGAAAGAAAGGAATCCTTAGGAAAGGACATTTCATAACCTCCACACGTCTGTCAACACTCGTAACTACTGAGCAGAGAGGGAAACGTCAAATTTCCAGTTTCTGAAGCCACTGGAGAGACTGAACCTCATGTCCTACCTTAGGTGGCCAATATAAAAGGATAGGAATTTTTAGGAAAGGCCATCTCCCCCAAACTAGTAACTATTGGGCGGAGAGGGGGAAAGTTAGTTTCAAAACCTTATGTCTGTCTTGAACACCATATGTAAGGGTCTGAATGACATTAGTGGCATTTTGGTTAAGACAACAGAAGGGATATTAGGGAGACCCAACTCTTGCCCCATCTTGGGTGGCCAATATGTTAAGAAAGGAATTCTTAGGAAAGGAGATTTCATAACCTCCCCACGTCTTACTGTCAAGACTCGTAACGAATGGGCAGAGGGGGAAATGTCAATTGTCCATTTTCTGAAGTCACTGGAGAGACTGAATGCCTTAGTTAGCCAAAATGGACACAGGGCTGAGATGATCGTAACAGAATTTTGGTTTAGATAATAGAAAAGAACAGATCTTGGATATTATAGCTAACCAAATAAAACAACATCTACAACAGTCTTTCCCCAATCCTCTACTCAAGAGCCACCAACAGGTCATGTTTTGCAGATCTCCAAACAGGCCAAGCAGTAGTGCTATAGAGCCGACCATGTGGAGATCCACTAAACATGTCCTGTTGGTGGCTCTTGAGGAGAGCGTTGGGGGAACACTGGTCTACAACAGACACAATGTTAACCTTACACCTAAATCTGTTACACAAATCTCCTACTCACAAAAACAGGATTACCAAAAAATATTTCCACAAGGAACTCATAGACCTAGGCATCACGAACCAAGACATACCTCCATGCCACCCCTTTCGCTAAGCACAAGCCTAAACGCACATTTAAAGTCCTCACCCTGGAGTGGACGTGAGGATATCCATTACAAGCAAACCTTTAATACTTGAAACTATTTTTGAATCCAAAATTTAGACTTTACAGCCATTTACTTCCCTTAGATACGACTTTCTGGAAATTGTCGCTGCCTATGGAAAAAGCCATACAAATTTTAATATATATATTGAAAAATAAAACCTTAAATTTGAGATACAGTGACCATTTTGTCTGTAGATTGATACATTCCAAAGCCCCTTTTACTCGATTCCCCCCTCTCGTTATTTCTTCTAATCCCCAATTCCCGACATGTGAATATTTTTGGATTCCCGCAAGTTTTTTTTTTTTCCAGCATCCGACGCGACCGTGTTAACTGTGTGTACATATATATTATAAAATATATGTATATTAAATATACTACATGTTCCTCACGCCGCTTAGTGTTTATTTATTGGCAAGCGACCGGAAGCAGCGGAAATCGTTTTGTTCTTCCCCACAGCGGGGGGGGGGTTAGATTATTATTAATTCCAGGAACCGATGTGAATTGTGGGGACAGAATCAAATATATATTTTTCAATAGGATTATAAAATATATATTTAAAAAGATATAGATGTGTGCCGTGCTGTCATTGTGCAGAGAGTTAACTTCTAAATAAAGAGTATAAAAATGGATGAAAAAAATGTTGTGTGGTAAATGAGAACGTGAGAAAAGGATTACAAATCTGCATATAACCCAACCACCTCCAGGATCCCAAAAGCAAAAAAAGATGGAGATCTGCCCAACCATGAAGTTCTTGGCGGCTCAGGCCAATGTGGAAAATGAATGAGTCTCCAATTTAAAGCAGGTCTCCCTAGCATAACTCCTACTTTACTTTCTACACATGGTGAGGTTGTATCTGTTGCCTTTCGATGGGGAAACAATGCTAAAATTGATATTACAAGGCTGGCATTTGCATTAACACATGTCAGGGATACAGTCTGGAAATGGGGCACTCACACCCTAAACGATACCACAATACTACAAGTTAATATATTTTATTTGCCACCAAGCAGATTAAAAAAACAAAACACAACAAGACAACATTAAAAACTCCACCTACACAGGACCATGCTAATACATATCATACTTAATAAACATACATAGCATATAATTGAGATATTGACCAATATAGGCACTTTATTGAAACTTTTTATCATGCAATTAATTTATACTAAATGATTTAGCACTATTTAGCCTTTTAACTATGGTTGTGATGGATCTTTACCTTCATTAGTCATATGGATTTTGGATCGCCCACATATATTATACAACATTTTCATCTTTCATTTTCATCTGCTTGGTGGCAAATAAAATATATTAACTTGGATTTTTGTGGTTTCGTTTAAGGTGTCAGTGTCCCATTTTCAGACTCTATTGTCTTTTCTTTATACGTTTTTGAGTCTAGGGGGAGCACCACCCACCTCTATACCGCGCTTATAGGCTACAATATCCGAAGGCAAACACCCAGCATCGCTGGGAGGACAACTTGATAGGGAAAAGTTGGATCTGTGTTGGACGGGGGGATCCATGGGGGTCAGATTTGCCTGTGTTGATGCTTATGTAGCAAAAAAAATAAATAAATAAAATACAGCTTTCCTCTTTTATCCAATTGGATGTGGTGTCTCCTCTTCCTCTGAGGGACTGGCTAAAGAAACCCCTCCCCTGAGGAGCCAGGAGGAGACCACCTGTGCAGACAACTTTGGTGGACAACTTGACAGGAAAAAGGTGGATCTGTGTTGGAGGGGGTGATCCACGGGGGGGGCAGGTTTGCCTGTGTTGATGCTTATGTAGAAAAAAAACAGCTTTCCAATCCAATTAGATGTGGCGTCTCCGCTTCCTCTGAGGGACTGGCTAAAGTAACCCCTTCCACGAGGAACCAGGAGCTGACCACCTGTGCAGAGATTTTAAGTCTACCCAGTGTTTTGACTTTTTCAACAGGAAATATTTACAGGGTCTTTTTACATGTTATACTTTGTATATTTTAATATATGATGAGCAGGTTATAAACTTTAAAGTGGAGCAAAGTCTATGCCGGAAAGGGATTCCCGGGCCAATTGATTCCCTCCCCCCCCCCCGGGCTTCCATAATCAGGCTGTGGGAAATTTCCCACCAGGTCGCACCATACACTTACCTTGCTTCCTGGTCCAATGGGGCATGTGCGAGCCGCTGCAGCATCCCTGCTATCCCTCTAGCAGGGCACATGCCCGTGCCAGGCATTTGTGATTGGCCGTCGCGGGCACACTCCCTGTTAGAGGGAAGTGGGGGAGGTAGCCACCAGCGCACTTGGATGTGACGTCAGCAGCTGGGATTTGGTCCACTTTAAATCTGCAGCATGGTTCTGGCTCCCCCCACTGTGCATCGGCGCCACAAAAAAAAAAAAAAAAAAAAGGTGAAGAGGGCCACCCGGACACATGGCCAAGCACATTACTCTGCAACCACCCGTCTGATAGGCCATACTGGACGCCCCCCTTCCCTAGTTAAGTGGTGATGATGCACAACGGGGGGGAGGGGGGTTGCCCTGCTGCTGCCTACACATATTAGAGTTGCCAATCACATGGCAGGTATAACGTTCTTAAGGTGTCATGGCCGCAGTGATCGTAAGCTACGGCAAGACACATTCAGAGCTCACGGAAAATAACAGAATCCCCATTATGTGGAGCTAAAACACGTTGCACTGATCAGTTTACAAAACCCCTCTTCTATCAAGAGTCCGCGCTTTGCTAGAGTTTGTTTAAAAAAAAAAACGTATCCGAAACGAACGCGAAAATTCCATGCTTTGCTTTTTGCATTCTAATGATACCGAGAATAATTGTGCTATTCAATAAAGTTTATTGTATTTGACTACAGATCTGATTGTAGCGTTTTAGTAGACTCACCATAAGGTTCCTTTTTCTTCACACATGGAAGCCCACACAATAAGGTAACAAACAACCAGGGCTGTATTTACCATTAGGAAAACCTAGGTCCGTGCCTAGGGTGGAGGGGGGGGGGGGGGGGGAGCGGACGTTACTGCTATAGTTAATAAATAAAAATAGTTGCCACATTAATGCCTCCTTACAAATGCTCCTCCTCAGTGTGAGAGTGTGTGTGTGTGTGTGTGTAGAGGGAGAGAGGGCGCAATGTGTTAAAGGCAGTCTACAGCCTCATCTGCTCCTCTTTACAGCCGCTCAGACCATGCAGTGTCCCCTAACTGATGGAGAACAGGGGGCAATGGAAGAGCGATTTAGCTTTGCCTACCTTCAACCGGCCCTATACCCTGAATAAAAGCCTATCTTATACATTTCCCACACCCTGTACATACAGATTGCCCACATTAATCCGGACCCTCGCCCTGAATAAAAGCCTATCTTATATGTTTCCCCCTGTACATACTGATTGCCCACATTAATCCAGACTTTCACCCTGAATAAGAGCCTATCTTGTATGTTTCCCCCCTGTACATACAGATTGCTCACATTAATCCGGACCTTCAGCCTGATTAAAGAGCCTATCTTTTATGTTCTCCCCATGTACATACAGATTGCCCTTATTAATCCGGACCCTCACCCTAAATAAGATCATATCTTATATGCCCCCCCATACATACAGATTGCCCGTATTAAAAATCATCCTACCTGCATCTACTGCATCTTATAAGCCTTTAAACATCCAAGATGGCGGCACATGGAGACTAAGGCTGGCCGCAAACAGGAAGTGTCTTCTACTCTGCATTCTAGGATTACAGCTATAACCCACCTCCCTGCACTTTTGCCGCCTCTCCTCAGTATGTGATGGTTCTGAGACAAGGTGGTGGCGCCCGTATCCTAGAGTCCTGAACAGAGTTGAAGCCCATTGGTGGAAAGAATAAAAAGTAAATGTCTAAAAACATAAAAATACAATTCTAAGATTACTCACCTGTAGAACTGGTATTATACGTATACAGCACGTCCTGCTCCAGAGAGTAATTCCTTACATTTGGGTTATACATCCACAAGATGGCGCTGGACTGCAGAGACAGCAAAGAAATGGCTCCTCCCAGCCCCTTATATTCCAGGGGCCTCCCACAAATTCCCCAGTATTGACAAGCAGTTAGCAAGAAGCCGGGAGAATAATAACCATAATCAAACAAATGTAACCATGATAACAATCACCATACAGAGGCACTAAGAACCATGAAAACAAGGGCGGGGTGGAGCAGGACGTGCTGTATACCAATTCTACAGGTGAGTAATCACAGAATTGTATTATTCTAAGTATACAGCACGTCCTGCTCCAGAGAGTAATTCCTTACGTTTGGGACATCCAATAGCAGTGTCCGTAAGGTAGGGTGGGATCCCCAAAAGCAACAACACGCAGATTAAACCACTGCTGCCTGCAGAACTTTGCAGCCAAAAACAGCATCAGCTGAGGCCCTAACATCAACCTTGTAAAACGGTATGAACAGAAAACCAAGTAGCAGCCTTTCAAACTTGTTCAACAGAAGCCTGGTGCTGAAAAGCCCAAGAGGCACCAATAGCACGAGTGGAATGAGCAGTAAGGCGGAAGGGAGGATCCTTCCCTTTAGCAGAATAGGCCTGAATAACAGCCTGACGTATCCACTTGCTGATAGTAGACTTAGCTGGAGCCAGACTCTTCTTGGGACCCGAAGGGACCACAAAAAGAGCATCAGTCTTCCTAAAGAGCTCAGTAGCCACCAAATAGAACTTCAGGTTCCTGACCACATTCAAGGAATGTAGAGCCCTCTCCTTCAGTTACTAGAATTAGGGCACAGAGAAGGTAGAACAATGTCCTGATTGAGATGAAAAGCAGACACAACTTTAGGCAGAAAATCTGGTTTAAAGCGAAACACCACCTTGTCCTGGTGTCTCTCAAAGTAAGGGGGCTTGATGGAGAGCGCCGCCAACTCAGAAACACGCCTAACAGAAGTATTAGTCACCAAAAAGACTACCTTAAGCATAAGAATGGACAAAGCAGCCTCATGCACAGGCTCAAAAGGAGACCCCTGCAAGGCAGATAGGACCAAGTTCAAGTCCCAGACTGGTAACATAGGCTTACGTGGGGGGCGCACATGAGTAACTCCCTGGAAAAAAGTCCTGACCAGATGATGCTGAGCAAAAGATCTCTGAAAGAAAACAGCCAAGGCAGACACATGACCCTTCAGAGTGCTGAGTTGAAGCCCCAGATCCAAACCATGTTGGAGGAACTCCAGAATCCTAGGAACAGAAAACACCCGACAGGGAAGAGATTTTGCCTCGCACCAGTCAATGTAGGTACGCCAAACCCTATAGTAGATGGAAGAAGAGGACTTTTTCCTAGCCCTGATCATGGTATTAACAGCAGAGGCAGGCAGCCCCTTTCCATTAAGTTGGAGGTTTCAGCAGCCAGGCCGTTAAAGCCAGCGTTTGTAAATTGGGGTAGCGTAGCCACCCCTGAGTGAGCAGCTCTGGATCCTTGGGCAGGGCGTACTGATCTACCGCCAGCTGCACGATGTCTGCGAACCACACTCTTCTTGGCCAACGGGGGGCCACCAGGATTGCTGGCACCCCTTCCTGAGCTATCTTTTGTAGAACCCTGCCCAAAAGGGGAAACGGGGGAAAGACATACAATAGCTGAAAACCCTGCCAGGGCATTGTCAGAGCATCCACGGCAAAGGCCAGAGGGTCCTGGGACAGAGACGCATAGACTGGAAGCTTGTGATTGTGACGGGACGGAAACAGATCCACATCTGGCTGACCCCAATGGTGACACAGAGAGCAAAACACCCTGTTGCTGAGGGACCATTCCCCCAGGCGAGAAGTCCCCCTGCTCAGAGAGTCTGCCTCCAGATTCTCCACCCCCGGAATGTACACAGCTGAGATGCAGGGAACATTGTCCTCTGCCCAGGACAGGATCAGAGACACTTCCTTGAGGGCCTCCTTGCTCCGGGTCCCTCCCTGATGATTGATAGAGGCAACCGCCGTCTGGTTGTCCAAGCGGACCTGAACAGCCCGACCCCGAAAGAGCAGGGTCAAGCGGGCTAGAACCAACCTGATTGCCCTCAGTTCCAGAATGTTGATAGGGGTGTGGGCCTCCTGAGGGCCCCACTGCCCCTGGAATGTTAGGGATCTCCAGAAGCCCCCCAACCTGTCAGACTGGCATCCGTGGTGACCGTCTCCCAGCAAGGGGCCAGAAAGGATCTGCCCACTAACAGGTTCCTTGAGTCCAGCCACCACGAGAGGAACCGCCTGGCTAGGGGGGACAGAACCAAAACCTGATCCAGGGACACAGGGTCCCTGTCCCATACAGACAAGAGGTGGAGTTGAAGAGGCCTCATGTGGAACTGAGCATAAAGAACCGCCTCGAAGCAGGACACCATCAGGCCCACCAGCTGCATTCCCTGCCTGATGGAAGGATGAGGGCAGGACAGAAGGAGCGGAGCTCGCGCTTGCAGACTGTCCACCTTCTGCTGAGGAAGAAAGATCCTGGCCCGAGCTGTATCCAGATTCATGCCCAGAAATGGCTTTACCAAAGAGGGAGACAGGGAAGACTTGGAGTGGTTTATCACCCAGTCGAATGACTCCAGAGTGGTCACCACCCGCTGAGTACCCAGCTCTGCCTGTTGGAAGGACGGAGAAGTGATAAGAATGTCGTCCAAATAGGGAAGAATGCGAATGCCCTGAGCTCCCAGCAGAGCCATAATGCCTGCAAGCACCTTGGTGAATACCCTGGGAGCTGAAGTAAGACCAAAGGGCAATGCCACAAACTGGTAATGCTGATCCTCCAGAGCGAACCTGAGGAATCTCTGATGACCTGGAAGGACTGGAACATGGAGGTAAGCATCCTTGATGTCCACAGAGGTCATGAAGTCTCCTGGGCGTAGTGAACTTACAGCTGAGCGCAGAGTCTCCATGTGAAACTTCCTGGGTCTGACAAACTTGTTGAGAAGCTTTAAGTGCAGGATGGGTCTGACAGACCCATCTCTTTTGGGAACGGTGAAAAGGTTGGAATAGTAGCCCTTGCCCCTTTCCCCTAAGAGCACTTGGCAGAAGACCCCCAGCTCCAGTAGATTCTGCACAGCAAGCAACAGGCCCTGAGCTGACAGGGGGTCTTGAGGCATCCGGGATCTGATGAATCTTGGGGGCGGCCAGGCTGCCAACTCTAGCTTGTAACCGGAGGACACTACCTCCTGAATCCACCGGTCTGAGACATGACGCCTCCAGACGTGAGCAAAGAGCCGAAGCAGTCCCCCCACCCAGATGGGCTTAGACTTAGATTTGGAGCCCCAGGAGGGTCCAGGGCGGCCACGTCCTCTGCCCCAGAATCTCCCCGGGCCCCTGCAAATTACGCTCCCCTTCCCATTCACGGTAGGAGGGAAGAAAGGAACCCCGAAATGGCCGAGACTGTCTCTTGCGCTGGGGTAACCTGCCTCCCTTAGCGATCCCCAAATAGATGCAACCCTTTAAAGGGGAACCCAGTGAGAGCCTTCTTGGCAGCGTTGTCAGCCGCCCACTGTCGCAGCCAAACCGAGCGGCGTATAGCCACCGCCAAGGCAGAAGCCCTGCCACACATTCTAATGCTATCATCCAAGGCAGAGAGGAAATATGCAACAAATTTCTCACAACGCAGAAGGGCACTATACTCTGCACTAGCTGCCTCATCAGGAGCCCCATCTAAAATACTCCTGAGCAGAGTCCTAATAGCCACAGCTGTAATGGCAGAGGCACAAACCGGGCGCAGCGCAGACCCCGCACAGGCAAAGGCATGGGAAGCCAGCTGATCAATGCGCCAGTCCTCATCATCCCTCAGTGTAGTAGAGTCAGGGGAATGCATGACAGAAGTGTTGGACAACCCCAGAATTGGTGCATCCACTCCTGGAGGGGACGGCCAATGCTTAACCACTTCAGCAGGAAAAGGGTACCTCTTATCCCAAATCTTAGGCACCCGATGGAGCCTGCTCGGTTGCTCCCACTCCTTGAACACAAGATTATTAAAGTGAGTTTGCTCAGGAAACTCCAAACGTGGCTTAGCCATGTGAAATAACTCCCCCCTGCTGCGGCAGGAGGAGAGATAGAAAGTACTTCAAAAATGTGAGCCAAAAGCCTGTCAGTATCATCTGGACCCCATGGGTCAGAGCCAGTATCAGCATAACCCTTAGGCTGCTCATCAGATGATTTCGAATCAGAAAACAATTCCCCCTCTTCCAGAGGGGTATAACCAGCCAGGTCAACTTATTTCCTATGGAGGCTGAGGAATTTAACGCCAGGTGCCAGATGCCGCGCCTCTTAGCCGAGGCCTTACGCGCCGTTGAGGCAGCAATCAGCTTTTCAATGCTAGCCACCCTGGTAGACAAATCAGGCTGAGACTCCCCACTGGTATGCACCTCACTGGGAGTCAGATGTAAGCGTGGGGGAGTGGGCGAAGCCACACGGGGCACAGGCCCAGCCACAGGCAACCCAGATTGCAGCGCAAGCGCCCGCTGGGCACAGGGTACACAGACCCGCACATTGTCATCACTAGTAGGGGACACCCCACACGCCACACACAGCCGGGCTTGTCCCGAAGGAACCCCAAGCACATTATCCTGAGAAGCCTCCATATGGTGATTATCGCGGCCACTGGCCAATAGGGATTTACACAATAAAGTCACCTGGGATGCCCCAATAACCCGCTAGGGAAGTGGGAGGTAAAGGCAGAGTAGGCCTCTAATAGCAACTAAATAGAGGGGATAGGCCGGGAGAAACCACAATTAAGTTTGACCCGCCTGCAAGACAAACAAAGTCCCGTAAGCGGTATGCATACACAACAATATATAAAAAATAAGCCAGCCCTCAGGGGCAATTACGGACCGCGGTAGGTAAAAGCCAGCCACGCAGCACGAGAAGGCAAAAATACCATTTTGTGATTAATAACCTGTAAAATGGGTATTATAAGTATGTCACACACCCCACTTCCAATATTAATGACATATGGGTTATGTCCAGTAGAGGGTGAACTTTTGCAGAGATGGCTATAAAAAAAGGAAGCCCCTCCCGGTCCATAAATACCTGGGACCTCCCACACATTCCCCAGTATAGGAAAGCAGTAAGGGGACCAGGAAGAGCCAATAAAAACCTATTAACCAAAACAAGGTTCACCCTATAAAAGGATCCAGAATACAATAAGGGCAGAGCAGGGTGTGTGACATACTTATAATACCCATTTTACAGGTGAGTAATCACAAAATGGTATTATTCCAAGTATGTCACACACCCCACTTCCAATATTAATGACATATGGGACATCCAATAGCAGTGTCCGTCATGGGTGGGGATCCCAAAAGGCAACAATGCACAAATTTAAACCACTGCAGCTTGCAGAACCTTGCGGCCAAAAACAGCATCCGCTGAGGCCCGCACATCAACCTTATAAAACTTGGAAAAATTATGAACAGAAGACCAAGTAGCAGCCTTACAAACTTGTTCAACAGAGGCCTGGAGCTGAAAAGCCCAGGAAGCACCAATAGCACGAGTAGAATGAGCAGTGATCTGAAAAGGAGGAACCCTCCCCTTGGCAGTATAGGCCCCAACAATGGCCTGACGTATCCATTACTAATGGTAGACCTGGCGGGCGCCAAACCCTTCCTGGGCCCGGAGGGCACCACGAACAAGGCGTCCATCCTACGAAAGGGAGAAGTAGCCACCAAATAGTACTTCACACAATGAAACACATCCAAAGAGTGCAAGACCCTCTCACCCTTGTCATTGCTAGGCTTAGGACACAAGGAAAGGAGAACCACCTCCTAATTAAGATGAAAGGCAGAAACCAACTTAGGAAGGAAATCTGACTTAAAGCGAAAGACCACCTAGTCCTGGTGTCTTTCAAAGTAAAGGGCCGGAATGGACAGATCCGCCAACCAGAGACACGTCCCAAAAAGGCAACCCTTTGTGAGAGCATAGAAAGTGCAACATCCTGCACCTGCTCAAAAGGAGGCCCCTGGAGGGCCGACAGAACCAAATTCGAATACCAAACCGGCAACAAAGGCTTTCGAGTGGGTCGCACAAGGGTGACCCCCTGGAAGAAAGTCTTAACCAAAGGATGAAGAGCAAAGGACCTTTGAAAGAAGAGACCTGCCCTTTTAAAAGGTACTAAGCTGGAACCCCAGGTCCAGGCCGTGCTGAAGAAAAAAACAAAATCCTAGGAATCGAAAACACCCTGCAAGGCAAGGCCCTAGCCTCACACCAATCAATATAGGACCGCCAAGTCCTGTAGTAGATGTTAGAGGAAGATCTCTTCCTAGCTCTAACAAGTGTCTAAATCCCCGCATCAGACAAACCTTCCTCCGTTAGAATGGAGGTTTCAGCAGCCACGCCGTCAAAGCCAGCATTTGTAAATTGGGGCAACGGAGTTGACCTTGAGTGATCAGATCCAGAAACAGGGGCAACCTGAACGAATCTACCGCCAGCCGTACGACGTCTGCGAACCACACCTGTCTTGGCCACCTTGGGGCCACCAGAATTGCTGGCGCACCCTCTGGGACAGCTTGCGCAGCACCTTGCCTACCATGGAGAAGGAGGTAAACGGGTACAGAAACCCCAGATCCCTCCAGGCAAGAGACATGGTGTCCACTGCCAGAGCCAGAGGATCCTGAGACAGAGACACAAATGCAGGAAGCTTGTGATTGTGACGTGAGGCAAAGAGATCCCCCTCCGGAATCCCCCACTTGAGACAGAGGGACCGGGATACCTTATGGTTGAGCGACCATTCCCCTTGGCGAGATGATCCCCTGCTCAGGGAATCCGCCTCCATGTTTTCCATTCCCGGAATGTACACTGCTGAGATGCATGGGACATTGCTCTCCACCCATGCAAGAATCAGAGAAACTTCCCCGAGGGCACTCCTGCTGCGAGTCCCTCCTTGGTGATTGATGTAAGCGACCGCAGTCCGATTTTCTGATCGAACCTGAACCGGTAAACCCTGAAGGGGATGCATTAAGCGTGACAGTACCAACCGAATGGCTCACAGCTCCAAGACATTGATGGGGGTGTGTGCCTCCAGAGGACCCCACAGCCCCTGGAACTGATGTTCCTTCCAGAAACCCCCCCCAGCCCGACAGGCTGGCATCCGTGGTGACCGTCTCCCAACAAGGGGTCAGAAAAGGCCTGCCCCTCAGAAGATTCCTCGATTCCAGCCACCACTGAAGAGACTGCCGAACCAGAGGAGACATCAGAAATGACTGAACCAATGACAGCAGGTATCTGTCCCAAGCCAACAGAAGATGGAGCTGGAGCGATCTCATGTGAAAATGAGCAAAGGGAACTGCCTTGAATGAAGCCACCATCAACCCCACCAGCCTCATCCCTAGACGGATAGACGGCTGCGGGTTTGGACAAAAGAAGACGGATCAGGTCCAGAACCATCTGCACCCTTGACAAAGGCAAGAACACCCTGGTATGAATGGTATCCAGATTCATGCCCAGAAATGAAAACTCCCTTGAAGGGGAGAGAGAGGACTTGGGGTGGTTGATCACCCATCCAAACCTCTCCAGCGTAGTCACCACCATCCTGGTGTCTATCTCCACCTATCAGAGAGAGATGCCGTAATGAGAAGGTCGTCCAGAAACGGCACAATGCGAATGCCCAGGGCTCTGATAAGGGCCATTATACCCGCCAGCACCTTGGTGGACGCCCTAGGTGCCGAGGTCAGCCCGAACGGGAGGGCCACAAACTGAAAAAATGCCGATCTCCCATCACCAACCTAAGAAATCTAAAACATGGCTTCCCACACGCATGTGCGTGAAACTGCTAATCTTGTCCTGTTCCACTCAGGACTCTGGTGTGCTGGAAAGATTGGCACATGAAGGTAAGCATTCTTGATGTCTATGGACGTCATGAAGTCCCCCTGACGAAGAGAATTGATGGCCGAGCACAAAATCTCCATGCGGAACCTCTTGGTTCTGACGAACCTGTTGAGAAGCTTCAAATCCAAAATGGGTCTTATGGATCCATCCTTTTTGGGCACAGCGAAAAGGTTGGAATAATAGCCCCGGCCTCCCCCAGAGAGAGGCACCGGGCATATGACTTCCATGTCCAGAATATTTTGCACTGCCAACCGGAGCCCCTGCGCAGCCCTGACCTGAGATCTGAGGAATCTAGGAGGAGGCCGGTACTCGAACTCCAGTTTGTACCCGGAAGAGACCACTTCCAAGGCCCAGTTGTGTGTGAGCTCCCAGGCCCAGACCTGGGTGAGGTGCCGCAGCCGTCCCCCCACCAGCAAGGCGGGTCATTGCTGAGCTGGCTTGGCCGCGGGCTTGGAACCCCCGGCAGGTCCAGGACGGGCGCGTCCTCTGCCCCAAGAGTCACCTCTGAAAGTAGAGCAGGCAGCTCCTCTGCCTGCTCTGGCACCGTGGAAGGAAGGATTAAAGTCACCTCTGAAAGTAGAGCAGGCAGCTCCTCTGCCTGCTCTGGCACCGTGAAAGGAAGGATTAAAGTCACCTCTGAAAGTAGAGCAGGCAGCTCCTCTGCCTGCTCTGGCACCGTGAAAGGAAGGATTAAAGGAGCCTGCCCCCCGAAAGGAGCGACGCTGCCTCTTGCATTGTGGTAGCTTTCCTCCTTTCGCTACCGAATCCAATTTATCTCCAAACAGCCGCATACCCCCGGAAGAGTAGCCCTGTAAGTGACTTCTTAGCAGCAGTGTCAGCCACCCACTGGCGCAGCCAGACCGATCGGCGAATAGCCACCAGCAACACCGAGGTTCTGCTACACATACCTATTGTGTCATCCAAAGCAGATAAGACAAAGGTCATGAACAATTCACACCGTGTAAGCGCTGCCAATTCATCACTGGCCGGGTTAAGCTGGTAACCACTCAACAGGCCCCTAATCACAGACCTGGTGGCCTACGCTGGCAAAGGCATGCCATTTGATCAATACATCGGTCCTCACCATCCTTTAGCGTGGTGGCGTCTGGAGAGTGCACAACAGATGTGTTGGACAATCCCAGAACGGGCGCATAGACTTCAGGAAGAGATGACCAGCACTTCACCGCGTCCACCGGAAAGGGATACTTTCTATCCCATCCCTGAGGAACACGGGGAAGCCAGCTAGGCCTTTCCCATTCTATAAGAATCAGATTGTCAAAGTGCTTCTGATTTGGGAACTCCAATCGAGGCTTAGAGGTCCCAAAAAATCCCCCCTTCTACTGAAGGGACTCCGCCGGATATAAATAAATAAATGGGCCAGAAACCTGGGGGTAGCCACGGCATCCCCATGCTCCTGCCCAGCATCAGCATCCAAAAACTGCTGATCCTCAGAGCCATCAGATCCAGAAACCATTCCCCCTCCTCAAGTGGGGAATAATCAGACCAGTCAAGAGAATAATAATCCTCAAAACCCAGAACCGGCGCGGTCGGTGGCAAATGTCTCCTCTTAGCTGGGGCCTCTCTGGCCGCAGAGCTAGAAATCAATTTCTCTATGTTGGCCAATCTAGCGCATACACCAGATTGCGACTCCCCGCTAATGACAGTGTCACTTGGGGTACGGATCAGGCGGGGTGGAGTAGGTGATGAGACCGGCGGCACTGACACAGACTGCCGCGTTATGGCCTGCTGAGCACATGGTATGCAAATCAGTACATTATCCCCCGTAAGGGATACCCCACAACCCACACTAACGGGGTTGCCCCGAAAGGAGCCCGAGCCCGGTATCCTGGGAAGCCTCCATATGGTGTTTTTTATGGTAGTCGCAATGACCAAAGGGAATTACGCTATTAAGCTACCCGGGATGCCCCTTAAGTCCACTAGTGGGAGGAATTGTAAAAACCCAATTAATGCAAGGGACCTAGGACTCCTCCGGAAAGACACAAAGATCACACAAGCTAATAAGACTTGTTATATAAAAAATTATATATATATATATATATATATATATATATATATATATACACACACACACACATATAATGCATGCTTTATGGATAACAATGCGTTAAAACAGTAGCCCCCGGTGCTATAACGGGGTACAAGGCATAATTAAAGGCACAAAAAAAAAACCTGCAGGGCACTCACAGCCCAAGAAATGGCGACGGCACGCCGATGCAGAAGACAGGAGGAGGAAGAAGGGCGGGCCAGTGCGGATCGCGTGCCGCGCCTGGCTCCACCCCCTTCCCAATCAGCCCAAGCAACGCGGATCCCAGGCAATAGCTGGGCGCCGCAATAGGCGCCATAGACAGGGGGGGCGGGCCGGCCGCGCCGATCGCCCGGCCCCGCCCCCTGCTCAAACAGAAGAGAGGGGGAGATGCTCTCCCCGCCGCAATGGCGTCCCACGAGCGGCCTGGGCAGCCTCCGCAGTACAAGCACACACACACTAATAAAGTAAAAGACAGAGACCCCCGCCTGAGGGGAACAGGTAGACACGGAAAAAAGGGGGGTGATCCCATACTAACCAGATGTGAAGAGATAACGGGACGGGGCATGCCAAACCAGGGTCACCAACCTCGTAAACCGCCTACCCCTTCATATGGGGTCTCACAGTGGAGCATGGCTCCTAAATGACACCTGCTCGGGTGCAGCCTACCCTCATCCGGACCTGCAGCCAAGGCTGGTTCGGGCAGAAATAGGGCAATAAATTGCCAGGTGTGACCCCGGCTCCCCTGTAAGGAAGGAGATAGCCATCTTCTGACTTGCTCGCCGTCTGCAGAGACGATTACTGGGAATGTATGGGAGGTCCCAGGTATTTATAGACAGGGAGGGGGTTCCTTTTTTTCTAGTCATCTCTGCAAAAGTTCGCCCTCTACTGGACATAACCCATATGTCATTAATATTGGAAGCGGGGTGTGTGACATACTTGGAATATGGCGCCCACAGATACCTCGAGGGGCGGGCAGCGGAGACAGTGATGCGGAACGCGCCATCCTCAAGGCCCACCCCCCGAAGAGCGTGAAGGCGCCCACGTGACCATGTCAGCCAATGGTGGCGCAGCAGCGCCGGAGGTAAAGTCACCGCGGAACGCCGTACAAGTGCGCGAAGCGGCATTTTTGAAAGCAACCAGTGCAACCAACACACGCGCGGCAACACAAGCCAAGCCATACCATGAAAACAATAAGAGTGAAGAATACACCTACAAACACACACAACACCCCCCCTCCCGAGAATACCAGGGAGAGCGAGGGAGTGCAGCGGCCAACCTAACAGGAGCCCACAGATGGACAGGGGGCGAGGGGCGTTAGCGCGGAAGGGACATCCCATAAGGCTCACCATGGGCCTATACCGCCTACCCTTTGGTGGGGGATTGCGGTCGGAGCAGCGCTCCTCAAGCACCTGACAACGGTGCTGCCTACCATCACCCGACCAGTGCAGCCAAAGCTGGGAGGCATGAAAAGGAGGAACGGGTGGGAATAGACCTACAGGGCCGCAGGCTAATAGCCTCGCTCACCTGCGAGTAGAGAGAGCCATCATCTTGTCATCGCAGCGCCGACTGCAGAGAAGAACTGGGAGGTCCCGGGAATATAAGGGTCCGGGAGGAGCCACTTTTTTGCTGTCTCTGCAGTCCAGCGCCATCTTGTGGATGTATAACCCAAACGTAAGGAATAACTCTCCGGAGCAGGACGTGCTGTATACTTAGAATATATATTTGTTTTAGATGCTTAGATACTTGATAAGCTCCCACAATGCTCTGCGTGTGCAGCAGACACACTTACCGACTTACGTGTCCTCCAAAAGCCAGGAGGGATCACCATGAGAACATAGAGGAGGCGTGAAAAAGCGCTACCACAACGAAGAACTTATTCCAGGCACTCTTATTAGCCGCCATTTAACTATGCTTCACAGAGTTCTCCTTTAAGTGATATTTGATGGGAAAAAAAAAAAAAAAAAAAAAGATTTGAAAGCCAAAGAATGACCCAAAAAGTAACTTCTCTTATTGCATTTATTTCTATATAATATATATATATATATATTTTCTTTTTAAACTTAACAATTTTGCAACTCCATAAACATCCAGCTCCATATTCCGATGATTAAAACAGTGATAAAGCAAAGACAGTGTACTGCCTCGGTATGCTCTAGTTTGGTTCAGTCAGATTTTTTTTTTTTAATTCAATAAATGCAAATCTGTTTTTTGGGCGGTTTTCTATTTTATTTATTTTTTTTTTAAATAGAAGTTTTGATGAAAACCAACAAAGAAAAAAAAAACAAAAAAACATCAAAAAGTGCAAACATTCACATTTTATATACACAACGTCCTGCAAAAACATGTGGGTGTTTGAGGGATCTCAGAAAACCTGCTGCAGATATGGCGGTAGAATTTTGGGGACCGCCTGGATTATGTTTTTGAAGGACGATGAAACATTCAGACTGTTGCTTGTAAAGAAAAAAAAAAAAAAAGCTTTCAGATCAGGCAGGTTTAGGACTATGGTTGACCCAAAAGCAGAAAAAAAAAAACTGAAGGATGCCTCCACTCAATAGGAAGCCACCACCCATTGGTCAACCTAAGCCTAATCCATATCCTTTTAAGTAAACCACCAAAACAATCAATCAATTTGTTGTGATAAGAAAGAATGGGACTTGCTCTGTGTTTCTTGAAGATATTTCAATTCACTATGGCCATATTGAGAAAGCTGAAAGCAGCAAGTCCAGTTGTTAGGACTCGTTACTCCATGGCTATGGGCAATCAAGGCAACGAAATACAGTATTTGCCTCCAAACACAGGAAACCATTGTTTGTGCGGAACCAGAATACAACCCATTAGAAGGCTCCGAAAGTTCTGAAACATCGGGGTCTTGTAAGCCAACAAGCAATCCTCCCCTCGGCCCCCGATGGAGGAGCAAGCCTCCCCTCGGCCCCCGACGGAGGAGCAAGCCTCCCCTCGGCCCCCCCCCCCCCCCCCCCCGACGGAGGAGCAAGCCTCCCCTCGGCCCCCCCGACGGAAGAGCAAGCCTCCCCTCGGCCCCCCCGACGGAAGAGCAAGCCTCCCCTCGGCCCCCCCGACGGAAGAGCAAGCCTCCCCTCGGCCCCCCCGACGGAAGAGCAAGCCTCCCCTCGGCCCCCCCGACGGAAGAGCAAGCCTCCCCTCGGCCCCCCCGACGGAAGAGCAAGCCTCCCCTCGGCCCCCCCGACGGAAGAGCAAGCCTCCCCTCGGCCCCCCCGACGGAAGAGCAAGCCTCCCCTCGGCCCCCCCGACGGAAGAGCAAGCCTCCCCTCGGCCCCCCCGACGGAAGAGCAAGCCTCCCCTCGGCCCCCCCGACGGAAGAGCAAGCCTCCCCTCGGCCCCCCCGACGGAAGAGCAAGCCTCCCCTCGGCCCCCCCCGACGGAAGAGCAAGCCTCCCCTCGGCCCCCCCCGACGGAGGAGCAAGCCTCCCCTCGGCCCCCCCGACGGAAGAGCAAGCCTCCCCTCGGCCCCCGACGGAGGACGTTAAAAAAGTCTACTCGACTTGCTGTTTTTCTTTTTGGAAGATCCTTCACCAGCTATTTAAGGACTGGTGAAATGCCTTCAATGAGAAAATACAAGCAGTCTATTTGCTCTGAAATAACTCCCATGCAGATATTTTTGAGGACTTTTTGCCAGGCAACCAAAAGGTCTCGTCCGCTGATGGAGAAGCAAGCCTTGCTCGCTGATGGAGAAGCAAGCCTTCGCCTCGCCCCCCTTAACCGCTAAAGGTCTACTAGACTTGCTGTTTTTCTTGCTGTTTTTGCCGTTTTTCTTTTTGGAAGATCCTTCACCAGCTATTTAAAGGACTGGTGAAATGCCTTCAAAGAGAAAATACAAGCAGTCTATTTCCTCTAAAATAACTCCCATGCAGATATTTTTGAGGACTTTTGAGGCCAAACAACCAAAAGGTCTTCAGTCAAAGCAAATAGACCAACTTAAATTTTCCTCAAGGCATTGCACCAGTTTTTGGTAATTGGTGCTGGGTCTTCAAGACATTCAGCAAGTCATTTAGTGGACTAGGGGAGCTCGCTATTTTGTAATCTCGAAGGTAAGTCAACTACAAGAACAGACTAGGGAAGCTAGCTACTTCAGGACTCTACCAGGGAGGTAAACTTATTCAAGAACAGACCGTGGAAGTCAAATCTTCATTAAGAACCAACTAGGGAAGCTATCCGCTTTGAGAATATACCATGGAAGTAAACTTCTTGAAAAAGACTAGGAAAGCTAGATTCTTCGAGAAAACTCCAGCTGCCTTGATGTAAAGCTATCTAACCAATTAGACTAGCTCAATTCAAGGAAACCCATACGTTTGTCCTCCAATGAGGTTTGTTACATTGAGTAAGGCATTTGGATTTGGATGGCTGGTGGATTATATACCATGGATCTGAATTTGCCAACTTTCTCGAGAAGACATTTAACCAGTTAACCGAAAGGTCTTTCAAGTCAAAGACAAGTAGACTGACTTTTTTGTTCCCCAGTCTTTTATGAATTAATGAAAGACCTTCATCTAAAAGCAAGTAACCTGGCTACTTTTTTGTACGGAGGAAACTGAACCAAGGAATTGTGCAAGTCATTTAAAGGATTAGTACGATGTCCGCAATGAGAGCAAGTTTAGCTGCTTTGACTTAAGAGATTTGGTGGACAGTTATTAGGAAAAAAGACAGGAAGCTATTTTAGCAATTTAAATACTTTCACAATTGATCTTGTTTTCATTGAAATGTGCAAACATCTTCAAGAAGCCGAGTCGACTTGAGAACCTGGTGAAACATCTAAAAAATGCACATTTCGACTAATGGCGGAAGAATGAGACCCTATGACAGGCAATGCTTTTGATGGTGGACAATTCTTTCATACAAGCATTGAGCTCACCAGGATTAATCACAGACAATAACCGAGCTCTTGCAGAATCCAAAGTTTCACCCAATCGGTAGAGCAGCTCCTGAAATTTACACACGGCTGTGTGCGTCATGCGACAACGAATCCTCCCACGGCTTAACTTTTAAGACTCAATGCAGTAACTGAAAAGATGAAACATGGCTGGTGTTGAAACGCAAGACAATCCAGTAACAAAAGATAAAGAGACGTGAGAACGTTAAAGGATGAAATTAGCTGGCTTAAGATGGCTGCTTTTCTTTAGAAACAGGAACACAAACATTTTACTTACAAAAATAATCCTCTCCAACCCTCATCCTCAGATTTAAACTTAGATCAATAGTCCTCTTTGCCCCACGGGGAAAGAACAGTTTCAGCTGCTGGTAATCGAACAACTTGTAGCGTAAAAGGGGTTCTGGGGTTTCCAACAGCTCTAGGAACTTTTGTTTCTCTTGCCCGGAACACCCTATTTTGTCACACACACAAGCCAGTAATATCCAAAGTGCAAATTTGCCAAGCAGAGTGCACGCTTTCCAGGGTAAAGAAAAAAAAAATTCGGGCAAAAGAGGAAAAGCGTGGTTTCTTACACTATAGTCCTAGAACCTTAATAAAAAGCTGAAAAAATGTCTAGTTATTAAAGTACTGCCCCTGATCCACCCCTCAAAAGGATAAGAGTGGTGGGGAAGCTCCAACCGAAGGAAATGTGGGATTGTTGGGAGGGGGCAGGAAGCTCATGACGGGATACACTGTACTCGATCGGGACCCTCTTCGTCGTCAGAGCTGTCCGAGGTGCTTGGGGAGTCGGATTCAGCATCACCAGTCACTTGGTCTCTTCTCCGCTGCAGAGAAGAAAGCAAAACAGTAACATGAGGGCAAATCCCAAATTAGAGACGACCATTCAAAATGCTGCCTAATGCAACGCCAACCTGCACAGTGCGACTGTTTAAATCATTGTGGAAAAATATATATAAAAAAAAAAAAAAAAGTACAATAGTACATATATACATGTTTAAAGTGGACCAACACCCAGGGGGGATCGGCCCGGAAATCTATAAGATTCCCGGACCGATCAGATCCCTCCCCGCGGGGCATCTGAAATCGGGATGTCCCGCGGGGAGGAACCCCCCAGGAGGCCCACAAACCTTACCTCAGCCCCGTTCCATCGGCGCATGCGCGAGCCGCGTCTCGCGCTTCCCTCTAGCAGGGCGCGCACCCGCGCCGGCCGTTTGTGAATGGCCGGTGCAGGCGCGCTCCCTGTTAGAGGGAAGCGCGAGACGCGGCCTCCAGCGCTCAGAGCCAGCTGAGCTGGTATGCGCGTCCAGGCGGCCTTGGACGCGCATACCACAGCGGCTCTGAGCGCTGTGATTGGCTGGCGCGGTCACGTGGGAGCGGGGAGAGGTGAGTTTTTTGGGGCTTTCTGGGGGGTTTCAGACAGCGGGGCACCCCCGATCGGGGTGCCCCACCGAAGTGGACCAAAACCCAGGATAGTCAAAATCCTGGGTGTTGGTCCACTTTAATTGTCCAGTACACCTATAGTAAGTGAACACAAACTAGCCAGAACCTAGCAGCCTTTGACAGTTGGTTACAATATGGAATGAACATGGTCACAGGAAGCAGATTCTGTGGGTCTAATCCAGAGAGGAAAATAGACCCAGGCTTTTAGATTATCAGAAAACAAGTGACGTTTATGGAAGGTAACGGTCCATCCAAGGGGACCAGGTTTGCATAAATCATTTCTGGTTATCGAAGCAACTGGCTGCCATTTCTTCTGAGCACATTGGCAGGGTTGGTTGTCTGTGATTAGAACGGCAATAGCTCTGTAGGGGCAGAACATGGGCAGGGGTGGATATTGATGATTAGGTGGCTATAGCTTTGCAGGATGGATCATGGGCAGGGGTGGATGCCAGTGATAAGGTGGTTAAAGCATTGCAGGGCTGAGGTGGAGACCAGTGAGGAAGAAAGCATTGCAGGGCAGATCATGGGCAGGGGTGGATGCCAGTGAGGAGGCTATAACATTGCAGGGCAGGGGTGACTGCCAGTGAGGAGGCAGCTACAGCATTGCAGGGCAGATTATGGGCAGGGGTGGATGCCAGTGAGGAGGCGTCATAGCATTGCAGGGTGGATGCCAGTGATAAGGAAGCTATAGCATTGCAGGACAGAGTTGGATACCAGTGAAGAGGCTATAACATTGCAGGACAGAGTTGGATGCCAGTGAGGAGGCTATAACATTGCAGGGCAGGGGTGACTACCAGTGAGGAGGCAGCTACAGCACTGTAGGGCAGATCATGGGCAGGGGTGGATGCCAGTGAGGAGGCGTCATAGCATTGCAAGGTGGGTACCAGTGATAAGGAAGCTATAGCATTGCAGGACAGAGTTGGATGCCAGTGAGGAGGCTATAGCATTACAGGGCTGAACATGGGCAGGGGTGGATGCCAGTGAGGAGGAGGCTATAGCATTGCAGGGCAGGTCATGGGCAGGGGTGGATGCCAGTGAGGAGGAGGCTATAGCATTGCAGGGCAGGTCATGGGCAGGGGTGGATGCCAGTGAGGAGGAGGCTATAGCATTGCAGGGCTGAACATGGGCAGGGGTGGATGCCAGTGAGGAGGCTATAACATTGCAGGGCAGGGGTGACTGCCAGTGAGGAGGCAGCTACAGCATTGCAGGGCAGATCATGGGCAGGGGTGGGTGCCAGTGAGGAGGCGTCATAGCATTGCAAGGTGGGTACCAGTGATAAGGAAGCTATAGCATTGCAGGACAGAGTTGGAGGCCAGTGAGGAGGCTATAGCATTACAGGGCTGAACATGGGCAGGGGTGGATGCCAGTGATAAAGAAGCTATAGCATTTCAGGGCAGATCATGAACAGGGATGGATGCCAGTGAAGAGAAGGCTATAGAATTGCGGGGCAAGGCAGGGCAGGGCAGGTCATGGGCAGGGGTGTATGCCAGTGAGGAGGAGGCTATAGCATTGCAGGGCAGGTCATGGGCAGGGGTGGATGCCAGTGATGAGGTTATAGCACTGCAGGGTAGATGATGGGCAGGGGTGGATGCCAATGATGAGGAGACTATAGCACTGCAGGGCTGGTCATGGGCAAGGGTGGATGTCAGTGATGAGGAGGCTATAGCATTGCAGGGTAGATGATGGGCAGGGGTGGATGCCAGTGCTGAGGAGGCTATAGCATTGCAGGATAGATGATGGGCAGGGGTGGATGCAAGTGATAAGGAGGCTATAACATTGCAGGGAAGATCATGGGCAGGGATGGATGCCAGTTATGAGGAGGCTATAGCATTGCAGGATAGATTATGGGCAGGGGTGGATGCAAGTGATAAGGGGGCTATAACATTGCAGGGAAGATCATGGGCAGGGATGGATGCCAGTTATGAGGAGGCTATGGCATTGCATGGCAGATAGTGAGCAGGGGTGAATGCCAGTGATGAGGAGGCTATAGCATTGCAGGGAAGATCATGGGCAGGGGTGGATGCCAGTGATGAGGCAATAGAATTGCAAGTCATGGGCAGGGGTGGATGGCAGTGAGGAGATGGCTATAGCAACTAACAGGGCTGATCATGGGCAGGGGTGTCTTGCCCGGTACAATAAGGGTGTGGCTGGGAATTCAGGTGGCAGGGAATGGAGAGGGGCGTTAGAAGCAGTAGTGCACCAAAAGGCGAGCGTCCATTCTGGTACAGGCTGCATGCCGGGGCTTGGCCCAGCCCAGATGTCCCCAAAGCAGATGGCAGCCAGATTGCCCTTGCGATCCCTGCCCATCCCTTTTTCACTCTCCCAGTTATCTTTGTTTTCCATCAAAGTTTATCTGCTTGATATTCTTTAGACATTGGGACCATTTTGCTCTCTGGATTAGATACACAGAGCAGTGCTGCTTACCAGGAATTCTCCCGGTTCTCCCAATGACCAATCCGCACCGGGAAATATATAAGCCGTTCAAGTGACTGGGGAAAGGTTTTCAAGATTTAAAGTTATATTCTAGGCAAATAAGCAAACACACGCACCAATGTGAATGGTTCTCTCGGTTTACTGGTGAAGCATCGTCAAGATAAACACGTCTAGCTGTGTACAAGTGGAAGTGGACAGCTCTGTAAAAATTAATTAGCTATACCCAAGTATTGCCCCGATCTCAAGCAGTCTCTGGGAAGAACTACAGAAGAGAAAATTTGCATGGCTCCGCCTACTGCAAAGGGTTCTGGGAAAAAAAACACAATTCTGTGATACTCACCTGTAGAATTGTTTTTTTTTCTACATCCATTCCAGGCTGTCAGCTTCATTCTCGATAGGTTAATTCCTGCCCAGAGGGCGTGGACTGCAAGATTGAAAGGTGTGGCTCCTCCCAGCCCTATAAGCTTGCGGCTGCTTCTGAACAAACCAGCAATTAAAAAGCAGTAAAAATTACTTACCGGGAGGCCTATTATGTATAGGAGACAATGTTATGCCACACCGAACTTCGCTAATTTTCTCTCGAAATTTTCTTTTTTTTTTTTCAATGCTAAATACTAATTACAAATACAAAAAACACACCATAAAAAAAGGCATCAAAGAATAAGATCGTAACCCAACCAGGGTGGGTCTGACGGCCTGGAATGGATGTAGAAGAAAAAACAATTCTACAGGTGAGTATCACAGAATTGTGTTTTTTCTTCCAATCCATTCCAGGCTGTCTGCTTCATTCACGATAGGGACCTCCAAAAGCAGTGCACATATATGGGCGGGATCTCGAATGCAGAAACAGACTACCGTCTGTAAAACTTTGCGACCAAAAACAGCATCTGCTGAGGCTCTAACATCTACCTGCCAGGTGGCAGCTTTCCAAACCTGTTCCACCGAGGTCTGATGCGGAAAAGCCCAGGAAGCACCAATGGCCCTAGTGGAATGAGCTGTGACCTGAAAAGGGGGTTCCTTCCCCTTGGCAGAGTAGGCAGTAGCCTGTCTAATCCACCTGCTGATAGTGGATTTGGCTGGCGGAAGCCCCTTTCTAGGCCCTTCCGATATGACAAAAAGAAAATCCAACTTCCGTAAGGATTCTGTAGCAGACATGTAATATCTTATGGCTCTGACTACATCCAAAGAATGAAGAACACTCTCCTTCATATTAGCCGGTACTGGACATAAAGAAGGTAAAACTACCTCTTCGTTAAGGTGAAATGGAGAAACGACCTTGGGTACAAAATCTGGTTTAAAAACGGAAGACCACCTAGTCACTGTGTAATTCAAAATAAGGGGCCTTGACCGACAAGGCAGCCAATTCGGAAACTCAATGTACAGAGGTGATAGCCACCAGAAAAATAACCTTGAGCATCAAAAACGCTCAAGGGAGCGTCAATCAGGGGCTCAAAGGGAGCGCCCTGGAGAGCTGATGGCACCAAATTCAAGTCCCACACTGGTAAAATAGGCTTGCGCGGTGGGCGGACATGAGTGACTTCCCTGAAAGAAGGTTCTGATGAGTCTATTGTCCGTGATTGGCCTCTGAAAGAAGATGGATAAGGCCGAAACATGACCCTTAAGGGTGCTAAACTGGCCCGACTAAGCCATTCTGCAGAAATTCTAGAATTCTGGGAACAGAATATCTTCTGAAAGAAAACTTCTTGGACTCACACCAGGAGAGAAGCGCCTGCCAGACCCTGTAGTAAATATTGATGTCTGATGATGATGTCTGCTTCCGGGCCTGGATCATGGCATGTATAACCCTGGCTGATAAACCCTTCTCTGTCAAGATCGAGGTTTCAATAGCCGAAGGGACCCCTGTGTGAGAAGATCTGGATCGCCGGGCAAACGCCAGTGATCTCCTGCCGACATCCTCACAATGTCCGAAAACCAGCTTCTCCTTGGCCAGCGAGGAACCACCAGGATGGTTGGCACTCCCTCCTGAGCTACCTTCTTTAGTACTCGACCCAGGAGCAGGTACGGAGGGAATGCATATAGGAGATTGAGCCTTGTCCACGGGGTTGTCAGAGCGTCCGTCGCCATGGCCAGAGGATCTCGTGATAGTGACACAAACCTCGGAAGCTTGTGACTGTGTCTGGACGCAAAGAGATCTACATCCGGACGACCCCAGCGGAGGCAAAGGTCTCGAAAGACCTTCTGACTGAGAGACCACTCCCCCCGACGTAGAGACCGTCTGCTTAGAGAGTCTGCCTCATGGTTTTCTACCCCCGGGTTGTAAACTGCCGAGATGCAGGGAACGTTCTCCTCTGCCCATAGCAGAATCCGGCTCACCTCCCTTATGCAAGTTCTTTTGCTCCGAGTACCCCCCTGGTGGTTGATGAAAGCTTCTGCTGTCTGACTGGACTTGGTCAGATGTTGAAGTACTAGCCAAACCGCTCTCAATTCCAAGAGGTTTATGGGAAGCAGATTTTCCTTCGGACCCCATTGTCCTTGGATCTTCCAGGTTCTCCAGACACCTCCCCAGCCTGTAACTGTTACCACGGATGCCAATCTCCCAAGGAGGCATCAGAAAGGACTTGCCTATCAATAGATGATGGGGATCCAACCACCACAGGAGGCATTGCCTGGCTGAGGGGGTTAGAACAAACGTCTGATCCAGAGACTCCGAGGCTCAACGCCAGATCGACAATAATTCCATCTGAAGAGGCCTCATGTGAAACTGAGCAAAGGGCACTGCTTCGAAGCAGGCCACCATTTTTTTTTTTTTGATCAGCCAGGCAAACTTCTCTAGGGTTGATAACACCGTCTGAGTGTTTCTCTCGACCTCCTGAAAAGACAGGGCCGAAATCAATAGATCGTCTAGGGACGGGATTATGTGAATCCCCCGACTCCTCAGGATGGCCATGAGGCCCGCCAACACCTTGGCGAGTACCCTTGGGGCCGAAGATAGACCGAAGAGAAGAGCCACAAATAGAAGATTTGCCCTGGATGGGCAACATTTTCAGATGTCCTGAAATAGGGATGTGAAGATATGAGTCCCTTATATCTACTGTGCTCATGAAACCCCCAAGCTGAAGCAACCTCACCGCCAACCTCAAAAGTTTCCATACGAAAAGGACTCAACCGGATGAATTTGGAATCGTGAACAGATTGGAGTTTAATCCCTGACCTTCTTCCTGAAGTGGTACCTGACAAATTACCCGTCTGAAGTAAATGCAGAACTGAGGCTCTCAAGGCTTCTCCCCTTGACAGGTTTCGGGATGCACTTGACCAAAGAAATCTTGTGGGTGGTCTGGCTGCAAACTCGATCTTGTAGCCTGAAGACACCACTTCCTGAATCCAAAGATCCGACACTTGGTGCTTCCAGATCGGAGCAAACTGCAGGAGCCGTCCCCCCACCTGCATGGCGGCTTTGACTTGGCTCCCCAAGCGGCACCAAGAACAAGAGGTTGGACTGGAATGTCCCTTTAAGCTCCATAATGATGATCTAACTATCTCAAACGTTTTGGTAAACTGCTAAAACTTCTGTCAATGTCCAAATATTTCTGGACCCAACCGTCGCAATGAAAAGTTTGCGTTTCCCCCTTTTATCTAGTGAAGCTATTTTTAAACAGCGCAGCCCGAGAACATGTCACATCGAGCAGTTTTGTTTGTCATCTACCAGTCTTCTTTTTGCATCCAATTAAGCGCAGCGTATGCACAAGGCTCTGCCGACGCTTTAAGTACCCACAACTAAAAAGTAGCGCCGGTGTTTCCGTACGCGCTGCCAATTAAGCCACCGAGGTGGCTCCGCCTGATCCCGCATGCTGTCTGAAGCCGTGGGACAGGAGGAGGGAGGCCTGCTGCAAACCTCACCCGAGGGTCCTCACAGCTTAGTCCATGGCCTCCAGACTGGCCCATGGCAGAGTGATGGAAAATATGGCCCGATCTTCTCTAGGTCAGGTGCAGATGCTCTAGATTGAACCAGAGACCGTGCATGCACCATGTGACCAAAAAAAGGTGAGCTTTCATGGGGTTTCCTCTGAAATCGGGATGCCCCTGGGGCAAGAAACAAAAATACCATTTTGTGAATACTCACCTGTAAAATGGGTATTATAAAGTATGTCACACACCCCGCTTCAAGACATTCATTACATGTGGGTATACTGACCTGTAGATGGCGATCTTGCAGAAATGATATAAAAAAAAAGGTAAGACCCTCCCGGCCCATAAATATCTGGGACCTCCCACTCATTACCCAGTATAAAGATAGCAGTAAGATCAAGGGACCAGGAAAGCCAATTACAACTAACAAAGGTTCACCATATAAAGGATCCAGAATACAAAAGGGCAGGGTGAAGCGGGTGAGTATTCACAAAATGGTATTATTCTAAGTATGTCACACACCCCGCTTCAAGACATTCATTACATGTGGGACATCCAATAGCAGTGTCCATAAAGGGCGGGGATCCAAAAAACAAGGCAACAAGGCACAAAAACCACTGCAGCTTGCAGAACTTTGAAGCCAAAAACAGCATCCGCTGAGGCCCGAACATCAACCTTGTAAAACTTGGAAAAAGTGTGAACCGAAGACCAAGTAGCAGCCTTACAAACCTGCTCAACAGAAGCCTGGTGCTGGAAGGCCCAGGATGCCCCAACAGCATGAGTAGAATGAGCAGTAACACGAAAAGGGGGAACCTTCCCCTTGGCAGAATAGGCCCAAACAATGGCCTGGCGAATCCATTTGCTAATAGTAGACTTGGCAAGCCAAACCCTTCCTAGGACCAGAAGGGACCACAAAAAGAGCATCAGTCTTCCGCAGTGACTACCAGGTAATACTTCAGACACCTGACCACATCCAAGGAATGCAGAACCCTTTCCTTAGTGTTGCTAGGATTAGAAGGAAGAACAATATCTTGATTCAAATGAAAAGCAAGACACCACCTTAGGCACAAAGTCTGGCTTAAAATGGAGCACCTCCTTGTCCTGGTGTCTCTCATAGTATGGGGGCTGGACAGAGCCGCCAGCTCAGACACACGCCTGACCAAAGTAATAGCCACCAGAAAGACAACCTTGAGGGTAAGTACAGCCAGAGCAGCATCCTGAATAGGCTCAAAGGGAGCACCCTGCAAGGCAGACAAAACCAAGTTCAAATCCCAAACAGGGACCATAGGTTTACGTGGGGGACGCACATGAGTGACCCCCTGGAAGAAGGTCTTAACCAAGGGATGCTGAGCAAGACTTCTGAAAGAAGACAGACAGGGCAGAAACCTGACCCTTCAGAGTACTGAGTTTTAGACCCAACTCCAATCCATGCTGTGAAACTCCAGAAACCTAGGGACTAAGAACTCCCTACAGGGAAGAGACCTAGACTCACACCAATCAATGTAGGTACGCCATACCCTATAATAGATGGCAGAAGAAGTTTTCTTCCTAGCCTGCACCATGGTATCCACCACCGAGGCAGACAAGCCTTTCTCCATCAAGATGGAGGTTTCAGCAGCCAGGCCGTCAAAGCCATAGTTTGTAAATTGGGATGGCGTAAGGGGCCCTGAGTGAGCAGATCTGGCGCCCCTGGCAGGACGTACTGGTCTACTGCCATTTGTATCACGTCTGCGAACCACACTCTTCTTGGCCACCTGGGGGCCACCAGAATCACTGGCACCCCTTCCAGAGCAAACTTGCGCAGAACCCTGCCCAGCAGGGGGAATGGAGGAAAGACATACAGGAGCCAAAATTCCTTCCATGACATGGACAGAGCATCCGTGGCCAAGGCCAGAGGATCCTGAGACAGGGAGACAAAGGCCGGGAGCTTGTGATTGTGACGGGATGCAAACAGATCCACATCCGGTAGACCCCAACGGTGACACAGGGACTGGAATACCCTGTTGCAGAGGGACCACTCCCACTGACGGGAAGTCCCCCTGCTCAGAGAATCTGCCAATAGATTCTCTACCCCCGGGATATACACAGCCGAAATACATTGAACATTGGCCTCCGCCCATGTCAGAGTCCGCGACACCTCCTGGAGGGCACCCCTGCTCCGGGTCCCTCCCTGATGGCTGATGTAGGCAACCGCCGTCCTGTTGTCTGAGCGCACCTGCACAGCCAGAACACTCAGGTGATTGGTGAACTGCTCCAGTACCAACCTGATTGCCCGTAGTTCCAGAATGTTGATGGGTAAGTGGGCCTCCTGAGGGCCCCACCTCCCCTGGAAGCGCAGGGACTTCCAGAATCCCCTCCAACCTGACAGACTGGCATCCGTGGTGACCATGTCCCAGGAGGGGGCCAGAAAGGACCTGCCCCCTAGCAAGTTCCTGTGGTCCAGCCACCACGAAAGGGACCTTCTGACCAAGGGGGGAAGCACACAGACCCTGTCCAAGGACGTTGGGGCCTTGTCCCATACTGACAGAAGGTGAAGTTGCAGAGGCCTCAAATGGAACTGAGCAAAGGACACCGCCTCGAAGCTCGCCACCATCAGGCCCACCAGCTACATTCCCTGCCTGAGGGAGGGCTGGGGGCACGAGAGCAGGAACCTCACCTGCGCAGTCAGAGCTTCCACCTTCTGTCGAGGAAGGAATATCCTTGACTGAACCGTATCCAGAATCATTCCCAGGAATGGGGTCACCGAAGAAGGGGACAGAGAGGACTTGGGGTGATTGATCACCCAGCCGAAGGACTCCAAGGTGGACACCACCAGCTGAGTGTCCAACTCTGCCTGCTGTAGAAACCGAGAGGTGATGAGAATGTCGTCCAGGTAGGGCAGCACGCGTATGCCCCTTGACCTTATCAGAGAAATCACCCCCGCCAACACCTTGGTGAACACTCTGGGAGCGGAGGTGAGGCCGAATGGCAAGGCCACAAATTGGTAATGTTGTTCTTCCAACGCGAATCTGAGAAACCTTTGGTGTCCCGGGAACACAGGGATGTGAAGGTAAGCATCTTTGATGTCCACAGACGTCAAAAAATCCCCTGTGCGCAGAGAGCCAATTGCCGAGCGCAGAGTTTCCATGCGAAAGCGCCTGTTCTTGACAAACTTGTTGAGGATCTTTAAATCCAGAATGGGCCTGACTGACCCATCTTTCTTGGGCACTGTGAAAAGGTTGTAACAGAACTCCTTGCCCCTTTCTCAAGGGGACCCTGCAAATGACCCCCAGATCCAGGAGTCCTTGCACGGCCTGCATCAAGACCGGATCCGGGACCTGACGAATCTTGTGGGGGGCCGCACAGCAAACTATCTTGTAACCAGAGGACAGTACCTCCTGAATCCCCCGGTCTGAGACGTGGCGCCTCCAGACGTGCGCGAAGTGCTGTAGCCGTCCCCCCACCCTGACGGGCGAGGGCGCCCCCTCATGCCTGAGGGGGCTTGGGAGAGGCTTTGGGCTTGGACCCCCAGGAGGAGCCGGGACGTCGTCCTCTGCTCCTATGCCAGGAATCTGCGGGAGGCCCTGCAAAGGAGACCCCTTTTCCCTGCTTAGCCCCTCGGTAGGGGAGTGAAAGGGAGCCCTGGCCCCGAAAAGGCCGAGACTGCCGCCTGCGCTGGGGTAACCTACCTCCCTTAGCAAAGAGGTCTAGACGGTCCCCAAACAGGCGTAGCCCCTTAAATGGAAGCCCAGTAAGGGCCTTCTTAGCAGCATTGTCAGCAGCCCACTGGCGCAGCCACACCGTGTGGCGTATAGCTACCGCCAAGGCAGAAAATCTGGCACACATCCTAATGGCATCATCCGATGCAGACAAGTTTACAAACACATCACAGTTAGACAGTGCATTAACCGTATCAGGTGGCAATTCATCTGGGCATTTCTGACCAGGGCCCTGAGTGCCACAGAAGTAATGGCCAAGGCGCAAACCGGGCGCAGCGCCGCCCCCCCAAATGCAAAGGCATGGCATGCCAATTGGTCAGTGCGCCGGTCCTCAGAATCCCGCAGAGTAGTAGTGTCGGGGGAGTGCATAATAGAGGTGTTAGACAGCCCTAGAATAGGAGCATCGACCTCGGGGGGCGATGACCAGCACTTGACAATATCAGCAGGAAAGGGATACTTTCTGTCCAAACTCTTAGGTATCTCGGAGAGTCTACTGGGATGGGTTTGCTCAGGAAATTCCAATCGAGCCTTAGCAGTATGAAAGAGCTCACCCCTTTGCCTGGGAGCCGCAACAGGGGGAGAGATGGACAAAACCTCAAAAATCTGAACCAGCAGCCTGTCAGTATCATTCGGAGTCCAGGGGTCAGAGCCAGAATCGTCATGATCCCTGGGCCTCTCGTCAGATGACCCAGAGTCAGAGAACAGCTCCCCTTCGTCCGAGGGGGTATAGCCATATAGATGCAACAACTCGTCAGACTCCGAAGGGAAAAGAGTGCCATCAGGGGTTACGTGACGCTTTTTAGCATGGCCTTACACGCTAAGGTATTAGCAATCAATTTTTCAACACTGGCCAGTCTAGCAGCCACATCAGGATGAGAATCCCCACTTGTATTGGGGGTTAGACTCAGGCTTGGGGGAGTAGGTGAAGTGAGGCGAGGTGCAGGCCCAGCCACCGGAGGGGCGGGTTGTACCATTAGCGCCTGCTGTGCGCAAGGAACACAGACCCGTGCATTGCCACCGCTGATAGGTGAGACCCCACAAGCTACGCACAGCCGGGCTTGTCCCGAAGGAACCCGGGTCACATTATCCCGAGATGCCTCCATATGGTGATTAATAGGCACAATAGGCCAGTAGGGATTGACGCTGTAAGCTACCCTGGATGCCCCAATGACCCGCAGGGAAGTGGGAGTAATTATACTAGGCCCAGCTGACAATTACACCGGGCCGGGAGAAGCCACTGGATTCACCCGTCTGAAAGACATAATGGGAATAAGGGGTGTCAAAACCATGCACAGTAAGCATGAGCATAAAGATCGCCCACGAGGGCACTTACAGACCGCGGAAGGGGGGACCGTTAAACCCACGCGCGTGCGACTACACATCAAAATGGCGCCAAACGAACCTCGAAGGGCGGGCCAGAGCGGGCCGTGAAAAGCGCGAAGCTCTAAGACAGTAGGCCAATGAAAACGTCTAAGACGCCGCCGCCGGCGCAGAACATCCAATGAAGGAAAAAGCGCTCGCGGCAGTTACACAAGTAAAAAAATACAAATCAGCGCGGCGGCTGACACCACATATACAAGTCCAAAGGACATTACAAAGGCCATATGCATGTAATCACAATACACTGACACCAAACACACACACACACCCTCCCCCTTTCTTTCCCCCCCCCGAGCTACGGATGAGGTAAGTTTTTCGGGGATTTGGGGGGGGCTTTCACCCCGCGGGACATCCCGATCTCGGATGTCCCGCGGTGAGGGAGGTGATCGGCCCGGGAATCTTATAGATTCCCGGGCCGATCACCCCTGGGTGACAATCCACTTTAATATGCATGGATGGAGAAGCCAATTGGACGAGAGGCTGTGCATGCACTGTTGGCCCAAGGAGAGTTTGCCTGTCAGTGGTCTGTTCCTTAAAGTGGACCACAACCGTCCCTGGAGTCTGAGACTCCACGACCGGCTGATTCGCGCTCCCAGGGGGAATCCGAACCACCCCACCATCCCTTCCGATGTTTGCGGCTGGGAATGCATTCAGCTTCTTCAGCCACACATTAATATGCGTGCACGGAGACGCCGATTGGACGAGAGGCTGTGCATGCACTGTAGGCCTAAGGAGAGCTTGCTCTGTGAATTTGGGGTTTCACACAGCGGGGCATCACAGGGTACCCCAGAGGGACAGACCAAAACCCAGGATAGTGAAAAATCAAAGGTTTTGGTCAGCTTTAAAGAGGAACAAGCCCAGTTTCACACAGCTGGCCCCCCAAAATGTGGGGGGTGGGGGGGGGGGGTAAGGGGTGGCAGGTAAGTGGGTCGCCACTTTGATTACGAGGTCTTAGCGGAAAAATCCACCAAAGGGGGCTTTTCCTTTAACCAGGGACTCAGGCCTGGAGTCTGAGGAGGGTCCATAAATGTGGACTTTTACCCTTTAAAGCTGAACGAAGATTCCAGGGATGACCGGCTATGGGCAACCCCCAGGAAGCCGGTAAGCACTCACCTTTCTCCGCTCCAACGGCGCATGCGCGGGCTCTCGTGCAATCAGAGCCGCTTTGATTGGTTTCAATGGGGAGCGGCTGCATCCCCTGCATCTATGGCCAGGGTGCGTGCGCCCATCCCAACAGCTCTGATTGGCTGGGACATGGCCGTTTTCGCTGCCCATTGAAATCACAGCCCTTTGCCGAAGGTTGTAAATAAATCAAATGGCTCTGATTTGATGAGAGCCCGCACATACACCAATGGACCAGGGAGTTTAACTGAGCAAACTGGGGGGGGTGCCTTATTCTGCCAGTTTAAGGTGCCGTAAAGAGGAAGTAAAGTCCATGTGATGCCTTAGGGCCAATAAGTGAGGAGGAGGTCAGGCACTCACCCGGCGGTGCCCCCTCTGGCGCAGGTGGTGCATCAGAAACCATAGCATGTGGTTATCGAAAAGGTCGGCGTGGTGCAGACTGTCCTCGTCTCGCTCTCGCTTGTTTTTCTTGATCACCTGAGAAGAAAAGAAACGTCAGCTCTCCGGGCGAGCGGATGGCAGGAGGGCGAGCGGATGGCAGGAGGGCGAGCGGATGGCAGGAGGGCGGGCAAACTCCATCTGGATTTATGAGCCTCTCTTACCCAAGCAGCGAGCCGCCATGCTGCCAACACACACCTTACAACCACATATCCAGCTCCTTTTAGCCAAGTTTAAAGCGTACGAGTAACCAAAAATGGCTGAAGCTCTGACCGTGCAGAACTAAATATCGCTTTGGCATCTCAGGATCAATTTTTGGTTGGAGGTCCACTTTAAATTTGGCTAAAATGATCTGGAGATGGTAGGTCCAGGTGCACAAGGAACCCTATGGTCATGTCCCGCACCGGCAAAGCCATAATTAGTTCTGCATTGTCTGAGCTTCATTTTAGCCAAGTTTAAAGTGGGCCTCAAACCAAAAACAACTGAAGCCCAGGCCGTGCAGAACTAAAATCGCTTTGCCTGGTGCCGGACATGACCATAGGGTTCCTTGTGCACCTGGACCTACCATGTCAAGATCATTTTAGCCAAAATTAAAGTGGACCTCTAACCAAAAATGCCTGAAGCTCAGACCGTGCAGAACTAACTATCGCGCTTTGCCTGGTGCCGGACGTGACCATAGAGTTCGTTGTGCACCTGGACCCATCTCCGGATAATAATTTTAGACAAGTTTAAAGTGGATCTCTAAGCAAAAACAACTGAAGCTCAGGCCATGCAGAACTAATTATTGCTTTGCCTGGTGCCAGATGTGACCATAGGGCTCACTGTGACCCCCCCCCCCCCCCCCCCGGCAATTGATACAAGAATTCCCGGCCTAGCTGAATGGCTGGGGGCGGGAGCACGCGCACAGCCCAAAGGCGTGAGGATGCGGCCTGCCCTTGTTAACATCAAAGAGAGCAGCAGGAAGAGGCAAGTGCTGAGGCACCCCTGGTGGGTTTCACATCCCGGGATGCCCCGAAGGGGGGGGGGGGGGGGGGCATCTATCTGGGGCCAACTGGCTGCTCAAACACTAGCCTTTCCTGGGAGTCCCATGTAGCATCCCAGTCATCTCGAGCATTTGAGGCATGCTCCTGCGCTTAGCCGTTTAGGGACAAGAACCAAAACCTGGGTCCACTTTATGCCCCTTGCCATTGCCACCAAAGGGATCACAATTTGGGGTGACCCTACAAATAAAGATTCTTAGTAACACAAAAGCAAGTGATTAGGTCTAATGTAGGGGTCACTGAAGGTGTGATGAGTTTCCTGTCCCCCATCAGATGGAGCTCTGCTAGGAATAGGCGAGTATCTATCTAATGCAGGGCTCACTGATGGTGTGAGGGGGTGAGGTTAGGTTCCTGTCCCCCATGAGATGGAGCTCTGCTAGGAATAGGCGAGTATCTCTCTAATGCAGGGCTCACTGATGGTGTGAGGGGGTGAGGTTAGGTTCCTGTCCCCCATGAGATGGAGCCCTGCTAGGAACAGGCGAGTATCTCTCTAATGCAGGGCTCACTGATGGTGTGAGGAGGGGGTGAGGTTAGGTTCCTGTCCCCCATGACATGGAGCTCTGCTAGGAACAGGCGAGTATCTATCTAATGCAGGGCTCACTGATGGAGTGGGAGTTAGGGCGAGGTTAGTTTACTATCCCTAAGAACAAGGACGTGAAGGTCGGCTTTAAAGGGACAGCCCACTCTAAACTCTTGTGGTTAATTGGAAGCAGTGATGGAATTATTGTGGCTGTCACCCCATTGACTTCTGTTGTATGAGACAAGCACTTCCCCCTTCTCCTCTCAACAGAAGTCAATGGGACCACAGCCGCAGCTTATCCCATCATGGCTGCTCTCCTAAACCACAAGAGTTATTTAGACTGTCCCTTTAAGCGTCCCCTGGCAGACAGAGTCGCCCCCTCTGGCCTATCAGCTCACAGCTAGTTCGCACTCCAGCAGAGCGCTGAAAGGCAGCGAACAGGTTACACGTCTTGACTGACGACTGGTGCGGCGCGAGCTGTGACAACACCATATGGAGGGCGATGAGCTCACTGCGGGGCTGACTAATCCTGGGGGCCCACACACCCGCCATTAACCCTGTATGCGCCACCAATGTGGGAGATGAATGAGGGATCGGCTCCTCTTCTCTCTGCACTCACCTCTTTCAGCCCGTCCAGCTCGGTCAGGTCCTTGGCAGTGGGGAGCCAGATTTTCACGTCGTAGTCCAGGCCACTGGTTGCCAGGACGGGGAGATGCGGGTGCGGCTCCAAACAGTTAACCTGCGGAGATGAAAATAATCTGTTACCGGGCAGCCATTAGAAATGTTAGGGCCCCATATGTGCCGGAAGCCCCTTTAAATGCTCTATCATAGAGGAGTGTAGTGTAGGTTAAACGTTTTTTTTTTGGTAATAAAGGGTATACAGTTATATATTGAGTTGCATCTGAGTGACTGTATAAAACCGATTCGGGATGTTCTGCTTTAAAGGGGGCGTGCACCCATGCCCCCCGTATGACCCATCAATCCAATAAATCCAATATTCGTAAAATCTGGAAGAGGGTGTCCTAGCCCTTCCCCACAGAGGGTGTACAATACTCCACCACCACCTGGGCCACTACCTACCATAAGATGCAATGTCCAGTGCCCCGACCTCTACCGGGTCTTTTCTGGTGCCTTCTCTGCTACTTGCTCCGCCGCCGGGCGACCAATGCCAGGCCCCCTGCTCCGCCGCCGGGCGACCAATGCCAGGCCCCCTGCTCCGCCGCCGGGCTACCAATGCCAGGCCCCCTGCTCCGCTGCTGCCGGGCGACCAATGCCAGCACCTTCTCCCCCGCCGCCGGGCGACCAATGCCAGCACCTTCTCCCCGCCGCCGGGCGACCAATGCCAACACCTACTCCCCCGCCGCCGGGTGACCAATGCCAACACCTTCTCCCCCGCCGCCGGGTGACCAATGCCAGCACCTTCTCCCCCGCCGCCGGGTGACCAATGCCAGCACCTTTTCCCCAGCCGCCGGGCGACCAATGCCAGCACCTTCTCCCCCGCCGCCGGGCGACCAATGCCAGCACCTTCTCCCCCGCCGCCGGGCGACCAATGCCAGCACCTTCTCCCCCGCCGCCGGGCGACCAATCCCAGCACCTTCTCCCCCGCCGCCAGGCGACCAATCCCAGCACCTTCTCCCCTGCCACTGGGCGACCAATGCCAGCACCTTTGCCACCGCCGCCGAGTTCCCAATGCCAGCACCTTCTCCCCCCGCCGCCGGGTTCCCAATGCCAGCACCGTCTCCCCCGCCGCCGGGTTCCCAATGCCAGCACCTTCCCCATAGCCGGGTTCCCAATTCCAGCACCGTCTCCACCACCGAGTCCCAAAGCCAGTCCCAATACCTTTTCCACCAGTGTCCTGACACCAGCTCCACAACTGCCAACAACCTCCACCAGCAGGAACCCTCCGATGCATGCATCCTACTCTGCTGCCAGTGACACTGCCATTCTGGATGCCAAAGCCTTCTCCACTGCTAGGTCTCTGAGGCTTTCCCTGAGCCCTAATGCCTTCTCTTCAGGGATGAGTACACCAACACTTTCTCCACTGCTGTGATACAAATACGTTCCCCATCAGAACCCCATTGCTGGTGCCTTCTCCACCTGTGGCACTTCCTCTGTCATGTTTGTGATGTCAACCCATCCACCATCGCCAGCTTCCTGTAGCCTTCCCTAATGCCTTATACGCAGGTGTTAAGGTGCCTTCACCTTTGAGGTCCCAACACCTTCTCCACCATAACCCCAAAGCTGGCACCTTCTCCGCTACCAGTGGCACTTCCTCTGCCAGAGTCCTTATGACAGTGCCTTCCCCACCTCTGGTTCCCCGTAGGCTTCAACAGGTCGCAAAACCTTCTCCACCGGACCGATGATGCACTCGGCCAAAGCCTTCTCCACTGCTGATGTTCTAATGCCTTCTACTCATGGGTTAGGGTGCCAGTGCCTTCTCTGCTGAGGCGCCAGTGCCTTCTCCACCAGAACCCTGATGTTGGTGCCTTCTCTAATGGTGGCACTTCCTCTGCCAAGGTTCTTCTCTATCACCATGTCCCTGAATCCTTTCCTGGGCCCTAATGCCTTAACCACTGCTGGGGCCTCAACACCTTCTCCACTAGAACTCTGCCTTCTCAGTTACCAATGGCACTTCCCCAGGCAAGGTCCTGATGCCAGCCCCTTCTCCATTGTCAGGTTAACGAATACTTTCCCTAATACTTTCTCCTAGGGGGTTAAGATGCCAGCACCTTCAACTCTTCTGGGGTCCCAACTGCTTCTCCACTGAAACTCTACCTTCTTGGTTACCAATGGCACTTCCTCTGCCAGGGTCCTGATACCAGCAACTTCACCAGGCCCCAACGTTGTTGCCTTCTCCTCTACCAATGGCACTTTCTCTGCTGGGGTCCTGATACAAGCACTTCATCCACCACCAGGGTCCTGTAGGCTTTACCAGGTCTTGAAGACTTTTCAGCCCCGGCCTAGATGCTGACAACTTCACTACTTTTGGCACTTCCTCTGCTGGGGTACTGAAACCAGCACTCTCTCTAGCTTGGGACCCTGAAGAGCTCACCAGCTCCCAAAGCCTTCTGCCACTCCCATGCCATAGCCTAGATGTCAACACCTTCTTCACTTCGGCACTCTGCTGGGATCCCGATGCTGCCCTAATGCCTTATACACAGGTGTTAAGGTGCCTTCACCTTTGAAGCCCCAAAACCTTCTCTACCAGAACCGCAAAGCTGGCACCTTCTCAGCTACCAGCAACACTTCCGTTGCCTGGGTCCTTAGGACAGCGCCTTCCACACCTCCGGGTCCCTGTAGGCTTCAACAGGTTGCAACACCTTTTCCGCTGGGACAGATGATGCACTTACACTCATCCCAATGCCAAAGCCTTCTCCACTGCTGAGTTTCTAATGCCTTCTACTCATGGGTTAGGATGCCAGCACCTTCTCCACCAGAATCCCGATGTTGACGCCTTCTCTGCTAATGGCGGTACTTCCTCTGCCAAGGTTTCATGTCCCTGAATCATTTCCTGGGCCCTAATGCCTTTACCACTGCTCAGGTCCCAACGCCTTCTCCACCAGAACTCTGCCTTCTCGGTTACCAATGGCACTTCCTCTGCCGAGGTCCAGATGCCAGCACCTTCTCCATCGTCAAGTCACTGAATCCTTTCCCTAATGCATTCTTCTTAGGCGTAAGGATGCCAGCACCTTCACCTCTGCTGGGGTCCCAACGCCTTCTCCACTGGAACTCCGCCTTCTCTGTTACTGATGGCACTTCCTCTGCCAGAGTCCTGATGCCAGCAACTTCACAAGGCCCCAACACCTTCTCCACCAGGACCCCGAAGTTGATGCCTTCTCATCTACCAATGGCACTTTCTCTGCTGGGGTCCTGATGCCAGCACTTTCTCCACAACCAGGGCCCAAAGGCTTAACCAGGTCTTACCAGACTTCTCAGAACCGGCCCAGATGCGGACGCCTTTTCCGCTACCTTTGGCACTTCCTCTGCTGGGTTACTGAAATTAGCATTTTCTCTAGCGAAGAAAAACTCACCAGCACCCAAAGCCTTTTGCCGGTCCCACGCCAGAGACTCAATGTCAACACCTTCTCCACGTCCGCCCTCTGTCGGGGTCCCGATGCTGCTCCTTCTTGCACCGCAAGGGCCTGCAAACTACAGGTCTTGCAGGGTTGCCCATGGTGCCTCCACTGCAGCTCTTTTATTGAGAGGCATAATGTATTACACAAAAGTGTACGCCATTGCCCTTGCGCAATTTCCGATGCAGTGCAGTGGAAATGCTAAGTGACAGGGGAGTAACAGTCGTTAAGCCAAGCAATAAGACAAAATAACGAGAATGTTTTTATTTAGCATCGCTCCTTCGTAGTGTTTGAAGGTTTTAAGGTGGTAAAGACAGAGTGGGTTAGGGCAAAGCGATTCTATCATGGCCTCTGTAAGGAGCCGCATGACCACAGGCAAAAAAACGCATCAGCAAAGTAGCGGCAACATCAATGGAGAGAGCTGGAGGCGAGGCAGGCGGCTATTCCCAGTAAACTCCATTGTAGCTACGAGTGGGCCCGCGGGACGGACAGCGAGTAGGTAACAGGCGCATGGCAGCCTTTTTAAGATGGCGAGCGCAGCGTTCTAGTGCCGTCTGAGCAGAGGATGGCGCCCCTGGGGCTCACAACAGTTTCCAGGCGATTGCATATGGGATCGGTGATCAAAACGAGCCATGGTGATGGATTGCAGCCTTAGCATAAAAGCACTCCAGCACTTATCCAATAAATATGAAAAGATTGCCAAGCTGCATTAGATGGTAGGAGTATCTGCATGAATAAATCAAGGCAACTGGACTTCTAGGGCACTGCGACATTCAGCATTAAAGCGGACCACAACCCACAGAACAGGAACACTTGGGAGGTATGCCTTTACATCTGCTAGTAAACCAGTAATGGTAATAATGGTGCCGCCCCCTTGAATGGGGGAAGTGTGCTTCACGTTCTACATTGAACTTCATACTGGGATCTTGGATCCTCCAGTGAGCAAAACAAACCTAGATAAAGTCTATAGGAATCCTGTTCCTGGTATCCTGCTCGGGTCGCTTCTTTCTTCACAATCGGGTTATCCGCCACAAGGCGGCGCAGCAGATGAACACTGTGCCGAGATCCCCTAGTGCCCACATGCTCAGCCTGTGGTCCGGGGGCCACATATGGCCTTTGGAGCCATCTGATGTGGCCCCTGATCGATAAATTCCCGGACCTGATGGCATACATCCTCGTTTTTTAAGGGAGTTATGTACAGTAACAGACAAGCCGTTATTTCTAATATTTGTGGATTCAATAACTACAGGGGCTGTCCCGAGGGATTGACGCTTAGCAAATGTGGTGCCAATATTCAAAAAGGAATCTAGGGGGGAACCTGGGAACTACAGACCGGTAAGTTTAACATCTGTGGTGGCCAAGCTGTTTGAAGGTTTCTTAAAGCGGAACAAAACCCACTGAACTTGTGAAATACATTTGGCCAAAGCTCCTGCGGATACTCCCCCCTTAAGGTGTATAACTAGAAAACGCAAATCTTTGAGACTCACCTGTTGAATTGGTTTTGCTTCCGATCCATTCCAGGCTGTCCTTTATTCTTTACATCTGGGACTTCTCCACCCTGAGGGGCGTGGACTGCAAGATCAAAGGTGTGGCTCCTCCCGGCCCCTACAAATAGCAGCTGCCTCTTAACCAGCCCAGTAATTAAAAAGCAGTAACTCAATAGCAAGAGGCAAGGCCAGGAGGCCCCAAACATAGAAGATCATGTTACTTCACATAGCCTCAGCTTGTATTCTCTCGAAAAACATATAAGTTTAATTTTTATAAAAAGAGTCCTGTGAACAAGTAATGGTTCAATCACCATAAAAAAGGCATCCAGGACAATAATAAACCTCAAAGAGGGCGGGTTGGACGGCCTGGAATGGATCGGAAGCAAAACCAATTCTACAGGTGAGTCTCACAGAATTGCGTTTTTCTTCCAATCCATTCCAGGCCGTCCCTTATTCTTTACATCTGGGACATCCAAAAGCAGTGTCCAATATGGGCGGGATCCCCAATGCGGAACAGAAGATAGTTCATTTTACTACCGCCTGAAGCACTTTTCGGCCAAAAACAGCATCAGCTAAGGCCCTGACATCCACCTTGTAAAACTTGGTAAATGTATAAACCTTGTAAAACTTAGTAAATGTATGAAGACCAAGTGGCAGCTTTACAAACCTGATGCTGAAAGGCCCAGGAAGCACCAATGGCTCTAGTAGAATGAGCTGTGATCCGAAAAGGGGGTTCTTTCCCCTTGACAGAATAGGCTCTTACCACCGCCTGTCTAAACCACTTACTGAGTGTGGACTTGGCTGGTGAAAATTCCCTTCTGGAGCCTTCTGCTAAGACAAAAAACAAATCCGATTTCCGGAAAGAGTCAGTAGCAGCCAGGTAATATCTTATGGCTCTAACCACATCTAAAGCATGGAGAGTCCTTTCTTTAGGATTAGCCGGTGTTGGGCACAAGGAAGGTAAGACGACTTCCTCATTAAGGTGAAAAGGAGAAACGACCTTAGGCAAAAAATCAGCCTTAAAACGAAAAAAACACCTTGTCTCTGTGCAATTCAAAATAAGGTGGTTTCATACATAACACGGCCAATTCCGAGACTCGACGCACAGAGGTGATCGCTACCAAAAAATCACCTTGATCGTCAGCATAGTCAATGTAGCATCATACAAAGGCTCGAAGGGGGCACCCTGGAGAGCAGATAACACCAGATTTAGGTTCCACACCGGTAAAACTGGTTTTCGCGGTGGGCGGACATGAGTGACCCCCTGAAAAAAGGTTCTGATCAATCTATGATTGGCAATACACTTCTGGAAAAAAATGGATAGGGCCGAGAGCTGACCCTTAATGGTACTCAGCTGGAGGCCCAATTCTAGACCATAATGCAGAAATTCTAGAATTCTAAAACAGAATATCTCCGGCAAGGAAACTTCCTGGCCTCACACCGAGCAATATAGGCCCGCCAAACTCTGTAGTATATCATGGAATAACCGTGGCCGATAAACCCTTCTCCGTCAGGATGGAAGTTTCAACAGCCAGGCTGTCAAAGCCAGCCTCTGTAAATTCGGGTGCCAAAGCGACCCCGTGTGAGAAGCTCCGGATCGTCAGACATGAGGCAGTGATCTGTTGACATCCTATGTCTGCAAACCAACTCCTCCTTGGCCAACGAGGAGCCACCAGGATGGTTGGTACCCCCTCCTGGACTATCTTGCATAGTACTCAGTCCAGGAGCGGAAACGGAGGAAAAGCATACAGAAGATTGAACCCTGTCCAGGGGATTGCCAGGGCGTCTGTTGCTATGGCCAGAGGGTCTCTTGAGAGAAATACAAACCTTGGAAGTTTGCGACTGTGTCTGGACGCAAAAAGATCCCTGTCCGGTCGACCCCAGCGGAGGCACAGAGCTTGAAAGGCCTTCCTGCTGAGAGACCATTCCCTCAGACGCAAGGATATCCTGCTCAAGGAGTCTGCCTCCTGGTTCTCTACCCCCGGGATGTAAACCGCCGAGATGCAGGAAACATTCTCCTCTGCCAAACTCAGAATTCGGCTTACTTCCTTGAGGGATCTCCTGCTCAGAGTACCCCCCTGGTGGTTGATGTAGGCTACCGCCGTTGTCCCCTTAAATTGGGGGTCAGATGTAGGAGAACAAGCCAAATTGCCCTCAGCTCCAAGAGATTGATGGGCAACCGGTTCCCTCTCGGACCCCACTGACCCTGGATCTTCTGGGTCTGCCAGGGGCCTCCCCAGCCTGTAAGACTGGCATCCGTGTTAACCATCTCCCAATAAGGAGTACGAAGGGACTTGCCCACCAGCAGATGTCGAGGATCCAGCCACCACAAGAGGGATAGCCTGGCCAGGGGTGCAGCACAAACCCTTGGTGCAGAGATGCCGCGGACCGATCCCAGCTGGATAGCAGGTTCAGCTGAAGAGACCTCATGTGGAATTGGGCAAAGGGCACTGCTTCGAAGCAAGCCACCATTAGGCCCACCAGTCTCATCCCTAGCCGAACCGATGGCTGTTGACAAGTCAGCAAGGACTCTACCTGCGTCTGGAGACACAAGACCTTCTGCTGTGGCAGAAAGACCTTGACTTGAGCGGTGTCCAGGGTCATCCCCAGGAAGGATCTCACTGTTTACTGAGTGATATGCAACTTGGGGTAGTTGATCACCCAACCGAAAGCTTCTAGAGTTGACAGCACGGTCCGGGGGTTGCTATCGGCCTCCTGAAGGGACGGGGCTGAGATCAGAAGGTCATCCAAATAGGGTAAGGTATGAACACCCTGAACCCTCATAGCCATGAGGCCCGCCAGCACCTTGGTGAACACCCTGGGAGCTGAGGATATGCCGAAAGGGAGTGCCACAAACTGGAAATGCTGACTCTCCAATGCAAACCTCAAAAGCTTTTGATGCCCCGGAAAAATAGGGATATGTAGATACGCATCCCTGATGTCCACCATAGTCATAAAGTCCCCGGGCCGAAGCGACCTCACAGCCGACCGCAATGTTTCCATGCGGAAATGCCTCACCCTTATAAACTTGTTGAGGCCCTTTAGGTCCAAGATCGGCCGCACTTCTTGGGAACCGTGAATAGGTTGGAGTAAAAACCTTGACCCTCCTCCTGCCGGGGCACGTGACAAATCACCCCTGACTGCAGGAGGTACAGAACAGCGGCTTTCAAAGCCTCCGCTTTTAGCGGCTTTTGGGATGCCCTTGACCATAGAAATCTTGTGGGTGTTCTGGCTGCCAGCTCGATTTTGTAACCTGACGACACCACCTTCTGAATCCAAAGATCAGAGACGTGATGTCTCCAGATTGGAGCAAACAGCAGTAGCCGTCCCCCCACACGTACGGGTGAGGGCACCCCTTCACGCCTGTGTAGATTTGGCTGGAGGTTTGGGCTTAGATCCCCAAGAGAGATTGGGCCGACTGCAGGACCTACCCTCTGTCCCAAGAATCCTTGCGGGCACTGGAAAAGGAAGATCCTCTTCCCCCCGAAAGGACCGGTAAGAAGAGGAGTGCCGAAAGGGCAGAGTAGGTTTCTTAGGGAGAAAGCTTACCATCCTTGACCAAAAGGTCCAGCCGCTCCCTGAACAGCCGACCCCCCACAAAGGGTAAATTTGTGAGGGACTTTTGGCAACCGCATCGGCCGACTACTGCTTCAACCATAGCGAAAGGCGTAATGCTACAAGCAAAGCCGAAGTCTTGGCACCTAGCCACACTACCACATCCATGGCAGTAACAACAAAGCCGATTAAATCCAAACAGACTCCGAGTTCCTTGGAATCCTGAGCCCGTTTGCGAGACTTAGCCTTAGCCACAAGCTACTTAACCTTTTTCCTCGTGGCTAGGGAAACAATTGCCGTGGCACACGCAGGGTGTAGAAGCGAACCCACCAAGGCAAAAGCATGGCAAGCCAACTGATCCAGCAACCATAATTTAATCAACTCAGCAGGAAAAGGATACCGTCTCTCTAGGCCCTTAGGAACCGCTGGCAGCTTGTTAGGCCTTTCCCACTCCTTAAGCACCATCTTCGAAAAATGCGGCTGTGCAGGAAAAACCCGCCGCTGTCTCTCAGGCCAAAACAAATCATCCTTCCTTCTCTTTGCCACTTTTGGAGGAACAAAGTGTAAAGTGTCAAAAACAGAGGACAGCAAGCTTTTCGTATGGTCTGGGAGTAAAGAATCCTCATCCGAGGAATAACCAGAGCTGCTGTCTTCTCCACCAGAGAGCAACTCGCCTTCCGAGAGTGGCTCATCCGCCGACTCCCCTTCCTCCGCAAAACCAAGTGCACCAAGTGCTCCAAGTGCCGCTTCTTACTCAAGGCCTTTTTAGGGGCTACCAATGAGAGCTGTTTATTGAGGCTAGCCAGCCTCTGCACCAAATCTGAGTGTGTGTCCCTGCCGTCTCCCCCATCTCTAGGGGCTAACTGCAGCAGCGGAGAAGCCGGAGAGGCTGGAGCTGATGCAGGACTAGGGGCGGAAGCGACAGCCCTCTCATGGTCCGAAACAATGCATCTGGAACAAATTGTGCTGAACCCGCCCAGGGGATTCCATCAGCACAAGGGGCAGAGCCTGTCTTGCCCAAGTGGGGTGCACGGCTCACTATCCCCTGATGCCTCCATCATGGTGATTTTAATAAATAAAATTTAATATTTGTGAAAGGCAAAATAGGCGCTAATGCCCTAAGCCTATAGCCGATCCCCTACAACGGGGACCGGGAGAAACCACAACCCTCAACCTTCTTCCCACAATCTAAAATCAAAAAGAGAAGAGACAGTAATCAAAACATGGCCTACACTGCTATAATCTATAAAGGCACCTATATACAGATACATAGACATAAATATATGAAAAATACAATTCTGTGAATACTCACCTGTAGAATTGTTTTTATGGTAATCCAGCACGGGTTGCTTCATCTGTAATTCTTCACATTTGGGTAATCCGCCACCAGGTGGCGCAGCCGAATGCAGGCAGACTTGTGGCTCCTCCCGGCCCATAAAAGGGCAGGAATTACCCAGAAGACCCAGTGTTTGAAAAGCAGTAATGCAAGAAGCCGGGAGGCAAAGACCATGTTATGAAACATAGCCAACTAAAAAAGAACTCTCTCAACAAAAATCCCCATAACAAGGCAAAAGAGGATTGTGACATCAAATGTCCTAATTTATGTCATGTTTTTCCCCCCTCTGCCTCCTCTCCAGCATTCCTACAGACATCCTGTAACAAATAAACAGTTCTCCAATGTCTTCCTGCACACAGGGGCAATAAATCCTTAACTAGGAACAGAAAACACCACTGATAAGGAAAGGTTGGGGGGAGAGCAGCTTGGAGAAGAGATTTACAATAATTTGTCCACACAGCACCCACCCAGGGAGGGGGATGGCATCTGTCTTTCCAGCCCCTTGGAATTTAGGATAAATCAGGGGAAGAGATGGTTTTGAGGGTCACATACAGAGGGTCCGATCCTTGATCGTGGTGTGTCCCATTGCTCCTCCAGCCCTCGGAACAGAAGTCTTTATCCATTTACGAGGTATAGGATTTCCAATGTTTTCTCCTTTTATTTTCTAACTGTTTTTCTGCACATGTGTTTATTGTCTTTTTTTTTTTTTTGTTTGTTTATTATTTGAATTTTTGTCTTTTTATTAAAATTTTAAAATTTCCATTTTGCGCGGGCCTACCTTCTTGGCAATTAGAAATCCTCTAACCTGGTTTCCTTGAAGCTCTAAAAACGACCCTGGTTTCTGAAGATTGTATGACCGCTCGTAATTGTGTATTAACCCATAGACTGTAAGATCAATTGTAACTAAACCATTGTATGATTGGGAAAGTGTTACTAATCATATAGTGTTACAAGGGTGAATGACTCACAGTTAACTTGGAGTGCTGCATGGTGACTGTGTGTGAGCCAGCAGATTGCAAGCTGATTGTATCTGATCGTTCGACAGCAGAACTGATCAGACTCTCCTCAGGATAAGTGTGGGACGGAATAAGTGTGGATTGCCTGTGTCCTGCTTGTATGTGGAGAGGGTTGTGTAAGTGTGTGTGGTCACTGTCTCGATAACTCGCCAGCAGAGTTTGATCGGATGGTGATTGAGGAGGGTTCCACCGGCCCGATTTAATCGTTTAAAGTGTAGTTGCGGTGGTGGTGGCAGCGTGTTGTAATTGGTGTGTGGGGTGTTTTTGGTGTGATTGCTCTCTGTGCTGGAAGCAGCCCACACCCACGTCGCAGATCGCTCGATCAAACCGACGTTGAACGATCGATTTCGTGACATATTGGTGGCAGCGCGTGCGATACGTTTTAGAGCATTAGTGTCTGGTTTAAACAAGTTAAATCTTACACTAAGGGTTGGTATTCCCCCTAAGGGATTGCCAGCCTTCAAGAGGAACCACCGTGCATATTTTAGTTTTTTTTGTTGAAAAATACATTTGTGCAGAAAACAGTTTACCCTTCCCCGTTTTTTCTTTTCTATCTTTAATTTTATTTTGCAAAAGAAAGGACTGAGATGGCTGCCTCCTACAAACGTTTTTCAAAGGAGCAACTATTAAGTCTTTGTGAGCAAAGAGGAATTGACAGTGATGCATCCAGGACAAAAGAACATTTGATTACTGCCTTGACGGAGAATGACCAAGATCGGTCAGTCATGACACCCGATCCACAGCCCAACATAGAGAGTTCCCGGGAGCCTGCCTCTAATCTCAATGAGGGCTCCGAGCAGCGTCCCTTGCCAAGTGGACTAAGCTTCTCTCTGCAGGCTGCCCTACAGTGCTTGGGGGACTGTGACCCACAGATCAAACTACAGCTCATCATGCAGCATCAGCAAGCAGAAGCCGCTGCCAGGCAAGCAGAAGCCGCTGCCAGGCAAGCAGAGAGAGAAGCCGCTGCCAGGCAAGCAGAGAGAGAAGCCGCTGCCAGGCAAGCAGAGAGAGAGGAGCGCAAGGCAGAGCGGCAATTCCAGCTTGACCTCGCACGCATCCAGGGAGACCGTGCCTCTCTACCATCCTGTGAGTCCCGAGAGGTACGCTCCTCTGTGCCATCTTTTGATCGATTCCCGGTGATGGACCCGAATTCGGATATGGATGTGTATCTCCGAACCTTCGAACGTACCTGTCGCCAGTTTCACCTACCTAGAGACCAGTGGGCCAGATATCTAACACCTGGGTTAAAAGGTAAGGCCCTGGAAGTCTTTGCAGACCTCCCAATGGACTGTGATGGGGACTATGACAAAATAAAAGAAGCCTTGGTCAAACGGTATAACCTTACCCCTGAGGTGTACCGGAAGCGATTCAGAACGGTGCAGCGTTCCCATCATGACAGCTATGCCGATGTTCTGAGCAACTTGAGAACTGCTTTTAATCAGTGGGTCAGAGGACTGTCCATCTCCACCTTTGCTGACCTTGCAGATCTCATGATAAAGGACCAAGTATTACACATTTGCTCAGCCGATGTCAGACAGTTTATTCTGACCAAGGAACCCAAAACCTCCGACCAGGCTGCGGACTTTGCTGACCTGTATGTGGCCAGCAGAGTACAAGATGTCCGCAGATCCCCTCCTCCCCTCCGGAAAGAAGAGAAGACCAGGGACCATCCCCCATCCTCTGCTGACCGGATGCCCCCCAGATCAGGCCCCAACACTTCTGGTGGGCAGGCAGTGGCCATCGACGACCGAAGGTGTTATGTGTGCAAGAAAACCGGCCATCTGAGCCACTCCTGCCCTGATAAAATGAACCCCAACCCCCATGAAAAGTCCACTGCGTCCCATGCTGTCCTGTGGGTTTCAGCCCAAATCCCACACCCTGTTGACAACCTGCAGCCTGTCACCGTTAGCAACCAGCTTGCTACAGGCCTCAGGGACTCTGGTGCTGAGATTACCCTGGTGCACCCCAAGCTGATCAGCCAAAAGGACATCATCCCGGGTAAGACCCTGACAGTCAGCGGTATTGGGGGCCGTAATCCTACCCTTGCAATGGCCCGCGTGTACCTGGACTGGGGTGCAGGATGTGGCATGAGAGAGGTGGGGGTGTCTGCCTCCCTCCCAGCAGATGTTTTACTGGGAACTGATCTGGGCAGGATGATAGCCCATTATGTACCTGCCACAGACACTTCGGCACCACCTGCGGATCAGGTGGAGCTGCGGAAGGACTCTGGGTTTAACCGCCCTCTTGGGAAAGAACAGAGGGGGGAAAAATGTATATTGCCTAACCCTGTTTTATCCACTGTGGGGGACCCTTGTCAGACACAGGTCGGTCTCCCCGCAGGTTCCCAGGTTAAGGTGCCCTGTCAGTATGTAATGAGTGGTGATTTTGAATCCTTTAATGTCGTGCCTTCCCCAGCAGCAGTGACTCAACAGCAGAGTCCACAGGAGGCTGCCAGTGAGAATGGGAAGGAAGAGAAAAACCTGAGGGACAGCAATCCTTCAAGTCTGCTCCTAGAGGCAAGAGTGAGGCCTGCCTCTGACGTGGGGGCTCTGACAGCCAAGCAGCCAGCATGCTTTGCTGGCAGACTCCCTACACTCAGCCCCTAGGGATGGAAGCCAGGCCTTCCCTAGCTGAGAATATAGAGGTACAAAAAGACGTGACTAGGACAGAGCCCACCACGCCTTGGCCTAACCTGAGGAATTGCCAACACGCAGGGAAATCTGGGATGTTTGGGGGCTTTGGGCTTTCCAACCCCTGGTGGTCACCCTACTCTCTTGCCAGCACCAGTGAGGGTGATAAAGAGGATGGTGGCCCAGGTTGCTGCCCTGATAGTCCAGGCCGGTCCCTGTCCTTGCCACATGACAGTATCCAGGTACCTATGAAATGTTCCATGGCAGGCTCCTGCCATTCCACCCGGATTCCATTTGGCATGGATATGGCTTGGCAGAAGGGTACCTGCCCATGGAACCTTCAGCTGCCACTGCTGGGGCTACAAACTATTGGCCAGGTCTCCCCAGGCTGGGACCCTTTCTGGACCCTATGTAGGAAAGAATCAGCTAGAACTTCCTTAATAGATCGAAACTGGTACTCTGTTGGCCTCCCTATGGACCAAGAACCCTTCAAGGTTACAGGTGCTATGGTAAGAGACCTGTCAGTCTCTTCCCCTCGCACTTTTCTTAGGGGGAAGATGTGACATCAAATGTCCTAATTTATGTCATGTTTTTCCCCCCTCTGCCTCCTCTCCAGCATTCCTACAGACATCCTGTAACAAATAAACAGTTCTCCAATGTCTTCCTGCACACAGGGGCAATAAATCCTTAACTAGGAACAGAAAACACCACTGATAAGGAAAGGTTGGGGGGAGAGCAGCTTGGAGAAGAGATTTACAATAATTTGTCCACACAGCACCCACCCAGGGAGGGGGATGGCATCTGTCTTTCCAGCCCCTTGGAATTTAGGATAAATCAGGGGAAGAGATGGTTTTGAGGGTCACATACAGAGGGTCCGATCCTTGATCGTGGTGTGTCCCATTGCTCCTCCAGCCCTCGGAACAGAAGTCTTTATCCATTTACGAGGTATAGGATTTCCAATGTTTTCTCCTTTTATTTTCTAACTGTTTTTCTGCACATGTGTTTATTGTCTTTTTTTTTTTTTTGTTTGTTTATTATTTGAATTTTTGTCTTTTTATTAAAATTTTAAAATTTCCATTTTGCGCGGGCCTACCTTCTTGGCAATTAGAAATCCTCTAACCTGGTTTCCTTGAAGCTCTAAAAACAACCCTGGTTTCTGAAGATTGTATGACCGCTCGTAATTGTGTATTAACCCATAGACTGTAAGATCGATTGTAACTAAACCATTGTATGATTGGGAAAGTGTTACTAATCATATAGTGTTACAAGGGTGAATGACTCACAGTTAACTTGGAGTGCTGCATGGTGACTGTGTGTGAGCCAGCAGATTGCAAGCTGATTGTATCTGATCGTTCGACAGCAGAACTGATCAGACTCTCCTCAGGATAAGTGTGGGACGGAATAAGTGTGGATTGCCTGTGTCCTGCTTGTATGTGGAGAGGGTTGTGTAAGTGTGTGTGGTCACTGTCTCGATAACTCGCCAGCAGAGTTTGATCGGATGGTGATTGAGGAGGGTTCCACCGGCCCGATTTAATCGTTTAAAGTGTAGTTGCGGTGGTGGTGGCAGCGTGTTGTAATTGGTGTGTGGGGTGTTTTTGGTGTGATTGCTCTCTGTGCTGGAAGCAGCCCACACACACGTCGCAGATCGATCAAACCGACGTTGAACGATCGATTTCGTGACAAGGATAACTATAACAAGGGTGGGATGAAGCAACCCGTGCTGGATTACCATAAAAACAATTCTACAGGTGAGTAATCACAGAAGTATTTTTTTGGTATCCAGCACGGGTTGCTTCATCTGTAATTCTTCACATTTGAGACATCAGCAGTGTCCATGAAGAAGGGTGGGATCCCCAGTGAGCAACAGCAGGTAGTTCAAGCCACCACCGCCTGAAGCACCTTGCGGCCAAAAACAGCATCAGCTGAGGCCCCAACATCAACCTTGTAAAACTTAGAAAAGGTAGGAACTGAAGACCAAGTAGCGGCCTTACAAATCTGTTCAACGAAGCCTGGTGCTGAAAAGCCCAAGAGGCACCAATAGCTCTAGTGGAGTGAGCTGTAAGATGGAAAGGGGGTTCCTTCCCCTTGGCAGAGTATGCTTGTACAACTGCATGTCTAATCCACTTGCTGATAGTGGATATGGCTGGAGGCAAGCCATTCCTAGGCCCGGCAGGAAGGACAAACAGAAAATCCGACTTCTGAAAAGACTCAGTGGCAACCAGATAATATTTGAGCGCTCTGACCACATCCAGGGAATGAAGAGCCCGTTCCTTAAAATTAGAAGGGGCAGGACACAGGGAAGACAAAACAATGTCCTCATTGAGATGAAAGGCAGATACAACCTTGGGCAAGAATTCTGGCTTAAGATGGAACAACATCTTATCCTGATGCCGCTCAAAATAAGGAGGTTTCATGGAAAGCGCCGCCAGCTCAGAGACGCGACACACCGAAGTGATAGCAACCAAAAAGGCCAACTTAAGAGTCAGAATGGATAGAGAAGCATTGCACAAGGTTTCAAAAGGTGGACCCTGGAGAGCAGAAAGCACCAATTCAAATCCCACACCGGTAGCAGGGGCTTATGCGGTGGACGTACATGAGTAAGTCCCTGGAAAAAAGTCTTGACCAGCCTATGATCGGCAAAGGATCTTTGACAAAAAAATTGCCAAGGCTGAAACCTGTCCTTTTAGGGTACTCAGTTGTAGACCCGACTCCAGACCACGTTGAAGAAACTCCAAAACCCTGGAAATGGAGAAAGTGCGACAAGGAAACGCCTTAGACTCCCACCGGGCAATGTAAGCATGCCAGACCCTATAATAAATCATAGAAGAGGATTTCTTCCGAGCCTAAATCATAGTACTAACGAGTGAAGCCGGCAAACCCTTATCCATCAGGATGGAGGTTTCAGCAGCCAAGCCGTCAAAGCCAGAGATTGTAAATTGGGATGGCACAGCTGTCCCTGAGTGAGGAGCCCTGGATCGTCAGGCATGACGAACTGATCCACCGCCATCTGGACTACGTCCGTGAACCATACCCTCCTCGGCCAGTGTGGGGCCACCAGGATGGTCGGTACCCCCTCCTGAGCAATCTTGCGCAGCACACGACCCAGCAGAGGAAAGGGAGGAAATGCATAGAGGAGTTGAAACTCCATTCAGGAAATTGCTAGCGCGTCCGTGGCGAAGGCTAGAGGATCTCTTGACAGGGAGACGTAATTTGTAAGTTTGTGATTGTGACGGGACGCAAACAGGTCCACGTCCGGCAGACCCCAGCGGGGACACAGGGCGAGAAAGACCTTGTGGCTGAGAGATCATTCCCCTCAGACGAGACGACCCCCTGCTCAGGGAGTCCGCCTCCTGGTTCTCCACCCCCGGGATGTAAACCGCCGAGATGCAGGGAACATTCTCCTCTGCCCAAGACAAGATCAGGGACATTTCCTTGAGGGCTCATTTGCTCCGAGTCCAGCCCTGATGATTGACGTAGGCGACCGCCGCCTGATTGTCCGAGCGGACCTGGACCGCACAACCCCGTAGGTGGGGAGTCAACTGGAACAGAACCAACCTGATCGATCCCAGCTCCAGATTGATGGGCACGTGGGCCTCCTGAGGGCCCCACTGACCCTGGAACTTCAGCGATCTCCAAAACCCTCCCCAACCGGTCAAACTGGCGTCCGTGGTGACAACCTCCCAGCACGGAGGCAGAAAGGACCTGCCCACTAGAAGATTCCTCGAGTCCAACCACCACGAGAGGGACTGTCTGGCCAGAGGGGACAGAGTGAATTCCTGCTCCAGGGATTCCCGATTCCGATCCCAATCCCAAGCAGTCAAGAGGTTCAACTGAAGAGGTCTTATGTGGAACTGGGCGAAGGATAGAGCCTCGAAACAAGACACCATGAGGCCCACCAGCTGCATCCCCAGAAGGATGGAGGGATGAGGACACGACAGCAGGGTTCGCGCCTGCATCTGAAGGCTTTCCACCTTCTGCTGAGGAAGAAACACCTTGACCTGATAAGTATCCAGCGTCATGCCCAGGAAGGACCTCACCAAAGACGGAGATAGTGAAGACTTGGGATAATTGATCACCCAACCGAAGGACTCGAGGGTGGACACAACCACCTGAGTATCCCTCTCGGCCTGATGGAAAGATTGAGCAGAAATCAACAGATCGTCCAGGTACGGGAGAATGCGAATGCCCAGGCTCCTCAGGAGGGCCATGACACCCGCCAGCACCTTGGTGAACACCCGGGGGGCCGAAGTGATACCGAACGGCATGGCCACAAACTGGTAGTGTTGATCCCCCAGAGCGAACCTCAGGTACTTCTTATGTCCTAAGAAGATAGGAACGTGCAGATAGGCATCCTTGATGTCCACCGTGGTCATAAAGTCCCTGGCCGAAGTGCGCTCACCGCCAACCGTTAGGTCTCCATGCGGAAATGTTTGAACCTGACAAATCTGTTGAGACCCTTTAGGTCCAGGATGGGCCTCAGGGAGCTGTCCTTCTTGAGCACCGTGAACAGGTTGGAGTAGAATCCCCGACCCTGTTCCTGAAGAGGCACAGGAAACACCACTCCTGACGAAAGAAGACGTTGGACAGCCAACCTCAGGCCCTGCACCATCACAGGATTTTGGGAGATCCGGGATTGAAGGAATCATGGGGCGGCCAAGCTGCCAGCTCTATCTTGGAGCCGGAGGACACAACCTCCTGAATCCACCGGTCCGAGACGCGTTGTCTCCAGACGTGAGCAAAGAGCCGAAGCTGCCCCCCCCACCCGGATGGGTGAGGGCGCCCCCTCATGCCTGAGGGGCCTTGTTGGGGGGTTTGGTCTTGGATCCCCAGGAGAGACCAGGACGACCACGGGATCTACCTCGTTCCCAAGAATCTCTACGGCTACCTGGGAGGAAGGAGCCGCGTCCCCACAGGAAGAGCGAAAGGAAGAAGACCCCCAAAAGTGCCGGGAAGGCTTTCTAAGCTGAGGGAGCTGACCTTCCTTGGCCAGAGCATCAAAACGCTCCCCAAATAGACGTAGTCCCGTGAAGGGAAGCCCGGTGAGGGACTTCTTAGCAGCAGCGTCAGCCGCCCACTGACGCAGCCAGACAGACCGACGCATGGCAACCAACAGGGCCGAGGCCCTACCACCAAGCCGGACATCATCCATGGCAGATAACACAAAGGCAATAAGACAATTCTGTGAGTACTCACCTGTAGAATTGCTTTTACTATGCATGGCACGGCCTGCTTCAAGAAGTCCTTACATATAGGTTATTCCGCCACAAGGTGGCGCAGTGTACTGCAGAAGAGTTGTGGCTCCTCCCGGTACCATATAAAAACAGGATCACCAACAGGATCACCAATAGACCTATCCAGCGTTGACAAGCAGTTATTCAAGAAGCCAGGAGATAACAAAGGTAAATAAGGTAAAAAAGGTAACAAACCCCAACTAACTTGGAACAATCACCATAAAGAGGCAACCAAGAATAACGATAACAAGGGTTGGGTGAAGCAGGCCGTGCCATGCATAGTAAAAGCAATTCTACAGGTGAGTACTCACAGGATTGTCTTTTTCCTATTGCATGGCACAGCCTGGTTCAAGAGGTCCTTACATATGGGACATCCAACAGCAGTGTCCGTAAGGTAGGGTGGACTCCCCAAAGAGTAACAGGCAGTTTAAACCACTACCGCCTGAAGTACGTTGCGGCCAAAAGCAGCATCAGCTGAGGCCTTAACATCAACCTTGTAAAACTTGGAAAAAGTATGAACAGAAGACCAAGTTGCGGCCTTACAAACTTGTTCAACAGAAGCTTGGTGCTGAAAAGCCCAAGAAGCAAGAATAGCACGAGTGGAATGAGGCAAACCCTTCCTAGGTCCAGCAGGAAGAACAAAAAGAGCGTCAAATTTCCTGAAAGACTCAGTAGCAACCAAATAAACTTCAGAGACCTGACAACATCCAAAGAATGAATGGTCCGCTCCTTGGAATTAGCAGGGTTAAGACACAAAGAAGGCAAAACAATGTCCTGATTGAGATGAAAAGCAGACACAACCTTAGGCAAGAAATGCGGCTTAAGCCAAAACACCACCTTATCCTGATGCCGCTCAAAATAAGGAGGTTTGAAGGAAAGTGCCGGCAGCTCAGAAACTCGCCTGACCGTAGTAATAGCCACCAAAAATGCCACCTTAAAAGTCAGAATGGGCAAAGCAGCCCCAGGGATGGGCTCAAAGGGAGGACCCTGCAGAGCAGACAACACTAGATTCAGGTCCCAAACCGGTAGCATAGGCTTACGTGGCGGACGCACATGAGTAACTCCCTGGAAAAAGTCTTAACCAACCGGTGATTGGCAAAGGATCTATGGAAAAAAAATTGCCAGAGCTGACACCTGTCCCTTGAGGGTACTAAGTTGAAGACCCGAATCTAAACCATGTTGCCAAAATTCCAGAATCCTGGGGACAGAAAACACCCGACAAGGAAGAGACTTGGACTCACACCAGGCAATGTAAGCGTGCCAGGCCCTGTAGTAGATAAAGGACAAGGACTTCTTCCTAGCCCTAATTATGGTATCAAAAACAGAAGCCGGCAACCCCTTATCCATCAAGATGGAGGTTTCAGCAGCCAAGCTGTTAAAGCCAGCGTTTGTTAATTGGGATGGCACAGTTGTCCCTGAGTGAGCAGATCTGGATCCTTGGGCAAGACATACTGATCTACTGCCAACTGCACGACGTCTGCGAACCACAACCTCCTTGGCCAACATGGGGCCACCAGAATGGCTGGTACCCCTTCCTGGGCTATCTTGCGCAGCACCCTGCCCAGCAGAGGAAAGGGAGGGAACACAGAGAAAGCGAAACTCCATCCAAGGCATTGCTAGCGCATCCGTGGCGAAGGCCAGAGGATCCTGTGACAGGGAGACAAACCTGGGAAGCTTGTGATTGTGGTGGGACGCAAACAGGTCCACATCCTGCTGACCCCAGCGGTGACAAAGGGAGTAAAATACCTTGTTGCTGAGGGACCATTCCCCCAGCAGAGACGTCCCCCTGCTCAGGGAGTCCGCCTCCTGGTTCTCCACCCCCGGAATGTAAACCGCCAAGATGCAAGGGACATTCTCTTCCGCCCAAGACAGTATCAGGGACACTTCCTTGAGGGCTCGCTTGCTCAGAGTCCCTCCCCGATGATTCATGTAGGCAACCGCCGTCTGGTTGTCCGAGCGGATCTGAACAGACAGACCCCCGAAGGTGTATGGTCAGCTGAGAAAGAACCAACCTGATCGCCCTCAGTTCCAGGACATTGATGGGAGCATGGGCCTCCTGGGGGCCCCACCGACCCTGGAACTTCAGAGACTTCCAAAAGCCCCCCCCCCCCCCCCAACCAGTCAGACTGGCATCTGTGGTGACAGTCTCCCAGCACGGAGGCAGAAAGGTCCTGCCCACTAGGAGGTTCCTTGAGTCCAGCCACCACGAGAGGGACTGTCTGGTCAGGGGGGACAGAGCAAATTCCTGATCCAGGGACACAGGGTCCCGATCCCAAACTGACAAGAGGTGCAACTGAAGAGGTCTCATGTGAAACTGAGCAAAGGGGACCGCCTTGAAGCAGGACACCATCAGGCCCACTAACTGCATCCCTTGCCGGATGGAGGGGGACACTAGAGCAGAGTCCGTGCCTGCTTCTGAAGGCCCTCCACTTTCTGCTGAGGCAGGAATACCTTGACCTGAGAGGTATCCAAAGTCATGCCCAGAAAGGACCTCACCAAAGACGGAGACAGTGAAGACTTGGGATAGTTGATCACCCAGCCGAAGGACTCGAGAGTGGAGGTCACCACCTGAGTATCCTTCTCGGCCTGATGAAGAGACTGAGCCTCAATCAGAATGTCGTCCAGGTAAGGGAGGATGCAAATGCGCTGGTTCCGCAGCAGAGCCATCACGTCCGCCAGCACCTTGGTGAACACCCGAGGCGCCGAGGTGATACCGAACAGTAAAGCCACAAACTGGTAAAGCTGATCCTCTAGAGCAAACCTGAGAAAACTGATGACCTGGAAGGATTGGCACGCGAAGATAGGCATCCTTGATGTCCACGGAGGTCATGAAGTCGCCCGGGCGAAGGGTACTGACAGCCGAGCGTAGCATCTCCATGCGAAAGTGCTTGAACCTGACAAACTTGTTGAGACCCTTCAAGTCCAGGATGGGCCTCAAGGACCCGTCTTTTTTTGGGGACCGTGAAAAGATTGGAGTACCACTGACCCCGTTTCCTGGGAAGGCACCAGGCAAATGACTCCTGACTCCAACAGACGTTGAACCGCAAGGCGCAAACCCTGAGCTGACAGAGGGTTTTGAGACATCCAGGATCTGAGAAATCTTGGGGGCGGCCAGGCTGCAAACTATCTTGTAACCGGAGGACACCACCTCCTGAATCCACCGGTCTGAGAAGCGGAGCCTCCAGACGTGAGCAAAGAGCCGAAGCCGTCCCCCTACCCCGGATGGGTGAGGGCGCCTCCTCATGCCTGATGGGGCTTGGGAGAAGGTTTGGGCTTGGGACCCCATGAGAGACAGGGACGACCACGTGATCTGCCACGGCCCCAAGAATCTCTGCGGCTACCCGAAAAGAGGGAGCCACGACCTCCTCTGGGAGCACGAAAGGAGGGGAGGGAAGCGGAGGGCCCCTGAAAAGGCGAGGCTGCCTCCCACGCTGAGGCAGCCTACCATCCTTGGCTAGAACATCCAGACGCTCACCAAATAGCCGCAGCCCCGCAAAGGGGAGCCCAGTGAGAGCCTTCTTAGCAGCAGCGTCAGCTGCCCACTGACGCAACCAAACAGAGCGGTGCATAGGCACCAAAAGAGCAGAAGCCCTACCACTCAGCCGTACCGCATCATCCATGGCAGTAAGGACAAAGGCAACAAAATCAGAGCAAAGCAAGAGGGCCCTATAATCCTCCCCCCTACCAGCCATAGCACCATCAAGGAGACGCTTGAGCTGCCTCTTAAGGGCAATAGCTGTAATGGCAGCGGCGCAGACCGGACGCAACAGATCCCCCACAAATGTAAAAGCATAGCAGGCCAGCTGATCCATACGCCAGTCCTCGCTGCCCCGCAGTGTAGTAGTGTCAGGGGAAGGCAGGACGTTCCCACTCCTTGAGCACCATATTAGTGAAATGGCCCTGCTCAGGGAACTCCAGACGCTGTTTATCAGGACGAAAGAGCTCACCCTGCTTCCTCTTAGCCACCTCAGGGGGGACAACGTGCAAGATTTCAAAAATGTGAGCCAACAGTCTATCAGTGTCATCAGGGAACCATGAGTCCTCCCCAGACGCAGACCCAGGGTCACTGTCGTAACCCTCCTGCTGGTCAGAGTCCTGAAAAAGCTCCCCCTCCTCTAGGGAGTAACGGCCACCAAAAGCATCAATTCCCTCATCCTCCTCAGCAAAGAGGGAGGGCGTGGGAGCCAGGTGCCGCTTCTTGCCAGAGGCCTTACGTGGAACAGGCCTGGCAAGCTGCCTTTCAATGCTGGCCACACAAAGTGCCAGATCAGATTGTGACCCCCTGCTAGTATCCCCCTCACTGGGGGCTAAATGCAGGCGCGGAGGGGTAGGCGATGCCGAAGGGGGCGCAGAGCTGGGAAGCGAAGCAGGTAGCCCAGCCTGGACCGCAACGATACACTGGGCACACGACACGCACACCGCAGCACTGTTACTCAAAGGGGATACCCCACACATGGCACACAGCCGGGATTGTCCCGAAGGATCCCCGAGAACGCTATCCCCAGAAGCCTCCATATGGTGATTAACACAGGCGCAATAGGCCAGCACAGGGTAAGGGCTAATAAAAAAGCCACCCGGGATGCCCCCCCAAGGGATGCCCCCAGAGCCAGTAAGAGGGAGATGGGGGGGGCAAGGAGCAGAACCGGGAGAAACCACAACCCACAGTTATCTCGCCTGAAAGCCGTAAGCAACATTCACATAAGCATCCCGCAGCACATGCCCCAAGGAAACAAACCCCCCCCCCAAAAAGGGACTCACGGACCAAGTAGACCGAAGGATCACCAAGCCGCCAGGCCACAGGAGGAAGCGACACCGGGAGATCACCGCCGCAGCCCAGGGAGGAAAAGGGACCCCGGACGCACAGCAGACTCAAGATGGCGCCGGTAGAAGACGCTCGAGGGGCGGGCCGCCCCCGCGAAGAGCACGAAAGCGGCGCTCACGTGACCGCGCCAGCGCCATCACAACGCAACAAACGCACTCAAGTTATAACGCCGGGGTACAAAGCGGCGACGGTGGCGAAAACGCAGTTAAAAACACAATAAAAAAACAAAAAACAAAAAAAAACACACTCACCACTAAAACCCGCCCCCCCCCCCCCCCGAACACACGTCGGGGAGAGGGGGGGAGGAGAGCGAGCAGGCAGCGTCGAGAGCCAGGCCAGGGATGGGGGGGGGGGGGGCCCAGACACCAGAGAAACAAGGCACACAGTCCCCAACAAAACACTCACCCCCTCAGAAGCTAGTACAGGAACTCCACATCCCACAGTAGGCTCACCATAAAGCCTATGTCCGGCTACCCTTTGTGGTACAGGGTCTGCGGCTTTGAGCGGAATAACCCATATGTAAGGACTTCTTGAAGCAGGCCTTGCCATGCAATAGAAAAAAAGTCAGAGCAAAGCAAAAGTTCCTTGTACTCGTCCGCTCGCTTGCGAGCTCGCTGGCGGCTTCAGCAAGGCGCCTAATCTTCTTCTTAATGGAAACAACAGCCGTGGCACAGACCGGGTGCAGGCCAGCCCCCACAAAGGTGAAGGCATGGCAGGCTAGCTGATCCATGCAACGATCGGTATCGTCGCGTAAGGTAGTGGTGTCCGGAGACGGCATAACAGAAGTATTAGACAGCCCCAGGACGGGAGCGTCCACCTCCGGGGGACAAGACCAAAGACGCACCAACTCAGCAGAGAAGGGATACCTTCTATCCAGTTCCTTAGGCACCGAAGGCAATCTGTTGAGTCATTGAGTCCCATTCCCTAAGGACCATCTTGTAAAAATGTCCCTGCTCCGGGAAATCTAAACGTTGCCTGTCAGGGCGGAAAAGCTCCCCCTGCTTCCTCTTTGCCACCCTAGGGGGCACAATGTGCAAGGTATCAAACACCACCGACAATAGTCTATCAGTATCATCTGGGAGCCAAGTCGGAACCATGGAACAATTCCCCCTCCTCCATAGAGTCACGGCCGCCATAGGTATCATAAGCGTCATCATCAGCAAGGAGGGAAAAATCCGTTACCAAATGCCTTTCCGGCGGCCGGACGGGCCAACTGCCACGCAAGGCGGGCCACGCGCAGCGCCAGATCCGAATGAGACCCCCTGCTGGCTTCCCCCTCGCTAGGGGCTAAATGCAGGCGTCGGGGAGTAGGTGATGCTGCAGGCAGGATAGGACTGGGGAAAATAGCGCTCGCCCCAACCTGTTCCGCAATGACACCCTGGGCGCAGGGAACACAGACCGCGCTGCGACCGCTCACAGGGGATGCCCCGCACATGAGGCACAACTGAGCCAGCACCGAAGGGCACCCAAGCTCGCTATCCCCAGAAGCCTCCATATGGCGATTGTTAGCAATAAGCAATATGCCATTGCCAGGTAGCAGGGCAAAGGCCCAACCCGGAATCCCCTGACAGGGTCCCTTGTGGAATCCTCCCCCCCCCCCCCCCCCCCCGAGTGTGGGGGGGGGGGGTCAGACCGGGAGAAACCACAAGCAGAGACAAGGAAAGAATTTGGCCTGTCTGGACACAACAGCTTAACAGAGGACCGGACTCACGGACCAAGGAGGCAGAAAGATGGACAGTAGCCAGGCAGGAGCGTCCTCCAGGGAGCAGCAGCAGACGGGGGCGAGCCGGAGACCGGAGCAGCGCGGGACACGCAGTCAAAATGGCGCCGAGCTGCCAGAACCTCGAGGGGCGGGCCGCGCTTGATGACGCAATTAGAGTCACTTCGTGGCTCCGCCCCCGGCAGCGCGCAAAGAGTCCGGGCGCCCTGGCCACAATGGCGCCTGGATCAGAGTCAGAAGAGGGGGAAGAAGCCCCCTCCCAGCTCCCCCGCCGAAGCGGCGCAGCGGGTGGCCGGCCGAGGAGACGCGGCCGCCCCCCACCCCCTCCCGGCCCGGGCAACCGGCCAAGGGGAGAGCGGAGAGGAAGGGGGAGGCGAGGGGGGAAAGGCAAGGCACAGTACAGAAAAAACACACACAATCACACATGCTCCAGGAAGAATAAAGCTTGTGGGATTAAGTCCAGGGTGGTTTCTCCCCCCCCCCCCCCAAATAGGCTCACCATAGCCTATATAGCGGGCTACCCTTCGGGTCCAGGGTCTGTGGCCCAGAGCGTAGCTCTGTGAACACCCGACCCTGAGGTGTTCCCCTACCGTCACCTGAACCGACAGCCGAAGCTGGGAGGCAGAAAAGGGTCCGGAACAGGTGGGAATAGGCCTGCAGGGCCGAAGGGCTTGGGATGCCCCGCTCACCTCCGATCAGAGAGAGCAACTCTTCTGTCTTCGCAGTCAGGACTGCAGAAAAACTCTGGGTCTTCTGGGTAATTCCTGCCCTTTTATGAGCCGGGAGGAGCCACAAGTCTTCCTGCAGTCGACTGCGCCACCTGGTGGCGGATTACCCAAATGTGAAGAATTACAGATGAAGCAACACGTGCTGGATACCAGAAAATACGTTTTTTTTTTTAAAAACATGAAGGCCGCATCAAAATAAATTGTAGCACTCACGGTACCGCGCGAGCGCCGTCCTGGCTCTGTGTACATCCAGGGCCCCAATGCAGCATGTGTGCTCTAGAAGTTTCTGGCCGGGGGAGCGTCACTAAGCCAAACAACCCGGCCACGCGCTGTTCGCGTTGACTCCGACCCCCCGGCCAGCACTGAATTGCAGCCTAGCAGTGCGGCGTTCAGCAAGCCGCCGCTCGCACCCCCCTTCACCCGCGAGGAGCCTGCGGGGCCCCCAGTGCGCGCCGGCCTGTGCCCCCGAGAAGGGAGGCCGCCATAGGCGAGGGAACTAGGGGTGGTAAGTATAGAGGAGGAGAGGCAGCGGAGACCGCTCCTCGCTGTAGTCCTCCTATGGCGACGAAGCTCTCTCTCTGCCGCTCCCCCACGCCAGTAGTAAGTACAAACACAGCACATTACATCAATAAAAATAAAAAATACACGTGGGAAGAAGGGAGGGAGTTACATAAAATAAAAAATATCCGATTTCTCTGCAGGTTCACCATATAAACCTGCGGCTGACTCGCTTGGTATAGAGAAGCCTGCAGCCCAGAGCATAGAGGCCCTGCCAAAACGCCCCAGACCCCGGCGTTTCACCCTACCGTCACGGATCCCTGAAGCAGCAAAAGCTGGGGAGGCATCAGATGGGTCAGAGGAATCCGTGGAAATAGGGTCATGCAGCAAGCCGACAGGTTAGAGGCCCCACTTTGCTGCTAAAATCCCTGAGAGAGAATTAGCGATCTTCACAGTTCAACTGCAAGAACGGCTGGTTAAGAGGCAGCTGCTATTTATAGGGGGCCGGGAGGAGCCACACCTTTGATCTTGCAGCCCACGCCCCTCAGGGCGGAGAAGTCCCAGATGTAAAGAATAAAGGACGGCCTGGAATGGAAGAAAAATAGATATTTGGCTTTTCGAATTGCCCTGGAGCACTGTTTTTCCAGGCTGTGCCCTTTTGTGAGATGACCGGCGATCGGTCATTGCATAGGTGTGGCAATTACATCAATTACATCATTGCCACACACAACAATGGCAATAAATGGAGGAGGCTGTGCTTTACAGATAAAACAAGGCCCATTATCTGGGATTAAAGTGAAGCAGGAGCACTAAAAATTGGCAAAAGGTGCTCTTCGTGGAGAGAGCAACTCAGGGGATGCTAGTTAAAAATGTTGGTTTTAGTATGAGGCAGGACAATTTAGTGACCACCTCCCAAAAGCATCTAGGGCTACCGCTTTACGCGAAAACTGCGAGTTGCTGATTGGCAGTGCTGTGGAAATGAGAAAATGGCAAATTGTCGGGTAATCTAGGGGGTATACATGGCGGGGCATCCTAAATCAGGGTGCACCCAGCAGAAGTAACAAAACCCAGGGTAACAAAAATTTGGGTAACAGCACTGTGAAAGCCACTGAGAAAGCAGAGTTTACCAGGGACCTGGGGGGTCCACACAGCAGGGCACCAAGATTTCGGCTGGCCCTGGAGTCTTTAAGATAACTGAGCCGTCCCTGAAAGGTTTCAAGCTACTTTAATCCCTTGCATGGAATGTCCCTTCAAGTTCTTCATCCAAATTCGGGATGACCCACTGAGAAGCCCCTGCCAAAATGTCAAAGTCTACCTTACCCCCGGCTCCCATGGCGCATGCACACGCACCCCTCCAATCAGCATTCTAGGCCATGCATATTAATGATTACATTATAACTCAAATGGAATGGAGGATGAGCATCTTCGGCATCCCTCTGGCCGAGTGTACCCCGACCCCAATCATCGGTGGCCATCATGCTCCACATCAAAGAAATGGATAAGCCTGTCCTCCTATCGAGAAGTTGTGTTCCTTCTAGGTGTCCCATAATCTACAGCCCATATAAGTGGATCTTACTCTTCAGATCTGCAAAAATACTTACCACACCCCCCTTGTCACCATCCATGAACTGCACAATCTGACTGGATGACTTTTCCCACAGGAAGATGTGACCGCAGTCGCTGCCGCTGACCACAAACTCGCTCTTCGGCCCGTAGAAGTTCACGCCTTTCACTGGAAAGCAGAGAAAGCACAAGTGAGCTTAAAAAAGACCAAGAAATCAAAAATGACTGGAGGTCCCCTTGCAACAATAGCATGGGGGAGCATCACCATTCGGGTTGGTCCCATCGCAACAATAGCATGGAGGAGCATCACTATTCAGGTTGGTCCCCTCGCAATAATAACATGGGGGATCATCACCATTTGGGTTGGTCCCCTCGCAATAATAGCATGGGGGAGCATCACCATTCGGGTTGGTCCCCTCGCTATAATAGCAATGAGGAGCATCACTATTCGGGTTGGTCCCCTCGCAATAACAACATGGGGGATAATCAACATTTGAGTTGGTCCCCTTGCAATAAAAGCATGGGGGAGCATCACCATTCGGGAAGGTCCCCTCGCTATAATAGCAATGAGGAGCATCACTATTCGGGTTGGTCCCCTCGCAATAACAACATGGGGGATAATCAACATCTGAGTTGGTCCCCTTGCAATAAAAGCATGGGGGAGCATCACCATTCGGGAAGGTCCTCTCGCAATAATAGCATGGGGGAGCATCACCATTCGGGTTGGTCCCCTCACAATAATAGCATGGGGGAGCATCACCATTCGGGTTGGTCCCCTCACAATAATAGCATGGGGGAGCATCACCATTCGGGTTGGTCCCCTCGCAATAACAACATGGGGGAGCATCACCATTTGAGTTGGTCCCCTCGCAATAAAAGCATGGGGGAGCATCACCATTCGGGTAGGTCCCCTCGCAATAAGAGAATGGGGGAGCATCACCATTCGGGTTGGTTCCCTCGCAATAATAGCATGGGGGAGCATCACCATTCGGGTTGGTCTCCTCGCAATAATTGCATGGGGGAGCATCACCATTCGGGTTGGTCTCCTCGCAATAATTGCATGGGGGAGCATCACCATTCGGGTTGGTCTCCTCGCAATAATTGCATGGGGGAGCATCACCATTCGGGTTGGTTCCCTCGCAATAATTGCATGGGGGAGCATCACCATTGAGGTTGGTCTCCTCGCAATAATAGCACGGGGAATCATCGCCATTCGGGTTTGTCCCCTTGCAATATTAGCATGGGGAGCATCAACATTCAGGATGCCACACCACTCTACGCCCTGCAGCTCAAGTCACCGCATCCCTGCGCTTAGCTTTTATGGGTTTGCACAGCAGTCATCCATAGGACCAGTGCAGCCAAATTCACCGGCCTGCATGTGCACTTTAATGGGTCACGTAGACAGCAAGGAATGTTAAAGTGGTAAGTTCCAGCTTCAGGGGCCCAGGGCTGCAGGGAGGCGATGAGAGGGGGGCTATTATAGTTAAGGGACCTCATCTGGACAGTTTCCCTTTAAGACTTGCCTATAGGGCGGAGCATGAGCCAGCTAAGAGGGGCTAAATGATTCCAGGAGAAGCGAGGGAAACAGGAATCATTTGGCTGGAAACATTTAATGAGCTTTAATAAGCGCGACAAGCCTGTGGAGCCCAGCGCACACACCTCCGCCGCACTTGTAGGGTTAATTTCTAGGGAAGGAGCCAAGCTGCCCCGGGAGCACCCCGATGCCCCCCTGTGTGAAACCCCCCATGACGCCCACTCAAACTCAGCTTTCCCCGGTCCGCTCCCGCCTACTCATCTAAGAGTTATCTAAAAAAATCGGCTAGACTTGGGGAGCATGTCTGCGGCGGCCATCCATTAATGCCTGGCGTGAGCGCGTGCCCTGCTGAAGATATGGCAGCAAGCGGCCGCTGCTCAGGCATGAGCCGTTAGATGAGTTTACTGGGCGACCTGGAGGGTTTTTACAAAGCCGGGCATCCTGAATCTGAGTGCCCCAGGGAGGCGGAGTATGCCTGCCCTGGGGTCTCAGAGTCAAGGGGTGGGTTTTGGTCCATTTTAAAGCGGAACAAATCCTGGAAATTTGACATTTTGTTCCGTGCTACCGGGGCATCCTGAACTGGGATGCCCCACTGTGTGAAACCCCAACAGCACACCCAGCGAAACTCACTTCTTGGTCCAACGGCACATGCGTGGGCTCTTATCCAATCCGAGCCCTTTGCCTTGACCATGTCATTCAGCAAAAGCCTCTGATTGAATTGGAAAGGGGGCATGTCCTTCTGCATCCACCTCAATCTGCACACTCCCGCCCCAGCCTATACAAATAGAAGCAAACAGCTCAGACGAGAGCCCGCACATGCACAGCTGGACTGGGGAAAGGCGAGTTATGGGCGTCTAAAGGGAAACCACTCCCTATTCCCATGCCCTGTGTCTAAGCATACAGCAGTCAAGGGGAAAGGTAAACTTTAGGTGCACATAACAGTCATCCCAGTTTGGGACACCACACTATGCGAATCGCCCTAAAAGCTTAGGTGTAAGAACAAAAACTAAGGCTAGTGAAAATCCTGGGTTTTGTTTCACCCTCTGCTTTGCCCGGCTTGATCCCCCACTTCACATAGCACATGCGCGGGCTCTCCTCCAATCGCCATTCATTGCTGTGCACATTAAACCGGAACGCCGCATGTTTCTCACAAAAACACAATTCTGTGAGGTACTCACCTGTAGAATTGTTTTTTCTGGGAATCCATTCCAGGCACTCCTTATGCTTGGGATTACCTCCTTGCTGATCACGTGACTGCAAGAAAGAAAACAGGTGTGGCCCCTCCCGGCCCATAAGTAGAAGCTGCCTCCTCACCAAGATCAGTTTACTTAAAAAGCAGTAAAAAACAGAAAAACAGAGGCAGGCCGGGAGGGCCTATATAGGAGTCCATGTTACTTTACACCGAACTCCACGAAAATACTCTCAGAAATTAAGTTTTGTTCTTTTCGCTTTCTCTTACACTTTCTATTTTCTCTTTTCTTTCTTTTTTTTTTTTTCTTTTAATGCTAATGAAATAAATGGACTAAACACCATCAAAAAAAAGCATCAAAAGATAGATCATGACCCAAAACGGGTGGGCCGGAGTGCCTGGAATGGATTCCCAGAAAAAACAATTCTACAGGTGAGTACCTCACAGAATTGTGTTTTTTCTTCCAATCCATTCCAGGCACTCCTTACGCTTGGGATCTCCAAAAGCAGTGCCCTCTATGGGCGGGATCCCCTAATGCAGAACAGCAGGTAGTTCATTTCACTACTGCCTGAAGAATCTTTCGACCAACCACAGCGTCAGCTGAGGCTCTAACATCCACCTTGTAAAATTTAGCAAATGTATGAACCGAAGACCAGGTGGCAGTTTTGCAACCTGTTCCACCGAAAGCCTGATGCTGAAAAGCCCAAGAAGCACCAATGGCCCTAGTGGAATGGGCCGTGACCCGAAAAGGGGGTTCCTTCCCCTTGGCCGAGTAGGCTCTTCCTACTGCCTGCCTAATCCACTTACTGACAGTGGATTTAGCTGGCGGAACCCCCTTTCTCGGCCCTTCCGATATAACAAAAAAGGAAACCCGTTTTGCGGAAGGAATCTGTAGCTGCCAAGTAATATCTTACAGCTCTGACTACATCTAAAGAATGAAGCGCCCTTTCCTTAGCATTAGCCGGAACTGGGCATAAAGCAACAATTAAACAAATAAACAATTAGGGTGACCCACCGCTCCGAGCATGTGCACACTCACTGCATGGATGGGTCAAATGCGGAGGATGAATTCCTGCACTAAAAATTGAAAAATTAAAATGAAGTCCTACACTGGTCAAATAGACTTGAACGGTGGTCGGACATGAGTGACCCCCTGAAAAAAAGTTTTAATGAGCCTCTTACTAGCAAGAGACTTCTGGAAAAAAAAATAGACAGGCCGATACATGCCCTTTTAGGGTGCTTAACTGTAGGCCCATTTCTAAGCCATCTTGTGGGAATTCTAGAATTCTAGAAATTGAATACTTTCTGCACGAAAAATTCCTAGCCTCACACCAGGATATGAACGACCGCCAGACCCTGTAGTAAATCATGGAAGAAGACTTCTTCCGGCCCTGAATCATGGTATGAATAACCTTGGCCGATAAACCCTTCTCTGCTAAGATCGAGGTTTCAATAGCCAAGCCATTAAAGCCAGCATCTGTAAATTCGGGCGCCGAAGTGCCCCCCGAGTGAGATGATCTGGCTCGACCGGTAGACGCCGATGGTCTACTGACCTCCTTGTTATGTCTGAAAACCAACTTCTTCTTGGCCAATGAGGAGCTACTAGAATGGTAGGTACCCCCTCCTGAGCTATCTTTCCTAATACACGGCTCAGTAACGGAAGCGGGGGAAAAAATGTACAGAAGCTTGAACCTTGCCCAAGAGACTGACAGGGCATCCATTGCTATGACCAGAGGGTCCCTTGATAGGGACATGGAATTCATCCGTTTGTGATTGTGTCTGGATGCAAAAGATCCACTTCCAGACACCCCCAGCGAAGACAAAGGGCTTGAAAAACCTTCCGACTGAGGGACCATTATCCCCAATGCAGAACCTTCCTGCTCAGAGCGTCGGCCTCTTGGTTTTCTACCCCCGGGATGTAAACTGCCGAGATGCAGGGAACATTCTCCTCTGCCCAAGTCAGAGTCCGCCTTACTTCCTCTAGAGCACTCTTGCTCCGGGTACCCCCCTGATGATTGATATAGGCTACTGCCGTCCGATTGTCCGACTGGACCTGGACTGCCTGCCCCTTTAAGCTGGGGGTCAGATACTGAAGCACTAGTTGGACTGCTCTTAATTCCAATATATTTATGAGAAGCTGATACTCCTTCGGACCATCTGCGTATCTTTCATGATCCGCTGAAGAGACCCGCTGAAATTAAAAGATCGTCCAAATATGGAATGATACATATCCCCTGGCTCCTGAAAATGGCCATGAGACCCGCCAAAACTTTGGTGAACACTCTTGGAGCCGAGGATATCCCGAATGGGAGTGCCACAAACTGGAAGTGCTGGTCTTCCAGGGCAAACCTCAGGAACATCTGATGCCCTGGAAAAATTGGAACATGCAGATACGCGTCCCTTAAGTCTATAGTAGTCATAAGATCCCTGGGCTAAACTACTCTTGCCGCTGACCTTAGCGTCTCCATGTGGAAAGGTTTCACGCGGATATACCTGTTGAGACCCTTTAAGTCTAAAATTGGATGCATCGACCCGTCCTTTTTGGGGATTGTGAACAGGTTGGAGTAAAACCCCTGACCTTCCTCCTGAAAGGGTACCCGACAAATTACCCCTTTTTGAAGGAGATGCTGAACTGCGGGTCTCAGGGCATCGATCTTTGACTGGTTCCGGGATGCCCCTGACCGAAGGAACCTTGCGGGTGGTCTGGCTGCAAACTCGATCTTGTAGCCTGATGACACCACCTCTAGGATCCAAAGATCTGCCACGTGGTGCCTCCAGATATGAGCAAAATGCAAAAGCCGTCCCCCCCACCCTTGGCTTGGCTGGAGGATTAGGCCCACTTCTCCAGGCCCCTCCTGCCCTATTACGCGCTCTGCCTCTACCTCAAAAATCTCTATGGGAGCAAGGATGAAAGGCCCCTCTGCCAGTCCAAAAGAGTCGATATGATCAAGTCCTCTGAAAAGGCCGAGTCGTCCTCTTCCTCTGAGGCAGTATGCCATTCTTCACCATACCGTCCAGTTTTTCTCCAAAAAATCTGCTCCCTAAAAAAGGTAGATCTATAAGAGCTTTCATAGTGGTGGCAACCGCCAACCATTGTCTTAGCCATAAGGAACAGCGCAAGGCCACAAGCAGAGCAGAAGTTCTAGCAGCTAGCCTGACTGCATCATCCATCGCAGTGATAGCGAACGAGTTAAAGTCCAAACAATCCTTAAAACCTTTGGACTCTTGAATAAGCTTGCGAGACTTAGCCCTGGCTAAACTTTTTCTTCATCTTCTTCCTTGAAGCCAGGGACACAATGGCCATGGCACAAACAGGACGTAGAAAGGATCCTTTCATAGCAAAAGCATGGCGGGCCAATTGATCCATTCGTCTCTCCGTGGGATCTCTTAAAGATCCCATAGTAGCAGACGACATGATGGAAGTATTAGACAAGCCTGCTACTGGTGAATCCACCTCAGGTGGGTAATACCAAAGCTTAATCATGTCCGCCGGAAAGGGATACCTAGAGTCTAGTACCCTAGGAACAGCCGGTAATTCGTTAGGATTTTCCCATTCCTTTAACGCCATTTTAGAAAAGTGCGGCTGCTCCGGGAACACCTGCCTTTGCCTTACTGGCTTAAACAGATCATCCTTCCCTCTTTTTGCCACCTCAGGAGGGGGGATATTATTATTATTGTTCATTTATATAGCGCCATCATCTTCCGTAGCGCTTTACAAAGTAGTAATTACAGACAGGGTAAAACATACAGTACATACACTATTTCAAACGCAGTTTTACAGATTTGACAGTGGATATTTTGAGTACAAGATACAATATGGGAGAGTGATATTCAAAGTTTCAAAAACCAAAGAGAGCAGACACTGTTTCGTCTACGAGGAGGGGGTCCTCATCAGAAGAGAAAAAAATAGAGTTAATATCTTCCTCACCAGAGCGTAACTTCTGAGAGCTGCTCATCTATATACTCTTCTTCCTCCCACTCTCCAAAAGAGGCAAATAAATCTCTTTCCTCCGCAACAGGTTCCAATGCCTCCTCTTATAGGTGGTTTTCTTTGGAATAACAAAGGATAACCGTCTCTCCAGGTTATCCAACCTGTGCACCACATCCGACTGCGCCTCGCTGCCTTCCCCCTCTCCAGGGGAAGGAAGGGATGGGTGAGCCGTTGCGCTCACACCAGCAAAAACTGGACTAAAGACCTGAGCCGCCGCTCTATTATGGTCTAACCAATTCTCATGGCGCAAGCGGAATAAACCATGCTGAAACTACCCCGGGGATCCTGCTTACATAAGGGGCAGAGCCCGCCCTGCTGAAATGGGATGCCCGAATCACTATTCCCTGATGCCTCCCTCATGGTGTTTTTTTTTTTTTTTTTTTTTTTAATTTGGCAATCAAACCTAAAAGGCCCTAAGCCTAAAACCAATCCCAAAAGGGACTGGGAGGAACCACAACCCTTTTCTATCCTTCTTCCAAATTCTAAAAAATAAAAGGGGAAAAAAGAGCATTAATAATTTCCCTCTCTTTTTTTTTTTTTAACTGATAAAAAGATAAAATTGACAATTATAATAATAAATAACATATATTAACATTAAACATATAAAAATATATAATAATATAAATATAACTAACTGAAATATGAAATTGATAATGCAATTAATCAAAAAAATTGATATAAAAATTGATAATGGCGATGTCCACTCACCACCACCGCTCTTCTCTTTACCGCTATACAAAAGAAATGATCAAACACATAATATATATCATAGCTTAGTGCAAACAACGGCAAAATCAGCTGCCCTGAGGCAGCAATATGAATAAACCAGCGGAACCCCCGAAAGCCATCCTAATCACAAGGCATTTCTAGGCCAGCACCTTGGCCCAACTGGCCGCCGCCGCAATCGCACTGCTATCTTGCCGCAATATAATTTTTTATATAATTATATATATATATATATATATATATATATATATATATATATATATATATATATATACACACACACACACCTAGCAATATGCGATTTCCTCGCCCGGGGAGAGACACAACTGAATACACGGCCTTGTGGTTCCGGGTTAAACTCTGCCCCTTGCGTGACGTCAGCCACGTCCCTTAAAGGCATACATTTTTTTTTATTTTTTAAGATAAAAAACCTACCTAACTGGAAGAAGGAAGGGTTGGGTAAAAAATAAAAAACATTCCTCAGCAGATACACCAGAGAAAAACCTGCGGCTGACTTGCAGCCCAGAGCATATACACTCTGTAAGCGCCCCAAGACCCCGGCGCTTCCACCTTACCTTCACGGACCCCAAAACAGCCAACGCTGTGGAGGCATAAACTTGGGTCTTGAGGGATCCGTGGGAATAAGGCTACGCAGAGAGCCGACAGGGTTCAGTCCCCCGCTTGCTGCCAATCCTTGAGAGCTAATCTCTTGAACAACCTTTACAGTCACTTGCCACTGCAAGAAAGAAAAACTGATCTTGGTTAGGAGGCAGCTGCTACCTATGGGCCGGGAGGGGCTACACCTGTTTTCTGTCTTGCAGTCACGTGATCAGCAATGAGGTAATCCCAAGCGTAAGGAGTGCCTGGAATGGATTGGAAGAAAAATGGGTGTTGCCGCAAGCACAGGGGGCATCCCAATTGCCTGTGACCCCCGCACGTTAACCCAGTTAATTACCTTTCTCTTCGATCACCTGGCAAAATCGAGTGATTTGATTGGCCGCAGCAGTCACATGGTCTGCAGGCTTCTTCCTGGGTATCCGGGCGCTGGCAACCCTGTGACCGCAGTGCTCGATTATGCCGGGCAACGAGGCGAAACGCAAGATTTCTCTGGTTTAACAGGGGTAATGTCCAGGAGGGCACCTGCATTTGGGATGCCCCCATGTGCTACCAAAAATGGGCGTTGTTCCGGTTTAACCCCGCAAAGAAAAGATGAATGAATGGACACACCCTCCTGCTGCAGCACCCTCCTTCCAGCCATTTATTTATGCCTGGAGGGAAAGGAGAGGTATCAGGGATGCCACCAAATACACACGCATGTGCTGTGGGAGACAGTTTGGAGGAGAGTTTAGGGCCAATCCCCGGGGTTTCACACTGTGGAGCATCCCAAACTGGATGCCCCTGGGAAGGCCTTTCATCCGGTTCTAAAGTATTTCACACTCTAGAGCTAGCTTCAGTGAAATTTGGGCCATCCCTTTCCACCTGGGTTTGGTTCAATTAAACCAAATTACTAGGTTTTAATTCTTGCCTGGAGTTCCGCTTTACGCAACCTAGGGTACATTCCGCCCATCTGAGTAAACCTCACCCCCATACCCAGGGCCAATCATCCCCCAGTCCAATACCTGTAGCATTGTTTCGGTGCCCTTTGTATCGCTTGACATACTCGGCCCCGTCGCTGTGGGAGGAGTTGAACAAATAAATGTCTTCATCGTTGTAGCTGGCCAGAAGTTCTGTAGTGGGAAAAAGAAAAAGGTCAACCCAAGTAATAACAGACTTACCTAGACCACACCTGCCTCTGTGCTGAGGTTATGGAGACAGCTAGGTGCTGGCACCTCTAGGTGGCCCACCCATCAGGTGCAGGAACACAAGACACCATGGACGGTTATACTCCACCTCTATACTTCCCCCTATGTGTCTCCACCTGCCAACAACTAAGGACAATTAGAATCCATGCACTGTTATACCCCTAAAGTGCCCCTATATCCCACCCTCTAACTGCCCCCTATATCTCTCTCTCCAACTCCCACCAACTAAGAAGAAAAAAAAGACACTGGACTATTATACCCCAATCCTGCCCGTTTAACCGCACACTCACCCCTTTATTGCCCACATGAACCCCGCCACCTTTATCTCTTTTGCTTTGGGCAATGCTAAATGTATTCTAAGTATGTCACACACCCCGCTTCAAGATATCCATAACATGTGGGTAATACCGACCTGAAGTGGGCGTTCCTGCAGAGATGATAGCAAAAAAGAAAGCCCCTCCCTGATCCATAAATACCTGGGACCTCCCACTCATCACCCAGTTTTCCATCTCTGCAGACGGCGAGCAAGTCAGAAGATGATGGCTCCTCCTTGCACAGGGGGATTTCAGGTAGCCGGGATGACTCCCGGCCCGCTATTTATTTATTTCCGTTTGGACCTTTTTCCCCAGAAATCCATATGCCTCCCAGCCTCGGCTGAGGGTCCAGGCGAGGGTATATCAGCACCTTAGGTGCTCAGGAGCTATGCTCCACCGTGAGACCCTATATGAGAGGGTAGGCGGTTACACCGGGTTGGTGACCCCGGTTTGGGATGCCCTGTCCCTTAATTAACATTCAATGGCCCTCCCAGGATCCCTTTTCCACAGGTGGGGTTGGGGAGTGTGGGTCCCTTCTTTATTTAGTCCCTAACACGTTCCGTTCTGGGTGTTGTGTCCTTCTCTCTGAGTCAGTGTGTGTCTCTTTAAATGTATTCACCGCCGCAGCCGTTTTACAGGAGGCCTGTGCGGTGCTGGACCTGTCTCTTATCCCCCCATCTTCACTCAGCTGGTGTTTTCACATTCATCAATGGCGGAGGTATTTACCTCACGCCATGTTATACTGTCCTTCTGGTGGGGGGGGGGCGGGACCGGACCGTCGGCGCAGGGCCGGGGCCCGTCCCTCCTGTTTGGCATGTTTGAGGGGCTTGTGTGTGTGTGTGCCGTGTATTGTAACCGGGCCGGGCGCGGCGGCCGCACTTCACACTGCGGCGCCGGCCGGCTCTTGGCGCCTTTTTTTCTGAGGAGATTTCTCCTCACGTTTCACTGGGGGGCGGGGCCGGCGTTGCGGCGCGTCGCCGCTGCCCGCCCCCATCTTTCTCTGGCGCCGCTGCGGAGCTCTGCCTGGTGTAGGAGAGGGGGGGGGGGCGGTGCTCGGCGTCAGGCGCGTCCCGCGCTGACCACGCCCCCTTCTCCCCTTCTGTCAGCAAGCTCAGGTGGATTTCTCTCACGGTCGCCATTACATGCTGTTGCGGTTCTGTAAGTGGCCTATGGCCATCCCCTCTTTCTCATCCTCTGTACTGTATGAGTGTCTGTTGCCTTCATTAGCCTTATTAGCCTTTTTCTGTCTTCCAGGTGGTGGTTCAGGAGGATCTCCAGTAGCATTTAGGGGGTCTCTCCCGATCCTTAATCACTGGGTTCATTATTGCTCATAAATCCTCCCACTCGGGACATTAAAGGGGCATCCCGGGTTGTCTAGTGGCGTAATTCCCTGGGTCATAGTGACTATTCCTAAAAAAGTTCACCTTATGGAGGCATCCCCGGATACTGGGCTCGGGGCCCCTTCGGGGCATCCCCGGAAGTGTATGTTGTGTGGGGTATCCATTTCTGGGGACGATGTACTTCTGTGTATTCCATGTGCACAGCAGACTATCACGCGGCAGTCCGAACCCCAGGCGTCTGGGTCAGCACCGCCGGTCGCTTCATCTCCTCCTCCCGCCTTGACACGCACCCCCTGTGACGTTGTCATGGGCCGGGAGCTGCAATCTGAGATGTGTGCAAGATTGGCTAACCTTGAAAAAATTATCTCCAGCTCGGTTGCTCGTAAGGCCCCGACTAAGAGAAAGCATTTGTCGGCGTCTCCGCTGGTGGAGGACCAGGAGGATGTTAATAATCTGGATTGGTCTGATTATTCCCCGCTAGAGAAGTTTATGAGGATTCTGATATTTCGGACGATGAGCAGTCCTTTGGCGCTGATGCCGAGCTTGGTGACTTGGGGAGATCCTCCGATACTCCTCACGCTCTGGCTCTGATGTTGGAGGTTCTGAATATTTCTCCTCCTGAGGAGGTGTCACAGCAGAAGGGTGTTCCAGGCCGCGCTTGGAATTCCCTACACAAAGGCATTTTGACAAAATTATTGCTAAGGAATGGGACAGGCCGGCTCGGCTCCCTGGCATCCCTCAGGGGTGGGATAGGAAATATCCCTTCCCTTCGGAGGCGATTAAGCGCTGGGCATCTCCCCCCGAGGTGGATGCCCCGGTTTTGGGGTTGTCCAATTCCTCGGTTTTAAATAGACCTGATTGTTCCATTCTCAAGGATGGAGAGGATAAACGTATTGACCAGATGGCTTGTCATGGTTTTGCTAGCGTTGGGTCAGCCATGCGGCCCGTTTGCGCGTCGGCACTAATGGTGTTGGCTGCCAGGTCCGTGGTCAGGGACCTGTTGACTTCTTCCGGGCTGCGTCCCGGTAGTGCTGAGTTCCTTAGCCTTAAGCGGTGTGAGTTGTTTTTATCCTTTGTGTTGACAGCCTTGGATGACACTTTGATGATGTGTGGTAGGACATCGGCTCTGCTGGTCACTAACCACGCTCGGTGTGGCTGCGCCAGTAGGCGGCAGATTTTGTGTCCAAGAAGTCACTAACGGCTCTACCTTTTGTTGGACTACGGCTTTTTGGAGAGACTTTGGACTCTGTTACCAAGGGCGGTAGGTTACCTCAACGCAAGAAACAATGCCGTCCCTTTCGGGGGGCGCCTTCCTTTACCCCCTCCTTTCGTGGGGCCAGATCTGGCAGGGGATTTGCATTCCCCTCTTCCAGAGGAAATTCTGGGAGCAGGGGCAGAGGACGTGCCCGTCCAGGATACAGTTGGGGCTCTAAGCCCAAGCCGGCTGCTAAGCCGGCTCAGCAATGAGGGGGCGCCCTCACCCATGCGGGTGGGGGGACGGCTGCGACACTTCTCCCAGATCTGGGATCAAGAGGTCTCGGACAGATGGATCCGGGAAGTGGTGTCTTCCGGTTACAAGCTGGAGTTCGAGCTCCGCCCCCCTTCCAGATTTTTCAGGTCTCGGATGCCTTCGGAACCCCTAGCGGCGCAGGGGCTCCTGTTGGCAGTACAGAACCTTCTGGATATGGCTGTCATTTGCCCAGTGCCCCCTTTGGATCAGGGCAGGGGTTTTTATTCCAATCTGTTCACGGTACCCAAGAAGGACGGATCGGTCCGACCCATCTTGGATCTGAAGTTTCTCAACAGGTTCATCCGGCCACGGAAATTCCGCATGGAAACGCTGCGTTCGGCCATTCACTCTCTTCGTCAGGGAGACTTTCTGACGTCCATAGACATCAAGGATGCTTATCTACACGTTCCAATTTTTCCAGCACACCAGAGGTTTCTCAGGTTCGTGGTGGAGGATCAGCATTTTCAGTTTGTAGCACTCCCTTTCGGTCTCACCTCGGCTCCTCGGGTGTTCACCAAGGTGCTAGCGGGGGTGATGGCTCTGCTAAGGGTTCAGGGTATCCGCATTGTGCCCTATTTGGACGATCTTCTGATCATGGCCTCTTCTTTCAACCAAGCGGAGTTGGACACCAGAGTGGTGGTGTCCACTCTGGAGAGGTTCGGTTGGGTGGTCAACCACCCCAAGTCTTCTCTTTCTCCGTCCAGAGTAGTGACCTTTCTGGGAATGTCTCTGGACACTTCGCAGGCCAGGGTGTTTCTGCCCCAGGCCAAGATTCTTTTGATTCAGGAGTTAGTTCGGCTTCTCTTGTCGGCCCCTCGTCCAGCCATCCGTCTAGGGATGAGGCTGGTGGGGTTAATGGTGGCCTCATTCGAGGCGGTTCCCTTTGCGCAGTTTCATACAAGGACGCTTCAGCTTCATCTGTTGAAGGTTTGGGACAAGTCTCCTCTATCGTTGGATCAGTCCTTCCTGATGACTCCCCGAGTTCGTCGATCCCTGCAATGGTGGCTGGGGTCAGTCAATCTGTTGAAGGGCAGATCTTTTCTGGCTCCACGTTGGGAAACTGTCACCACGGATGCCAGTCTGTCAGGTTGGGGGGGTGTTTGGAAGGACCTCCAGTTTCAGGGTCTGTGGGGCCCGCAGGAGGCTCACGAGCCCATCAATGTTCTGGAGTTGAGAGCCATCAGGTTGGTTCTGTTTCGCTTGACTCATCAGTTGCGGGGCCTGCCTGTTCAGGTCCGGTCGGACAACCGGATGGCGGTTGCTTACATCAATCACCAGGGGGGGACTCGCAGCAGGAGTGCCCTCAGGGAAGTGTCTTTGATTCTGGACTGGGCGGAGAGCCACGTCCCGTGTATCTCAGCAGTCTACATTCCGGGAGTGGAGAACACGGAGGCGTTTGGTTCGCAGACCTGGTAAGACTGGCAGAGGATCAGTTCGTTCTGCCTCTACTGCCGGACCTGCTCACCCAGGGTCGGCTGCGCTATCCCAATTTACCTTCGCTGGCTTTGACGGCGTGGCTGCTGAAACCGCCATCTTGAAGGAGGAGGGTCTTTCTGACGCAGTGGTTCAGACTCTTATTAGCGCCAGGAAGCGCTCTTCCTCTACTATTTACTATAGGACTTGGAGGTCCTATATTGACTGGTGTGAAAGTAGGTCTTTCTCTTGTCGAGAGTTTTCCATTTCCAGAACCCTGGAGTTTCTTCAACATGGTCTGGATCTGGGGCTTCAACTTTCTGCCCTGGCGGTGTTCTTTCAAAGGTCCTTTGCACTTCATCCCTTAGTCAAGACCTTTTTCCAAGGAGTTACGCATGTACGGCCTCCTAGGAAGCCTTTTGTTCCAGTTTGGGATTTGAACCTGGTTCTTTCTGCTCTTCAGGGCCCTCCGTTTGAGCCCTTGAAGGAGGTTGCTTTGTCTTCACTTACTCAAAAGGTGGCCTTTTTGGTGGCTATCACTTCAGTTAGGCGTGTTTCTGAGTTGGCAGCTTTATCCATTAAAGCTCCGTACTTCGAAAGGCATCAGGACAAGGTTGTCTTTCGTTTCAAGCCGGATTTTCTTCCTAAGGTGGTCTCTGCCTTTCATCTGAATCAGGACATTGTTCTGCCTTCTCTATGTCCTAATCCCAGCAACGACAAGGAAAGGGCGCTGCATTCCTTGGATGTAGTTCGTGTTGTGAAATATTATCTGGTGGTTACGTCTTCCTTTCGTAAGACTGATGCTTTTTTTGTGGTGCCCTTTGGGCCTAGGAAAGGTTTGGCTCCTGCCAAATCTTCCATTAGTAAATGGATTCGTCAGGCCATCATTGGGGCCTATTCTGCCAAGGGGAGGAGTCCCCCTTTTCGCGTTACTGCTCATTCGACTCGTGCGGTTGGAGCGTCCTGGGCTTTCCAGCACCAGGCCTCTGTTGAGCAGGTTTGTAAGGCCGCTACTTGGTCCTCTGTTCACACTTTTTCCAAGTTTTACAAGGTTGATGTTCGGGCCTCAGCGGATGCTGTTTTTGGCCGCAAAGTTCTGCAAGCTGTTGTGGTTTAAGTTGTGCATTTTTGCCTTGTTTTGGATCCCCGCCCTTTTTATGGACACTGCTATTGGATGTCCCACATGTTATGGATATCTTGAAGCGGGGTGTGTGACATACTTAGAATAATACCATTTTGTGAAATACTCACCTGTAAAATGGGTATTATAAGTATGTCACACACCCCGCTTCACCCACCCTTCTTGTATTCTGGATCCTTTATTTTGTGAACTTTGCGTTGTTTTGACTTATATTTGCCTCTTCCTGGTCCCTTACCTTACTGCTTCTATATACTGGGTGATGAGTGGGAGGTCCCAGGTATTTATGGATCAGGGAGGGGCTTTCTTTTTTGCTATCATCTCTGCAGGAACGCCCACTTCAGGTCGGTATTACCCACATGTTATGGATATCTTGAAGCGGGGTGTGTGACATACTTATAATACCCATTTTACAGGTGAGTATTTCACAAAATGGTATTTTTTGGAACCTGCCAATAAAACTTTTTGAGAGAAAGAAAGTTAACAAGCAAGAAAGAAAGGGAGGGAGAAAGAGCAAGAGAGAAAGGGGGGGGCAAGATGGCGAGAAAAGGAAAGAGCGCAAAAGTAAGAAGAGCTAAAGAGAAAGGGAGGAAGGGAAAGGACACAAGCGCAAGTGTGAAAAAAGGGCAAAAGCAAAACAGGCAAAAAACAAGAGAAGAAGAATAAAAGTGAGAGATAGAGTAGAGAGATAGAGAGAAAGACAGAGATAGATAGAGTAGAGAGAGAGGGTAGATAGATAAATAGAGAGTAGAGAGAGAAAGAAAGAAGGAAAGAAGGATAGAGGAGAGAGACAGAGAGAGCTAGAGCAGAAAGAAAGTAGGGAGAGTAAGTAGATAGAAAGAGTGAGAGAGAGTAAGTAGATAGAGATAGAATAGAGAGGGTAGGTAGAGAGAGTAGAGAGGGTAGTTAGAGAGAAAGAAAGAAGGAATGAAAGAAAGAGATAGGGAGGAGTGGAGAGACAAATAGAGATAAAGAGTAGAGATAGATAGATATATAGATATATAGATAGATAGATAGATAGATAGATAGATAGATAGATAGATAGAGTAGAAGGAGTAGAGAGAGAGGAGAGACAGAAAGGAGCAAGAGAAAATCCGTAAGAAACAGAAAAAAGTGATTAAAGAGAATGAAAGAACAGAGAGAAAAACGGCAAGTGCCAGAGGCAGATTGAGATCAGGAAGGTGGGTGAGGCAGCAAGTGGGGAACAAGTAAGAAAGGAGGCGAGCGAGGAGGGAGCGCACATAAGACAGCTGTAATCTTAGATCCACAAACTTTAGAGGGTGGGGTCACAACCTAAAGGAGCTAGAATCTGATTGGCTGCTGCCTCCATTACATCTGCATAGGTTTCCATGCTCTCTGCTCTGTGCGCACACACAGGGTTAATTAATGAATCGCACTCTCGCGCCTCACGACTGGAGAAACGTGCGGGGGGGGGGGGGGGGGGGTTGATCTGCCTGGTAATTGGCATGCAGCGTGAATTAACCAGAGATTAGCCCCATCCACAACAGAGTGCGCTGGTTATTATTCTCCCGGGGCTGCCGGCGAGGGCTTGTTTCTGCGAGGCGTCGTGTATTTCAGATTGTACATGAAAAAAAGGAGCAGGAAGGAGGCCAAGGCAACAGAACGCTGGCTCCTCCGCTCCTCAAACATTTCTGTGTGCTGCCAGGGAAGCTCTGCGGAATGTGGCGGAAGAATCAGCACCCCGGTAAGCAATGTGTGGCAACGCAAGGCCCGATGCAAGCTGATCGCCCCATGTACCTGTGCCGTGCCGGCGAAGCCACTAAATCTTGCCAAGCCAGGGCCGGAACGACTGTCCCTTAAAGCAAACCTGTGGTCAAGCTTTTCTTGAATAGCCTCTTGCCTAAGTGTAAAATCCTATTCTTGGAGGTACACAGGCGTCCCCTTCCACACACAGGAGGTACACAGGCGTCCCCTTCCACACACAGGAGGTACACAGGCGTCCCCTTCCACACACAGGAGGTACACAGGCGTTCCCCTTCCACACACAGGAGGTAGACAGGCGATACCTTCCACACACAGGAGGTACACAGGCGATACCTTCCACACACAGGAGGTACACAGGCGATACCTTCCACACACAGGAGGTACACAGGCGATACCTTCCATACACAGGAGGTAGACAGGCGATACCTTCCACACACAGGAGGTAGACAGGCGTCCCCTTCCACACACAGGTGGTAGACATGCGATACCTTCCATACACAGGAGGTAGACAGGCGATACCTTCCACACACAGGAGGTAGACAGGCGATACCTTCCACACACAGGAGGTAGACAGGCGGAATCTTTTAGATTCCAGGCTCAGCCGCTAGCCTACCCCAGGGGCATCTCCACCCCACTGTCTGAACCCCCTTCCCCCCAGGGCGCCAGTAATCTTAGCCGATCCCATGGCGCGGTCTCTGCCAGCAGCTTTTCCCGGCTTTATGAATGACTGGGATGCGACCAGTCGCTAGGGCACAATGGAGTTTAGCCAATCGATCTCAAAAGTGCCTCTGGCTCTACTTAAAGCATAGAAAGCTGAAAAGAAGATTATATGTAGAAAAGGAAAATGGTAAAAAAAAAAAAAAAAAGAAAATGGGAAACCGAAAGATACTACAGACATGCAGCATGGATTTAAACCCTGGGCTCTCTGATTCACAGTCCATCACTTTACCAACTGAGCCATCTAGCCATCAAAGCCCAATCACACTTTATTCCAATAACCAAGAAAATCTCTCTAGCTGCGCGGCTTATTTCTCAGCCGTCTAAACAATACCTGCCAGCAAAAGCAATGGCATGGACCCGCCAATTCTTTCTCCCCCGACACCCTCCATCTACACAGCTGCGCCACTTAGCAACGCAGCAGCCGCAGGTAGTTCTCCCCCCACAACCCACATGGTTTCTTCCTGGGTGACGGGAGCCTTCAAAATAACTTTTGCCATTCACTGTCCCATGGTCTTTTATTGAGATGTACAACTCCGAACAACTCCACCCCTCCCGTTTCCTCTCAATAGAAGAGTCCCATCATGGCTGCTCTCATGAACCACAAGAGTTATTTAGACTGGACTGTCCCATAAAAGAACATCGCAGGCCCTGGAGTCTCCAGGGCCGCCCAAGTTCCACTCCTTGGGGCATCCCAATTTGGGGTGTGCTGTGTGAAACCCACCTAAAATTTTTGTTCTGTTGTATGTATCTAGACTCACCTGTGCCATCATGGCTGTACACAAGACAAGTGATGTTTGCTTTTGCCTCGCTGGTTACCTGGAATGACAAAATAAAACTTGACCGCTCACGACACAGGGTAAACGGGCAAATCGCACTGTCAGGCCGGGCAGTAGCAGTGGCAGATGTGAACCCAATAAGTTTTACTTTTTCTCTTACCAAGTGATGAGGGCAAAACTTTTTCAGGACGCCATTATTTTCATTCTCATTGATTTTCCGCTGGTCGTAAATCCTGGGAGAGAAAAACAGGTCAGCCGATTTCACCTCATACTCCTAGGCCAGCAACCAATAAAAGCAATCAAACCCTGGTACTCTATTAGATGGGCTCAACTAGGGGGTCTATGTCCACTTTCTATCAGACCCCTGCAGCCGTTGCTGGCAGTGTCATTATCTGGGGAGGTTTTTGTGAGGTTCTTTGTCTCTCTTATCCACTGTCTGCTCGCACACAATTTGGGTTTTTGGGAATGAATCCATCCTTGCAGATCATCCCTACATGTGGATGGTCTTCCCTGGAGCAGATGGGGTCTTCCAGCAAGACCACGCTACATGCCTAGAAATGTCTCAAGATTGGATGGAAGAGTGTGACCAAGACATTGGGGTACTACCCTGGACCTCAAATTCTCTAGGCTGGAATCCAACTGAGCATCTGTGGGATCACATTGATCGTCGTGTTCACTTGGTGGAGCTGCAGTGTAAACCAGGAAGATGGGAACTTCCAGCAAGATAACGAGACACGTTGCATGGCTAGAAATATCTAACAATGATTGGAAGAGCGTGACCGAGACTCTTGAAGACTACCCTGGCACCCTAATTCTCTAGACAGAAACACAACAGACCACCACGATCCTCATTTATTCTATGGAGCTGAACCCACAACGAGCTGCATGATGGGGGCAGATAGGATCTTCCAGAAATATAATGCAACGCATCACATGTCTAGAAAATTCCATCATTGGTTGGAGGAGCATGACCGAGACTTTTCTACCCTAGCCCCCTTATTACCCAGACTAGGACCACCTTGATCTTCATGTTTATGCATGCCTGGTAATGGGACGTGTCACAAGGCTAAAAATGTCCAACATTAGTTGGAGCGCGACCAAGACTTCTGAATTTGACCCTGGCCCCATTATTCCGCAGACGGGAAACCAACTGAAAATCTGTGGGACCACCTCGATCATGGAGTTCACTTTATGGAGCGGCACGCTCAACTAGTTGCGTGGTGGGGAAAATAAGATCTTTCAGCAATATAATGCGACAGGTCACATGGCTAAAAATGTCTGGAGAGGAGCGAGACAAGAGATTTTTGAGGACTACCCTGGCCCCCTAATTCTCTAGGCCGGATCTCCAAATGAGCATCTGTGGGACCATCATGATGGTCATAATTATTCTATGGAGTTTAACTGGGAACCAGCTGCATGGTGGGGCAAGATAACGCAACAGTCACATGGCTAGAAATTTTCATCATTGGTTGGAGGAGCATGACCGAGACTTTTGAGTACTACCCTAGCCCCCTTATTCCCCAGACTGAGACCACCTTGATCTTCATGTTTATGCATGTTTGGTAATGCAACGTCACAAGGCTAGAAATGTCCAACATTGGTTGTAAGAGTGTGACCAAGATTTCAGAGTATGACCCTGACCCCCTTATTCCCTAGACTTTAACCCTACTGAAAATCTGTGGGACCACCTCGATTGTTGCACTTACCTTATAGATCTACATCACTACATCAACAACCAACAACCAGCAGCAGGGTGGGGCAGATGGGATCTTCCAGCAGGACCATGCAACATGGCTAGAAATGTCCGACATTGGTTGGAAGAGCATGACCAAGACTTTAGAGAACGACCCTGGCCCCCTTAATTCCCTAGACTGGAAGCCTACTGAAAATCTGTGGGATCTTCGCATTCACTTTATGGTGCTGCACCTACAACCAACTGCAGGGTGGGATGGATGGGACCTTCCAGCAATGTAATGCGACACATCACAATGCTTGGACATCTCCAACATTGGTTGGTCGAGCATGATGAGTTTGACCCCGACATTATTTCCCAGACCGGGACACTACTAAGCATCGATCGTCATGTTCACTCTATGGTGTGCACCCTACATGGTCCATAATTTTAAAGGAGTAGATGATGCGCGGGGGGGGGGGGGGGGGGGCATTTTTAGATCTCAGCTAACAGTAATTATTATTTGGGTTATTTATTAATATTTGGGATTATTGATGACCAAGAACATTAACACTAACCTGACAAACTGGTCCCGGCCTCCCACCGCAAACTGGTAGGTGTTGGATGGATTGACGTAGATGGTATACAGGCCGATCTTCTTCTCTTTCTCCTTGGTAACCACTAGCCGCCTTTCAGGCAGGAAGTAAAAGGAGAGAGGACATCTAGATTATGTGTACAACACATTAAGACCATAAAATTAGCAGGAAGCCCACTCACGAAGCAGGTCGGTCTTGCCGAAGGTCAATGGTGAACACCACGGCGTCCTCGCCGGCCGACAGGAAAGTGCAGGGGGAGTCTGGTTCCAAAGCCAGCTGAGAGGACACAGAAACAATGATAGGGGCTCTTAAGACAAAATGTGACTGAACGGAAGGCTATGGACTCCCCCCCCCCCCCCCCAACAGGCATATATGGAGGTTAATGGCATTGCTGCCCCCTAGTGGCCTTCCTACGAGAACATGCAGAGGGATATGCTATAAAAATATATTGTGGTTAGGGTGTTGCTTCCCCCCTAATGGATGCTCTATAGAAATATATATAGGTTATGGTGTTGCTTCCCCCTAGTGGAGGCTCTATAGAAAAATTCTGTGAGTACTCACCTGTAGAATTGTTTTTACTATGCACAGCACAGCCTGTTTCATGTAGTCCTTACATCGGGGTATTCCGCCACAAGGTGGCGCAGTGGACTGCAGAAGATTTGTGGCTCCTCCCGGCCATATAAAAACAGGAATCACCGATAGACCTCCAGTGTTGAAACGCAGTTATACAAGAAGCCGGGAGGTAATAAAGGTAATAAAGGTAAAAAGAACCCTCACAACTAACTTTGAAACGAATCACCATACAGAGGCCACCAAAGATAACGATAACATGAAACAGGCCGTGCTGTGCATAGTAAAAACAATTCTACAGGTGAGTACTCACAGAATTGTATTTTTCCTAGTGCGCAGCACGGCCCGTTTCATGTAGTCCTTACATCTGGGACATCCAAAAGCCGTGTCCGTAAGGTAGGGTGGGATCCCCAAAGAGTAACGGTGGGCAGTTCAAACCACTACCACAAAAATACAATTCTGTGATTACTCACCTGTAGAATTGGTATTATAAGTATATAGCACGTCCTGTTCCAGAATATTCCTTACACATGGGTTATACATCCACAAGATGGAGCTGGACTGCAGAAAAAACTTGTAGCCACTCCCGGCCCCTTAAATAGCCAGGGACCTCCCACCAATTCCCAGTGCTGACAAGCAGTTATACAAGAAGCCAGGAGAATAATAAACACAAAATCACCATACAGAGGTAACCAAAAATAATGATAACAAGGGTGGGATGGAACAGGACGTGTTGTATACTTATAATACCAATTCTACAGGTGAGTACTCACAGAATTGTATTATTCTAATTATACAGCACGTCCGGTTCCAGAATATTCCTTACACATGGGACATCCAATAGCAGTGTTCGTAAGGTAGGGTGGGATCCCCAAAAGTAACAGCGGGCAGTTTAAACCACTGCCGCCTGCAGAACTTTACAGCCAAAAGCAGCATCAGCTGAGGCCCTAACATCAACCTTGTAAAACTTAGAAAGGTATGAACAGAAGACCAAGTAGCGGCCTTGCAAACTTGTTCAACAGAAGCTTGGTACTGAAAAGCACCAGATTCTCCACCCCCGGGATGTACACAGCTGAGATGCAGGGAACATTCTCCTCTGCCCAAGACAGTATCAGGGACACTTCCTTGAGGGCCCTCTTGCTCCGGGTCCCTCCCCGATGATTGATGTAGGCAACCGTCGTCTGGTTGTCCGAGCGGATCTGAACAGCCCGACCCCGAAGGTGTGGAGTCAATTGGGCGAGAACCAACCTTATCGTCCTCAGTTCCAGGATGTTGATAGGGGTATGAGCCTCCTGAGGACCCCACTGACCCTGGAATTTCAAGGACTTCCAGAAGCCCCCCAACCTGTCAGACTGGCATCCGTGGTGACAGTCTCCCAGCAAGGGGACAGAAAGGTCCTGCCCACCAAGAGTTTCCTTGAGTCCAGCCACCACGAGAGAGCCCGCCTAGCCAGAGGGGACAGAACAAACACCTGATCCAGGGACCCAGGTTCCCGATCCCATACTGACAAAAGGTGTAGCTGAAGAGGTCTCATGTGAAACTGAGCATAGGGTACCGCCTAGAAGCAAGACACCATCAGTCCCACCAGCTGCATCCCCTGCCGGATGAGGACAAGACAGCAGAAACTGGGCCTGAGCTTGAAGACTCTCCGCCTTCTGCTGAGGGAGAAAAACCTTGACCTGAGATGTATCCAGAGTCATGCCCAGAAAGGACCTCACCAGTGACAGGGACAGGGAAGACTTGGGATGGTTGATCACACAGCCGAAGGACTCTAGTGTGGACACCACCATCTGGATATCCAGCTCGGCCTGATGGAAGGACTGAGACATGATGAGAATGTTCCTTCCCCTTAGCAGGATAGGCCTGCTCCACCGCCTGGTGGATCACTTGCTGATAGTAGACTTGGCCAGAGGCAAACCCTTCCTAGGTCCAGAAGGAAGAACAAAAAGAGAATCAGATTCCCTAAAAGACTCAGTAGCAACCAAATAAAACTTCAATGCCCTGACATCATCCAGAGAATGAAGGGTCCGTTCCTTAGAATTAGCAGGGTTAGGACACAAGGAAGGCAAAACAATGTCCTGATTGAGATGAAAAGCAGACACAACCTTGGGCAAGAAATCCGGTTTAAGACGAAACACTACCTTATCCTGATGCCGCTCAAAATAAGGAGGTTTCACAGAAAGCGCCGCCAGCTCAGAAACTCACCTGTAATAGCCACCAAAAAGGCCACCTGTAGAGCAGACAACACCAAATTTAAGGCCCAAACCGGTAACATAGGCTTACGCGGCAGACGCACTGAGTAACTCCCTGGAAGAAGGTCTTAACCATCCTGTGATTGGCAAAGGATCTTTGGAAAACAAATTGCCAGACCGGACACCTGTCCCTTGAGGGTACTAAGTTGAAGGCCCGAATCCAAACCATGTTGTATTAACTCCAGAATCCTGGGGATAGAAAACACCCGACTAGGAAGAGACTTAGACTCACACCAGGCAATGTAAGCATGCCAGATCCTGTAGTAGATAAAAGACGAGGATTTCTTCCGGGCTCGAATCATGGTATCAACAACAGAGGCCGGCAACCCCTTTTCCATCAAGATGGAGGTTTCAGCAGCCAAGCCGTTAAAGCCAGCGTTTGTAAATTGGGATGGCGCAGCTGTCCCTGAGTGAGAAGTTCTGGATCCTTGGGCAAGACGTACCGATCCACTGCCAACTGCACGACGTCTGCGAACCACACCCTCCTTGGCCAACAGTGGGCCACCAGAATGGCCTGTACCCCCTCCTGGACTATCTTGCGCAGCACCCGACCCAGCAGAGGAAAGGGAGGGAATACATAGAGGAGACGAAACTTCAAGGAATTGCTAGCGCATCCATGGCGAAGGCCAGAGTATCCTGAGACAGGGAGACAAAACTTGGAAGCTTGTTATTGTGACGGGACGCAAACAGGTCCACATCCAGCTGACCCCCAGCGACGACGCAGGGACTGAAAAACGTTGTTGCTTAGAGACCATTCCCCCAGCTGAGACGTCCCCCTGCTCGAGGAGTCTGCCTCCTGATTCTCCACCCCCGGAATGTAAACCGCGAGATGTAGGGAACATTCTCTTCCGCCCAAGACAGTATCAGGGACACTTCGAGGGCTTGCTTGCTCCGAGTCCCTCCCTGATGATTGATGTAGGCAACCGCCGTCTGCTTGTCCGAGCGGATCTGAACAGCCCGACCCCGAAGGTGCGGAGTCAACTGGGAGAGAACCAACCTGATCGGCCGCAGCTCTAGAATGTTGATGGGTGCATGGGCCTCCTGGGGGCCCCACTGACCCTGGAACTTCAGAGACTTCCAAACTCCCCCCCAAACGGTCAGACTGGCATCTGTGGTGACAGTCTTCCAGCATGGAGGCAGAAAGGTCCTGCCCACTAGAAGATTCCTCAAATCCAACCACCACGAGAGGGACTTCCTGGCCAGAGGGGACAGAACGAATTCCTGATCCAGGGACACAGGGTCCCAATCCCAAACTGACAGGAGATGCAACTGAAGGGATTTCATGTGGAACTGAGCAAAGGGAACCGCCTCGAAGCAGGACACCATCAGGCCCACTAACTGCACCCCCTGTCGAATGGAGGGATGAGGACACAAGAGCAGGGCCCGTGCCTGCATTTGAAGGCCCTCCACTTTCTGCTGAGGGAGAAATACCTTGACCTGCGAGGTATCCAGAGTCATGCCCAGAAAGGACCTCGCCAAAGATGGAGACAGTGAAGACTTGGGATAGTTGATCACCCAGCCGAAGGACTCGAGAGTGGAGGTCGCCAACGGAGTATCCTTTTCGGCCTGATGGAGACTGAGCAGAATGTCATCCAGGTAAGGGAGGATGCGAATGCCCTGGTTACTCAGAAGGGCCATTACGCACGCCAGCATCTTGGTGAACACCCGAGGGGCCGAGGTGATACCGAACGGTAAGGCCACAAATTGGTAATGCTGATCCTCCAGAGCGAACCTCAAGAATCTCTGATGACCTGGAAAGATTGGTATGTGAAGATAGGCATCCTTGATGTCCACTGAGGCCATGAAGTCGCCCTGGCGCAGGGTACTGACAGCCCAGCGTAGCGTCTCCATGCGAAAATGCTTGAACCGGACAAACCTGTTGAGACCCTTCAAGTCCAGGATGGGCCTCAGAGAACCTTACTTTTGGGCACCGTGAATAGATTGGAATAGTACCCCTGACCCTGTTCCTGGTGATGTACCGGACAGATGACTCCAGACTCAAACAGGTGTTGCACTGCTAGGCGCAGCCCCTGAGCTGACAGAGGATTCTGAGGTATCCGGGATCTGAAGAATCTTGGGGGCGGCCAGGCTGCAAACTCTATCTTGTAACCGGAGGACACCACCTCCTGAATCCACCGGTCTGAGATGCTAAGCCTCCAGACGTGAGCAAAGAGCCGAAGCCGTTCCTCCCCCCGGACGAGTGAGGGCGCCTCCTCATGCCTGAGGGGCCTTGGGAGGGGGTTTAGGCTTGGAGCCCCATGAAAGACCAGGACCAAGGCCACGGCCCCAGGAGTCTCTGCAGCTACCAAAAAAGTGTGCACCACGACCTCCCCTTGAGCCACGGAAGGAGGAGGTGGAAGACCCCCGAAAAGGTCAGGACTGCTTCCTACACTGAGGTAGCCTACCATCCTTGGCCAGAACATCCAGACGCTCACCAAAGAGACAAAGTCCCGTGAAGGGGAGCCCGATGAGGGACTTCTTAGCTACAGTGTCAGCTGCACACTGGCGCAACCAAATAGACCGGCGCATACCAAGAGGGCCAAAGCCCTACCGCCCAGCCGGACGGCATCATCCATGGCAGCCAGCACAAAGGCAACAAAATCAGAGCAAAGCAAGAGGGCCCTATAATCCTCCCTTCTCCTACCAGCTATGGCGCCATCAGCAAGACGCTTGAGCTTCTTCTTAAGGGCAATAGCCGTAATGGCTGCGGCACAAACAGGACGCAGGCCTGCCGCTACAAAAGGTGAAAGCATGACAGGCCAGCTGATCCATACCCCGGACTGGGCTGTCACACAGTGTAGTAGTGTCAGCGTCCACCTCAGGGGGACACAACCAGCGCTTGACCAGATCAGCCGAGAAGGGATACCTTCTGTCCAAACCCTTGGGCAATGTTAGGACGTTCCCACTCCTTGAGCACCATATAGGAGAAATCTGCTCCGGGAACTCCAAACGTTGTTTGTCAGGGCGAAAGAGCTCACCCTGCTTCCTCTTCGCCACCTAAGGGGGGTGATGTGTAATGTCTCAAAAATGTCCGACAACAGTCTATCAGTGTAATCAGGGAGCCAGGTATCCTCATCAGAGGCGGACCCCGGGTCACTGTGGTAACCTTCCTGCTGGCCCCCAGAGGAGTCTGAATCATGGAAAAGCTCCCCCTCCTCTAGGGAGTCACGGCCGCCAAACACATCAAGGCCCTCATCCTCCTCGGCAAAGAGGGAAGGCACAGTGTCAAGATGCCGCTTCTTGCCAGAGGCCTTGCCCGTCACCGGACGGACCAGCTGCCTTTCAATGCTGGCCACGCATAGTGCCAGATCAGACTGAGACCCCCTGCTAGTATCCCCCCTCACTGGGGGCTAAATGCGGGGGAGTAGGATAGGCCGGAGGGAGCGCAGAACTGGGAAGAGAAAAACCCATCCCAGCCTGGTCCGCAATACCACCTTGGGCGCACGGCACACAAACCGCACCACCACCACTCAAGGGGGATCCCCGCACATGACACATTGCCCCGAAGGACCCCCGAGCACGCTATCCCCAGAAGCCTCCATATGGTGATTATCACAGGCCCAATAGACCAGTATAGGGTAAGGGCTAATAAAAGCCACCTGGATGCCCCCAAGGGATGCCCACAGAGAGGACCCAGAGGGAACACGGGGGAGGGGGGGGGGGGGGAAGGATAGGACCGGGAGAAACCACAATACACTGTTATCCCGCCTGAAAGACATAATCAAAAAGACAAGTATCCCGCAGCACATGCCCCACAAGAAAAAAAACCCATATGGGACTCACCGACCAAGAGCGCAAGGCGCGCAGCACACATAGGCGACCGGAATACAGTCAAAGGATCCACGGAGGGTAGATCAGGAAAGGCAGAGTCACCGCCACAGCGGAACTCAGAGCACAAGCAACGCAGCATGCAGGCAAGATGGCGCTGCAAACGAGCACCTCGAGGGCCGGGCCGTGGGAACATGACGCGATATGTGTCATTCCCCGGCGCCACCCCAACGAAGAGCGTGAAAACGCAGCCACGTGGCCCCGCGCCAGCGCCATTACAGTCTGCAGCAAAAACAGCTGTAAAAGCGCCGCCCGCCGCGGAACACAGCACGCCCCCGGCGGCAAAAGACAAACAGCGGGACACCACACCCCAACCGCCACCAAGCAGCCCCCCCCCCCGGACAACACCCGTTGGGGAGAGGGGGAGCGGAGGAGAGGCAGGCAGCGGCGGGGACCGTCCAAAAGGGGCCCAGAGGGAAGGGAGGGGGGCAAGAGAGACGAACACTCCTCAAGGAAGAAAGTCAGACAGAAAAAGGGAATACTGGCCAGGAACACAAGTCCCCAAGCACAACTTACCCCCTACACCATAGCGACAGCAGCGCTTCTTCATCCCTCAGCAGGCTCACCATAAAAAAGCCTATGGCCGGCTACCCTTTGCTGTCCAGGGACTGAGGCTTGGAGCAGCGCTCCCCGAGCACCTGACCCTAGTGCTCCCCTACCATCACCCGATCCGACAGCCGAGGCTGGGAGGCAAATAGGGTCCGGAAACGGGTGGAAATAAACTTGCAGGGCCGCAGGCTTGGTTGCCCCGCTCGCCTGCGAAACAGAGAGCCATCTTCTATCTTCACAGTATGACTGCAGAGAAAACACTGGGGGTCTATCGGTGATTCCTGTTTTTATATGGGGCCGGGAGGAGCCACAAATCTTCTGCAGTCCACTGCGCCACCTTGTGGCGGAATAACCAGATGAAAGGACTTGAAACAGGCCGTGCACTAGGAAAATATATATATAAGGTTATGGTGTTGCTTCCCCCTAGTGGACGCTCTATAGAAATATATATAGGTTATAGTGTTGCTTTCCCCTAGTGGAGGCTCTATAGAAATATATATAGGTTATGGTGTTGGTTCCCCCTAGTGGAGGATCTATAGAAATATATATAGAAGTTATGGTGTTGCTTCCCTCTAGTGGAGGCTCTATAGAAATATATATAGGTTATGGTGTTGCTTCCCCCTAGTGGAGGCTCTATAGAAATATATATATATAGAAGTTATGGTGTTGCTTCCCCCAAGTGGATGATCTATAGAAATATATATAGAAGTTATGATGTTGCTTCCCCCTAGTGGATGATCTATAGAAATATATATAGAAGTTATGATGTTGCTTCCCCCTAGTGGATGATCTATAGAAATATATATAGAAGTTATGATGTTGCTTCCCCCTAGTGGATGATCTATAGAAATATATATAGAAGTTATGATGTTGCTTCCCCCTAGTGGAGGCTCTATAGAAATATATATAGAAGTTATGATGTTGCTTCCCCCTAGTGGATGATCTATAGAAACATATATAGAAGTTATGATGTTGCTTCCCCCTAGTGGAGGCTCTATAGAAATATATATAGAAGTTATGATGTTGCTTCCCCCTAGTGGATGATCTATAGAAATATATATAGAAGTTATGATGTTGCTTCCCCCTAGTGGAGGCTCTATAGAAATATATATAGGTTATGGTGTTGCTTCCCTCTAGTGGAGGCTCTATAGAAATATATATAGAAGTTATGGTGTTGCTTCCCCCTAGTGGAGGCTCTATAAAAATATATATAGGTTATGGTGTTGCTTCCCCCTAGTGGAGGATCTATAGAAATATATATAGGTTATGGTGTTGCTTCCCCCTAGTGGAGGATCTATAGAAATATATATAGGTTAGGGTGTTGCTTCCCCCTAGTGGAGGCTCTATAGAAATATATATAGAAGTTATGGTGTTGCTTCCCCCTAGTGGAGGCTCTATAGAAACATATATAGAAGTTATGGTGTTGCTTCCCCCTAGTGGAGGCTCTATAGAAACATATATAGAAGTTATGGTGTTGCTTCCCCCTAGTGGAGGCTCTATAGAAGTATATATAGGTTATGGTGTTGTATATTCCTCTGTAGGAATATATAGTATATGTAGGATTATATTCCTACAGAGGCTATATACGAATACATATAGGACTATACTGTGGCTTTAGCATCACAACTCCACAGCCCCCAATCTACTCTCTAGAAATATATGCAGTTACAGCACCACTGCCCTCTAGTGGGCTCTCCATTGTAACATTTGGAGGTTTAAGGCATCACTGCCTACTACTGCCCTCACTATAGGAATATACAGGGGGTTATGATCTCTCTGCTCCCCTTGTGGACTCTCTATAAAAATATATGAAGGTTTACAGCTTTGCTGCCCCCTAGTGGCCTCTCTATAGGAATATATTCGAGCATTAGGCATCACTGCCCCTCAGTAAAATCTCTATAGGTATAGATGAAGGGTCACAACATCGCTGCCCTCTAGTGGGCTCTCCATAGGAATATGTGGAGTGTAGTTGTGTCACTGGAATAAACTCAACCCAGGGTTTATCACGCCTTTGTCAATTAAAGTGGACCAAAACCAAGAGCCAACGGCTTGATCCCCCCCCCCCCCCCAGATACATCCAGATTCGGGATGCCCTGCTGCTGTGAACCCCTCCCGGGCACCCAGCAAACTCACCTTATCCCCAATCCAATGCCGCAGGCACAAGCTATAACTTTAGCAGGGCCCGTGCCTGCTCCAGGCCCTTGTGAATGGCTGGTGTGGGCACACTCCCTGTTAGAGAGTAGAAGGGATGCGGCCACTGGTTCACTGGACTCATAGGGCCACTATAGTCCGGGCTGATATTCCATAATATATATATAAAACATTGGGGTCCCCACTCCCCCTAGTGGACATTCAATAGGAATTCATGGAACTGTGCCGAGTGAGAAAATCCCTGCAGTGACCTTTGAAGAGCAGACGGGGGTACTTACCTTGTGAGAGGCCCCTTTATGCTGCGCCACCCGCTTGGTGTTCTTGCAGCACTGAGTGGCCGAGAGCTCCGCCACGCGCACCTGTCCGTCCCGAGCACACATGGCGATGGTGGAGTCTCCGCTGTTGGGTAGAAATTTTGCCTGAAAGAAAAAAAAATACAAAAGATAAACTACTAAACTACTTCTAAAGATTTTTCTTGGTAGGACAATGGTAAGTAGCCACAACAACGCTCCGAGTGCTCTGTGCATCCATTCAGCACACTGCCTTTGGGGGGCAGCAGACCTCTGGGTGAGGGTTTACCTGCACCTAATATCCCACCAATCCACTCCAGCACACAGCCATGCAATGCCCTGGGGTGGAACGGCCGTTACCCAGGAGCTCGCTGACCAGGACAGTCAGTCATAGTTATAAGGGACGTGCTGAGACGCCCGGCACATTGCGCTGAAAGTTTGTGCGGTTAGTTTACCACATTTGTCACACTGACATATATTATCACTAGACAAAAAGAGAACGACCCCCCCTCCCAAAAAAATAAACACACACAAAACAAGGGGAAAAAATAGAGACATAAAGAATAAAGACAAATTAACGCAAAAGAAATAGAGAAGGAGAAAAAAAACAAATGAGAAGTCAGGAAAAGACGACAGACAGAAATTTTATGAAGCAGGAGAATTCGACAAAAATGAAATAAATAAATAAAAAAAAAAAATATGAAAGAAAAGCCCAAAAAGTGGTTAGAAAAAAAAAACACAACTACTAGAGAAAAAAATACAATTCTGTGAAATACTCACCTGTAGAATTGATATTATTTGTATACAGTACGTCCTGCTCCAGACATAGTACTTACACTTGGGTAATCCTCCGCCAGATGGCGCTGCACTGCAGAGACATGCAAAACAGGCTCCTCCCGGCCCCTCAAATACCTGGGGACCTCCCACAAATCCCCAGCATTGAAAAGCAGTGAACGAGAAGCCGGGAGAATTGAAACACCCAGAACAACTGGTAATGGTAACAATGATAACAATTACCATACAGGGGATCCAGAATAATGCAAAAACCAGGGTGGGGTGAAGCAGGACGTACTGTATACTTATAATATCAATTCTACAGGTGAGTATTTCACAGAATTGTATTTTTCTTAGTATACAGTACGTCCTGCTCCAGACATAGTACTTACACTTGGGACATCCAATAGCAGTGTCCATAAGGTAGGGTGGGATTCCCAACAAAAGGTAACAGCAGACAGTTTGAACCACTGCCGCCTGCAAAACCTTGCGGCCAAAAACAGCATCAGCTGAGGCCCGAACATCAACCCTGTAAAACTTTGAAAAGGTCTGAACAGAAGACCAAGTAGCGGCCTTGCAAACTTGTTCAACAGAAGCCTGGTGCTGGAAAGCCCAAGAGGCATCAATAGCACGAGCAGAATGAGCAGTAAGGCGGAGGGGAGGACTCTTCCCCTTAGCAGAGTAGGCCTGAATCACAGCCTGACGAATCCATTTGCTAATAGTAGACTTGGCAGGAGCCAAACCCTTCCTAGGACCAGAAGGGACCACAAAAAGAGCATCAGTCTTCCTGAAGGCCGCAGTGACTACCAGGTAGTACTTCAGACACCTGACCACATCCAAGGAATGCAGAACCCTTTCCTTAGCATTGCTAGGATTAGGGCACAATGAAGGAAGAACAATATCTTGATTCAAATGAAAAGCAGAAACCACCTTAGGTAGAAAATCCGGCTTAAAGCGGAACACCACCTTGTCCTGGTGTCTCTCATAGTATGGGGCCTGAATAGACAGAGCTGCCAGCTCAGACACACGCCTGACCGAAGTAATAGCCACCAGAAAGACAACCTTGAGGGTAAGTACAGCCAGAACAGCATCCCGAATAGGCTCAAAGGGAGCACACTGCAAGGCAGACAAAACCAAGTTCAAATCCCAAACAGGGACCATAGGTTTACGTGGGGGACGCACGAGTGACCCCCTGAAAGAAAGCCTTAACCAAGGGATGCTGAGCAAGAGACTTCTGAAAGAAGACAGACAGGGCAGAAACCTGACCCTTCAGAGTACTGAGTTTTAGACCCAACTCCAATCCATGCTGTAAAAACTCCAGAACCCTAGAGACTAGGAACTCCCTACAGGGAAGAGACCTAGACTCACACCAATCAATGTAGGTACGCCATACCCTATAATAGATAGCAGAAGAAGTTTTCTTCCTAGCCTGCACCATGGTATCCACCACCGAGGCAGACAAGCCTTTCTCCATCAAGATGGAGGTTTCAGCAGCCAAGCCGTCAAAGCCAGAGTTTGTAAACTGGGATGGCGTAAGGAGCCCTGAGTGAGCAGATCTGGCACCCCTGGCAGAACGTACTGGTCTACTGCTATTTGTACCACGTCTGCGAACCACACTCTTCTTGGCCACCTTGGGGCCACCAGAATCACTGGCACCCTTTCCAGAGCAATCTTGCGCAGAACCCTGCCCAGCAGGGGGAACGGGGGAAAGACATACAGGAGCCGAAATTCCTTCCATGACATTGACAGGGCATCCGTGGCCAAGGCCAGAGGATCCTGAGACAGGGAGACAAAGGCTGGGAGCTTGTGATTGTGACGGGATGCAAATAGATCCACATCCGGTAGGCCCCAAGGGTGACACAGGGACTGGAATACCCCGTTGCAGAGGGACCACTCCCCCTGACGGGAAGTCCCCCTGCTCAGAGAGTCTGCCAGAAGATTCTCTACCCCCGGGATATACACAGCCGAAATGCATTGAACATTGGCCTCCGCCCATGTCCGAATCCGCGACACTTCCTGGAGGGCACCCTTGCTCCGGGTCCCTCCCTGATGGTTGATTTAGGCAACTGCCATCCCGTTGTCTGAGCGCACCTGCACAGACATTCCCTGCAGGTGATCGGTCAACTGTTCCAGTACCAACCTGACCCCCCGTAGTTCCAGAATGTTGATGGGTAAATGGGCCTCCTGAGGGCCCCACCTCCCCTGGAACCTCAGGGACTTCCAGAATCCCCCCCAACCTGACAGACTGGCATCCGTGGTGACCGTCTCCCAGGAAGGTGACAGAAAAGACCTGCCCTTTAGCAAGCTCTTGTGGTCCAGCCACCACGAGAGGGACCTTCTGACCAAGGGGGGAAGCACACAAACCCCGTCCAAAGACGTGGGGTCCTTGTCCCATACTGACAGAAGGTGAAGCTGCAGAGGCCTCAAATGGAACTGAGCAAAGGGCACCGCCTCGAAGCTCCCCACCATCAGGCCCACCAGCTACATTCCCTGCCTGAGGGAGGGCTGGGGGCACGAGAGCAGGAACCTCACCTGCGCAGTCAGAGCTTCCACCTTCTGTTGAGGAAGGAATATCCGTGACTGAACCGTATCCAGAATCATCCCCAGGAACGGGGTCACCGAAGAAGGGGACAGAGAGGACTTGGGATGATTGATCACCCAGCCGAAGGACTCCAAGGTGGACACCACCAGCTGAGTGTCCAGCTCCGCCTGCTGTAGAGACCGTGAGGTGATGAGTATGTCGTCCAGGTAGGGCAGCACTCGAATGCCCCCTGATCTTATCAAAGACATCACCCCTGCCAGCACCTTGGTGAACACTCTGGGAGCTGAAGTGAGGCCAAATGGTAGGGCCACAAATTGGTAATGGTGATCTTTCAACGCGAATCTGAGAAACCTTTGATGACCCGGGAACACAGGGATGTGAAAGTAAGCATGTTTGATGTCCACAGACATCATAAAATCCCCTGGGCGCAGAGAGCCAATGGCCGAGCGCAGAGTTTCCTTGCGAAAGCACCGGTCCTTGACAAATTTGTTGAGGATCTTTAAATCCAGAATGGGCCTGAATGACCCATCTTTTTTGGGCACTGTGAAAAGGTTGGAATAGAACCCCTCTCCCAATTCTCTCAAGGGGACCATGCAAATGACTCCCAGATCCAGAAGTCCTTGCACAGGGCCTGAGCTGATACAGGGTCCTGGGGGATCCGGGACCTGATGAATCTTGTGGGGGGCCGCACAGCAAACTCTAGTAACCAGAGGAAACTACCTCCTGAATCCACCGGTCGGAGACTTGGCGCCTCCAGACGTGCGTGAAGTGCTGTAGCCTGGCGGGCGAGGGCGCCCCATCATGCCTGAGGGGTCTTGGGAGGGGCTTTGGGTTTGGTCACCCAGGAGGAGCCAAGACGTCGTCCCCTGCTCCTATGCCAGGAATCTGCGCAAGCCCCAGCGAAGGACACCCCTTTCCCCTGCTTAGCGCCTCTGTAGGGGACTGAAAGGGGGCCCTGGCTACGAAAGGGCCGAGGCTGCCGCCTGCGCTGTGGTAACTTACCTCCTTTAGCAAAAAGGTCTAGACGGTCCCCAAACAGGCGCAGCCCCTTAAATGGAAGCCCAGTAAGGGCTTTCTTAGCAGCATTGTCAGCAGCCCACTGGCGCAGCCATACAGCGCGGCGTATCGCCACCGCCAAGGCGGAAGATCTGGCACACATCCTAATAGCATCATCCGATGCAGATAGGATAAAGTTCACAAACACATCACAGTTACAGTGCATTAATAGTATCAGGAGGAAACTCGTCTGGGCCGTCAAGTGCATTCCTAACCATGGCCCTGAGCGCTACAGCAGTAATGGCCAAAGCGCAAACTGGGCGCAGCACCGCCCCTCCAAATGCAAAGGCATGGCATGCCAATTGGTCAATGCGTCGGTCCTCAGAATCCCGCAGGGTAGTAGTGTCGGGGGAGTGCATAACAGAGGTGTTAGACAGCCCTAGAATAGGAGCATCGACCTCGGGGGGCGATGACCAGCACTTGACCATATCAGCAGGAAAGGGATACTTCCTGTCCAAACTCTTAGGGATCCCGGGAAGTCTACTGGGATGTTCCCACTCCTTAAGCACGAGGTTATTCAAATGGGTTTGCTCAGGAAATTCCAATCGAGCCTTAGTAGTATGAAAGAGCTCACCCCTTTGCCTGGGAGCCGCAACAGGGGGAGAGATGGACAAAACCTCAAATCTGAACCAGAAGTTTGTCAGTATCACCCGGGGTCCAGTGATCAGAACCAGAATCGTCATGACCCCTTGACTTCTCGTCAGATGACCCCGAGTCAGAGAACAGCTCCCCTTCGTCCGAGGGGGTATGGCCATATAGATGCAACAACTCATCAGACTCCGTAGGGAAAAGAGCAGAGTGTTGCTTTTTTGCGGTGGCCTTACGCGCCAGTCTAGTAGCCACATCAGGATGAGAATCCCCGCTTGTATTGGGGGTTAGACTCAGTAGGAGTAGGTGAAGTAGGGAGTAGGTGAAGTGAGGCGAGGTGCGGGCCCAGCCACAGGAGGCGCGGGAAGTACCATTAGCGCCTGCTGTGCACAAGGAACACAGACCCGTGCATTGTTACCGCTGATAGGCGAGACCCCACAAGCTACACACAGCCGGGCTTGTCCCGAAGGAACCCCGGTCACAATATCCTGGGATTCCTCCATATGGTGATTAATAGGCACAATAGGCCAGTAGGCATTGACGCTGTAAGCTACCCTGGATGCCCCAAAGTGGGGCCGGGAGAAGCCACTGGATTTAACCGTCTGAAAGACATAATGGGAATAAGGATGTCAGAGCCATGCGCAGTGAGCAAGAATGATGAAAATCGCCCGCGAGGGCACTTACAGACCGAGGGAGGAGGAGGACCGTTACCATGCGTGTGCACGACCAGCATCAAAATGGCACCAAGCGAACCTCGAAGGGTGGGCCAGAGTGGGCTGTGACACGGAGCGCGCCAAGCCAGGTCCCCGCCCCCCGAAGAGCACGAAGCTCTGAGACAGTAGTCAACGTTGTTAAAGTGGGCCAACACCCAGGGGTGATCGGCCCGGGAATCTATAAGATCACCTCACACACCGCGGGACATCCGAGATCGGGATGTCCCGCGGGGTGTAACCCCCCCAAAACCCCGAAAAATCCTTACCTCTCCAGCCGCTGCTTCCGCCGCCTCTCTCGCGCTCCTCTAGACGTGCGCGCGCCCGCGCCGGCCGTCTCTGAATGGCCGGCGCGGGCGCGCACACGTCAAGAGTGACGCGCGGCAGGCGGGCGCAATCCCTTGTCCGCCGACGGACGTCACTTGTCCGTCGGCGGGCATTGGACAGCGCACTCACGTGGGAGCGTGGAGAGGTGAGTTTTCGGGGTGTTTGGGGGGGGTTTCAGCCAGCGGGGCACCCCAAATCGGGGTGCCCCGGGGAAGTGGACCAATACCCACGATAGTCAAAATCCTGGGTGTTGGTCCACTTTAAGAGAAGCGAGAGTATGACATACTTAGAAAAATTATTTGCCAATGAAGACGCCACAGCGCGGCTCTGACACCAGGTATATAAGTCAAAGGACAATACTAAGGCCATAAGCGTGTAAACCCAATACACTGAGACCACCACACACACACACACACACCCCCGGGCAACGAGGGAGGATGGCGACCCTTTGTACAGGGCCCACCGCTACACGGGGTATGGGGCAATAATGCGGGAGGGGCATCCCCTAGGGCAGGCATACTCAACTGGCGGACCGCGGTCCGGATTCGTCCGCCAGTTATCCGGACCGCAAAGAAGACGCCGCAGATGAAGTGCGGCTCAGTAAGATGAAGTGCGGCTCAGTATTTGGGTCCCTGCTAGCGCCGCCGAGCAGCCTGATGCTCTGTGCACCCTGGTATAGTAACCATCAGGAGGCGTAATGACGAGGCACGCAAGGGGAGAGGTCCAGATGAGGCGGATGAGACGCACGCTACTTCTATCTGAAGCCGAGCCCTCAGATGTAAGCTGTAATGGGGGTTATCACTGCCTTGTGACCTGTGCTTCATGACTGTGCGTCTCACTTCCTCCCAGTGTGTATGTTCCCGCGGTGTGGTGTTCTGCGGTGTGAAACCCCCAGGTTCACCACTAATTTTTACCTGACCGGCGGCGCAATGATGCATTGCACAGGCTCACCACCAAATAGCGTGGCTGTATCTTCATTCATGTTTCTTTGCTGCATTTGCATAAGAGCACATAAGATACAGCCACACTGATTGGTGGAGAGATGTGCATGTACCATTGTGCTGCCGGTCCCATAAGAATTAAAAGCAAATCCAGGGGTTACACATGGCAGGGCATCCCAAATCAGCATACTCAGCAGAAGAGGAATATCCAGCCCTGTTGTCATTTAGACACCCCTCATCCATCCAGTCCCATCCCCATCCCTCTTATTCCCAGCTCTGTCCCATCCATCCCTCAAAAATAGAATATATAGCCTCCGTTGTGCTAATCCCCCCCCCCCCCCTTCAACCTGCCCCAGGCCACGATTAACGGACCTCTACTAAAAGTTCTTGAGTACCCCTGCCCTAGAGGCTCACCATCAGCCTATACCGCCTACCCTTTGGTGGGGGACTGCGGTGGAGCAGCGCTCCATAAGCACGCATGGTGCTGCCTACCTTCACCCGACCAGCGCAGCCCAGGCTGGGAGGCACATCACAGGGAGGACGGGTGGGAATAGTCCAACAGGGCCGCAGGCTTTAATAGCCCCGCTCACCTGCGAGAGAGTGAAACTTCATGTCTTCGCAGTCGGCACTGCAGAGAAATCTGGGGATTTGTAGGAGGTCCCCGGGTATTTGAGGGGCCGGGAGGAGCCTGTTTTGCATGTCTCTGCAGTGCAGCGCCATCTGGCGGAGGATAACCCAAGTGTAAGTACTATGTCTGGAGCAGGACGTACTGTATACTAAGAATAAATGAATAAAGAAATTCAAGAGTAAACGGGGAAAAAAAGAAAGAAGATGGAGGGGGATGAAGGGAGAAGCAGACAAAGGAAAAATAGATGAAAAGAAAACCCCCAATAGGAGGCTTCCAATTTTATTGGATATGATTTAATAAAGAGACTATTTTAATACATCATCATTAATTATGCAAGGTCAATTTCAGAGGCGTAAATCCGTTTGGGATAGGCCTGTTCCCTAAAACATATCGTTACTTGGTTTAGATAAGCTGGACATGGAACCAGCTTGAAACAAATCAGTTGGAAGGGGGACACACAATTTTAGGCTCCATTCTTAATTGAGTGACAACAAAAAAACAATTTGGTTCCACCATAAAATCTCTTGAAATTCAAGTCTTACTATTCTTTACAGCTTCTACAGTCAGTGCTGGGGGAAGGGCAAGAAATTTCAGTGAGAGCACTAATATGCAGCTTCCGCCGAATCCATATGGACGTAGAACACCCGGGGTAATATTGAGAGATTTCCTCTACCAAATCCATATGGACGTAGAACACCTGGGGTAATATTAGGGGTTTCCTCTACCAAATCCATATGGACGTAGAACACCTGGGGTAATATTAGGGGTTTCCTCTACCAAATCCATATGGACGATGAACACCCAGGGTAATATTGAGAGATTTCCTCTACCAAATCCATATGGACGCAGAACACCCAGGGTAATATTAGGGGTTTCCTCTACCAAATCCATATGGACGCAGAACATCCGGGGTAATAGCGCAATTCTGTGAAACTCACCTGTAGAATTGCTTTTATTTCCGATCCATTCCAGGATGTCCAGATAGTATTCACGGTTTGGTAACTCCGACCCAAAGGGGGCGTGGACTGCAAGATCAAAGTTGTGGCTCCTCCCAGTCCCCTATAAAGGCAGCTGCCTCTCAACCAATGCCCAGTAATTCAAAAGCAGTAACTCAATTAGAAAGAGGCAGGCCGGGAGGCCGAAAAACACAATTCTGTGAAACTGACCTGTAGAATTGGTTTTGTTATCCATCCATTCCAGGCCGTCCAGAAGTACTTACAGATGGGTGTTCGCTAACTGCAAGATCAAAAGATGTAGCTAATCCTGACCCCCTATAAAGGCAGCTGGCCGTCTATCCAGTCCCCAGTAGTTTAAAAGCAGTACTCAAAAGAGGCAGGCCGGGAGGTCCAAACAAAAAAAATAGGAGACCATGTTACCTCATATAGCCTCCGCTTGTACTCTCTCGAATCAAAACTAAAAACTTGTATAACTAGTGTCCTATGAACAAAAATGGTTCAATCACCATAACAGGCAAGCAGAACATAATGAACCACAAGGGCGGGGTGGACAGCCTTGGATGGATGGATAACAAAACCAATTCTACAGGTGAGTTTCACAGAATTGTGTTTTTCTCCTCCATCCATTCCAGGTCGTCCAGAAGTACTTACAGATGGGACATCCAAAAGCAGTGTCCATATGGGCGGGATCCCCAGTGCGGAACAGCATGTAGTTCATTTCACTACCTGAAGCACCTTTCAGCCAAAAACAGCGTCAGCTGAGGCCCTGACATCCACCTTGTAAAACTTTGTAAAAGTATGAACTGAAGACTTGTTCCACTGATGCCTGATGCTGAAAAGCCCAAGAGGCACCAATAGCCCTAGTAGAATGAGCTGTGATCCGAAAAGGGGGTTCCTTCCCCCTGGCAGCATAGGCTTGTACCACCGCCTGTCTAATCCACTTACTGAGAGTGGACTTGGCTGGTGGCAATCCCTTCCTAGAACCCTCTATTAGAACAAAAAGCTAATTCGATTTCCTGAAGGATTCAGTCGCAGCCAGGTAATACCTTATAGCTCTGACCACATCCAAAGCATGGAGGGTCCGTTCTTTGGAATTAGCCGGTGCTGGACACAAGGAAGGTAAGACAACTTCCTCATTAAAGGTGAAAAGGAGAAACTACCTTAGGCAAAAAAAAAAAAAAAATCAGGTTTAAAACGAAAAACCACCTTATCTCTGTGCAACTAAAAGTAGGGTCGTTTCATACAAAGCGTGGCCAGCTCTGATACGCGACGTACCGAGGTAATCGCCACCAGAAAAACCACCTTGAGAGTCAGCAATGACAATGTAGCGACATTCAATGGCTCGAAGGGAGGACCCTGGAGAGAAGACAGCATTAGATTCAAGTTCCACACCGGTAAGACTAATTTACGCGGTGGGCGGACATGGGCGACTCCCTGGAAGAAAGTCTTGATCAATCTATGATTGGCAATGGACCTCTGGAAAAAAAATGGATAAGGCCGAGACCTAACCCTTGAGGGTGCTCAGGTGGAGGCCCAAGTCTAGATCGTGTTGTAGAAACTCCAGAATTCTAGAAATAGAAAATTTCCGGCAAGGAAGGCTCTTGGCCTCGCACCAAGCGATATAGGCCTGCCAAACTCTGTAGTATATCATGGAAGAAGACTTCGTCCCTGCCCGAATCATTGTGTGAATAACCGTGGCCGATAAACCCTTCTCAGTCAGGATTGAGGTTTCAATAGCCAGGCCGTCAAAGCCAGCATCCGTAAATTCGGGTGCAGTAGCGACCCCTGTGTGAGAAGGCCTGGATCGTTGGGCATGATGTAGTGATCTATTGACATCTGTACTATGTCCGCAAACCAACTCCTCCTCGGCCAACGAGGAGCCACCAGGATGGCTGGCACCCCTTCCTGGGCTATCTTGCGCAGCACTCTGCCCAGGAGCAGAAATTGAGGGAATGCATACAGAAATTTGAACTCCGTCCAAGGGATCGCCAGAGCGTCTGTTGCCATGGCCAGAGGCATGAGAGAGAGAGACGAACCTTGGAAGCTTGTGATTGTGTCTAGACGCAAAAAGTTCCACGTCTGGTTGACCCCAGCGGAGACACAGACCCTTAAAGGTCTCGCTGCTGAGGGACCATTCCCCCAGGCGCAAGGAACTCCTGCTCAGGGAGTCTGCCTCCTGGTTTTGCTCCAAGAGATTTATGGGTAACCTGTTCTCCTTCGGACCCCACTGACTCTGGATCTTCTGGGTCTGCCAAACGCCTCCCCAGCCTGTAAGACTGGCATCCGAGGTAACTATCTCCCAATGGGGAGTCTGGAAGGACTTGCCTACCAGCAGGTTCCGAGAGTCCAACCACCACAAGAGGGAATGCCTGGCCTGGGGGGGGGGGGGGGGGGGGGGGGGGGGGGGGAGGGGTTGACAAGCCAGCAAGGCCTGCACTTGCGTCTGGAGTCCCAAAACCCTCTGCTGTGGCAGAAAGACCTTGACTTGACCGGTGTCTAGCGTCATCCCCAGGAAGGATCTCACCGTTGACGGCGTGATATGCGACTTGGGGTAGTTGATCACGCAACCGAAGGCTTCCAGGGTTGACAGTACAGTCCGGGTGTCGCTCTCGGCCTCCTGAAGGGACCGGGACGAAATCAGAAGGTCGTCTAGATAGGGTGACACACGAATACCCCGACTCAGGATAGCCATGATGCCCACCAGCACCTTGGTGAACACTCGGGGAGCTGAAGATATGCCGAAGGGGAGTGCTACAAACTGGTAATGTTGATCCTCCAGTGCAGACCTCAAAAACTTCTGATATCCTTGGAAAATCGGGATGTACAGATAAGCGTCCCTGATGTCCACCGTGGTGAAAGTTGCCAGGCCGAAGCGATCTCACCGCCGACTGCAACGTTTCCATGCGGAAATGCCTGACCTTTACAAATTTGTTGAGACCCGTCAGGTCCAAGATCAGCCGCAGCGTTCCGTCCTTCTTGGGAACCGTGAACAGGTTGGAGTAGAACCCCTGACCCTGTTCCTGTCGGGGCACAGGGCAAATTACACCTATCCGCAGGAGGTGTTGAACAGCTGTTCTCAAAGCCTGTGCTTTTAGCGGGTTTCGGGATATCCTTGAACATAGGAATTTCGTTGGTGGCCTGGCTGCCAGCTCTATCTTGTAACTGGAGGACACCACCTCCTGAATCCACCAATCCGAGACGTGACGTCTCCAGATCGGAGCAAACAGCAGAAGCCATCCTCCCTCCTGTATGGGTGAGGGTGCCCCCTCATGCCTAAGTAGGCTTGGCCGGGGGTTTGGGCTTAGCACCCCAGGCGGGATTGGGCCGGCTGCGGGACCTACCTCTGCCCCAGGTATCTCTGCGGGCACCGGAAAATGAAGAGCCTCTTCCTCCTCGAAAGGACCGATAAGAAGAGTAGTTCTGAAAGGACCGAGCAGGCTTTCTTCTCTGAGGGAGCTTACCATCCTTGACCAAAAGGTCCAGCCGCTCCCCAAACAGCCGGCTTCCCACAAAATGTAGACTTGTGAGGGAGTTCTTGGCAGCCACATCGGCTGACCACTGCTTCAACCACAGCGAGCGGCGTAAAGCTACAAGCAAGGCCGAAATTCTGGCACCAAGCCTGACCACATCATCCACGGCAGTAACAACAAAGCCGATGAAATCCAAACAGGCCTCGAGTTCCTTAAACTCCTCCGCCTGTTTGCGGGACTTAGCCACAAGGTGTTTAACCTTTCTCCTGTTGGCTAGGGAAACAATTGCTGAGGCACAAGCAGGCCGAAAAAGGGCACCTGAAAAGGCGAAAGCATGGCAAACCAACTGATCCATGTGTTTGTCTGCAGGATCATGTAAGGAAGCATTGTCAGGTGATGGCATAACCGTGGTGTTGGACAATCCTGACACCGGAGGGTCCACCTCGGGAGGGTGAGGCCATAACTGAATCAATTCGGCAGGGAAAGGATACCACCTATCCAAGCCCCTAGGAACCGACGGTAAATTATTGGGCCTTTCCCATTCCTCTGGAAAAACCAGACGTTGTCTTTTCAGGACGAAATAAATCACCCTTTTTCCTCTTAGCCGTTCTGGGAGGAACAATGTGCAAGGTATCAAAAACGGAAGAAAGCAAACTTTCCGTATCATCCGGAAGGAAGGAATCCTCATCCGAGGAAGAACCTGTCTCCAGCGGAAAGCAACTCCGCCACTGAGAGTGGGTCATCTGGCGACTCACCTTCCTCCGCAGATCCGAAGGAATCAGAGATCATCACCCGAGTAAACCGGCTCCAGATGCCGCTTCTTACTAAAGGCCTTTTTAGGGGCTGCCAACGAGATCTGTTTCTCAAGGCTAGCCAGCCTGTGCGCAAGATCAGCATGTGTCACCTTGCTGGCTCCCCCTTCACTAGGGACTAACTGCAGCAGCACAGGATCCGGAGAGGCCAGTGGTAACGCAGGGCTAAGGTCAGGAGCGACCGCCCACTCATGGTCCAAAGCAATGCCTCTAGCGCAAGTGGAACAAATTGTGTTGAATCCGCCCAGGGGATTCCGTCTGGAGGGAGCGGCATCGGACCGCTCCTTGCTGTAGGCACTATAGTGAGGAGCTCTCCACTGCTCCTCCTAAGTAGCACAAGCACACCTTACAGTACACAACTAATAAAGCATGTGGGAGAAGGGAGGGCATATATGAAGTACATATATCTGTGGCTCCCCAGCAGGCTCACCATAAATGCCTGCGGCCGACTACTTTTTGGTAATAAAGTCTGAGGCTCAGAGCCATGTGCTCTGTCAGAACGCCCCAGACCCCGGCGTTTCACCCTACTGCACACGGATCTCGTTTATCAGCCAAGGCTGGGAGGCAAGGAGGGGTCAGAAGAGATCCGAGGAAATGGGGTCCTGCAGCGGCCGACAGGCTAGGTGGCCCCACTCCGCTGTTTACTCTCTCTCAGAACTTTATCTTGCAGTTGACTGCATAAGATTGCTGCCAAAGAACTGGGGACTGGATAGACAGGCAGCTGTCTTTATAGGGGGCGGGGAGGAGCTACATCTTTTGACCTTGCAGTCAGCGCCCGCTAGGGGCGAACACCCATCTGTAAGTACTTCTGGACGGCCTGGAATGGATGGAGGAGAAAACATAGGAAACCATGTTACTTCACATAGCCTCCGCTTGTACTCTCTAGAACCTAAAAACCTAAATTTGTAAAACTAATGTCCTATGAACAATAATGGTTCAATCACCATAAACAGGCATGCAGGACATAATAAGCCTCAAAAGGGCGGGTTGGATGGCCTGGAATGGAATGGAACGGAAATAAAAGCAATTCTACAGGTGAGTTTCACAGAATTTCGTTTCTTTCCAATCCATTCCAGGCCGTCCAGATAGTATTCACGGTTGGGACATCCAAAACCAGTGTCCATATGGGCGGAAACCCCAGTGCGGAAAAGCAGGTAGTTCATTACACTACCACCTGAAGCACCTTTTGGCCAAAAACAGTGTCAGCTGAGGCCCTGACATCCACCTTGTAAAACTTTGTAAAAGTGTGAACTGAAGACCAAGTGGCAGCCTTACAAACTTGTTGCACAGAGGCCTGATGCTGAAAGGCCCAAGAAGCACCAATGGCTCTAGTAGAATGAGCTGTGACCCGAAAAGGGGGTTCTTTTCCCTTGGCAGAATAGGCTTGTACCACGGTCTGTCTAATCCATTTACTGAGAGTGGACTTGGTCGGTGGCAATCCCTTTCTAGAGCCTTCCGCTAAGACAAAAAGCAAATCAGATTTTCTGAAAGGCTCAGTCGCAGCCAGGTAATACCTTATGGCTCTAACCATATCCAAAGCATGGAGAGTCCATTCTTTAGGATTAGCCGGTGCTGGACACAAGGAAGGTAAGACAACTTCCTCATTAAGGTGAAAAGGAGAAACAACCTTGGGCAAAAAATCCGGCTTAAAACGAAAAACCACCTTGTCTCTGTGCATCTCAAAATAGGGTGGTTTCATACATAATGCGGCCAGCTCTGATACTCAACGCACAGAGGTGATCGCCACCAGAAAAAACACTGGAGCCTCAGCATAGTCAATGTAGCATCATACAAAGGCTCGAAGGGGGCACCCTGGAGAGCAGATAACACCAGATTCAGGTCCCACACCGGCAAGACTGATTTACGTGGTGGGTGGACATGAGTGACCCCCTGGAAGAAAGTCTTGATCAATCTATGATTGGCAATAGACTTCTGGAAAAAAATGGATAAGGCCGAGACCTGAACTGATCCATGCGTTTGTCTGCAGGATCTCTTAAGGAAGCATTGCCAGGTGACGGCATAATAGTGGTGTTGAAATGGGCCTGAAATGGGAGGGCCCACCTAGGGAGGATGTGACCACAACTTAATCAACTCGGCAGGGAAAGGATACCATCTCTCCAGGCCCTTAGGAACAGACGGCAGCTTGTTGGGCTTTTCCCACTCCTTAAAGGAGCACTGTAGCGAAATTGTGTAATGTTAAAAATCCATATAAAACACATTGGTTAATGAGAGGACAAGTCACTTATATCCCCGAACTGAATAAAACTCCCACCAAGCTTGTTGTTTATTTTTACATAGTAGGAACAAAATCCAGGGATGACAGTTTAGTCTATGAGGGGTGACAGAGCCTGTCACCCCGGCTGTCCTTTTCCTTCCATTAAAATAATAGAAGCAAGTCTGGCTTGATATTTTTTGATATCATGTGTATAAGTGACCTGTCCTCCCGGCATCCAGCATATTTATATTGATTTTTATCATTGGTCGGTTTTTCCGCGATAGTGCTCCATTAAGTATCATATTGGAAAAATGCGGCTGTTCAGGAAAAACCCACCGCTGCCTTTCAGGCCGAAACAAAATCACCCTTCTTCCTCTCGGCCATCTTGGGATGAACAATGTGTAAAGTGTAAAAAACGGAAGTAAGCAAGCTTTCCGTATCATCCGGAAGGAAGGAGCACATCTTTGATTTTGCAGTCCACTCCCCCTTTGGGGCGGACATCTTGGAATGGATTGGAAAGAAAATTAGGGGTTTCCTCTACCAAATCCATATGGACGCAGAACACCCGGGATAATATTAGGGGTTTCCTCTACCAAATCCATATGGACGCAGAACACCCGGGATAATATTAGGGGTTTCCTCTACCAAATCCATATGGACGCAGAACACCCGGGATAATATTAGGGGTTTCCTCTACCAAATCCATATGGACGCAGAACACCCGGGATAATATTAGGGGTTTCCTCTACCAAATCCATATGGACGCAAAACACCCGGGATAATATTAGGGGTTTCCTCTACCAAATCCATATGGACGCAGAACACCCGGGGTAATATTAGGGGTTTCCTCTACCAAATCCAAATGGATGCAGAACACCCGGGGTAATATAATATTGAGAGATTTCCTCTACAGCTTCCATAGAGAAGGCATTAACCTCCCCCCACCCCCACGATGCATACCTAACTGACTTTTTATACTCACTGAAAAAAACATTTGAAGGATTTTAGCAGACATCCCATAAATATTTTTGCCATTGTCCGCACCAATGGGATTAAAGTGGACCAAAACCCACGGCGATCGACTCAGGAATCTTTACGATACCCAGGCCGATCGATTCCCCCCGGGGCATCCAGATTCAGGATGCCCCTCTGTGTGAAACCCCCCAGGTCACCTCATTCACTTACCTCGTTTCCCAGTCCAACGGCACGGTCACCTCCTGCTATCCTAGCAGGGCGCATGCCAGCGGCCGGCATTTATGAATGGCCAACGCGGGCATGCTCCCCTATTAGAGGGAAGCGGAGGATGCGGCCGTCAGCACGCTCTGAGCCGCTGCTCTTAGACGTGCTGTAGGACCGGGAAGAGGTAATTTGTCTGCGGCGATCTGGGGGGTTCCACACAGCGGGGCATCCCCAATCGGGGTGCCTTGGGGGAAAGGACCAAGACACAGGATTTTGACTATCCTGGGTTTTGGTCCACTCCCCTGGGGCACCCCACTGTGTGAAACCCCCCAGATCGCCGCAGCCAACTCACCTCATCGCGGTCCTACTGCGAATGTGCGGCTGAGCGACGTCTAACCTCAGTGGCTCAGAGCGCGCTGGCGGCCGAATCTCGCGCTTCCCTCTAACGGAGTATGCCCATGCCGGCCATTCACAAATGGCGGGCACGCGCCCATGTGCATGCGCCGTTGGACCGGGATAGAAGGTGAGTTTATTAGCGACTGGGGGGGGGGGGGTTCACACAGCGGGGCATCCCGATTCCGGACGGGGAATGGATTGTCCCGGGAATCTTATAGGTTCCCAGTCTGATCGCCATGGGTTTTGGTCCACTTTTAAGTAGCTCCGGGGTTGAAGCTGTATAGAAAAAGGACATTAGTTTACTTCCTGCAACTTTTTTCTCTTTACATTCCCCTGGGTAACCCGCTACCTAAGCAAGTGATGACAGAGGGAGGAGTTCCGTTTTCCAGCTGGGCTTTGGCCCACTTTAAAGCAAAATAAACTGGTTCTAACCCTTCCCGACCCCATCCACAAGCCAGGTCCCATGGAGGTCCTCACCTGAAAGACGTTACTCTTGTGGCCGCTCTCGAACTCCAGCACGGGCTTGCGGCTCACCCAGTCCCAGACCACCACCTTGAGGTCGTCGCTGCCGCTGGCCAACCAGGTTCCCCGCTGATTGAAGTGCAAAGTGTTGACGCAGCCGAGGTGGCCGTCCAGGCCGTGCAGGAGGCGGAACCTCTGGACGAATCCGCGGGCCCCGCAGGCGTCGTAGATGAAGCGTCGGCTGCTGCCGATCTCCCTCTGTCGCAGCTCCCGGAGGGCCCGCCAGCGGGGGCGGGGCAAGGGCGTCTTCTCCGACGACACCCAGTCTTCCAGAGCCCGCTCGTCGTCGGAGGAGTCCTGCTCGTTGTTGGCCCGCTTTTTCTGGTTGCGCTTGCGCAGCCGCTCGGCCTCCTCGTCGTCGTCGTCCTCGTCTTCCTCCTCCTCGGACTCGGAGTGGGAGCGGTCGTGGGCGTGCTCCTCGTCGTTGATGGAGTAGAGGCCGGTGTCATCCATGCTGTCCGAGTCTTTGTCCTCTCCCGAGCTCTCGGTGCTGCCGCCGTCCCGGCTCTCGGCGAGGTTGGGGCCCGTCTCGTCGCCGGTGAGGCTCAGGCTGACGTCCGAGGTCTCCACCTCGATGCCGGACGAGTTCTCTTTACCTTCCTCCGTCCCCGACATGTCTTCCGGGCTGCTGGACAGGCTTCCTGGCACAGGGAAAAGAAAACCACCATCAGACAAGACTGGACATGTAAGGGGCTGCTGCAGGGTGCAAGGCATAGACCTGGCAGAGGGGACAGGCGAGTATGCCTCATTGCCATCTACAGGAAATGCATCCCAGGCTTCTGCATTGCTATTTACAGTGTAGGTCTGCTTTGAGCCCCGCAGCATGCTGGGAAAACTAGAGGAAGTCCAAAAAGAGTAAAGCCAGCCAGCATGATGAGTAATAAAACATCCAACTTTATTTCCACAGGATTAAAAGGCCATCGCGGCAGTCACAGCGCTATAAAAAAGGCCATATAGGAGCAGGTCCCCATGTCAACGTGTTTCGGACTGTAGATCCTTACTCATGACGTCATTGTATAAGGCTACCGCCGAGGATTTTTCTTGATAGAGAGTAAATGCCGGCTCTATCTAAGAAAACTAGAGGAAGGCTGTCCTTAAAGTGGAAAAATGCAGATTTTGACTAACCCATGCCTTGTTCAGTGCCCTGGGGCATCCGAATTGTGACCCCCCCCCGCACCCCAGAACAACTCACCTCTGTTCAGTCCAAACAGTGCAGGGCTTTTAGCCAATCAGAGCCGTCTGCCGTGACTATGTCATTCAAAAAACGGCTCCGATTTGCTTCAATGGGGAGAGAGCGACCGTTTCCCCAGAATGGCGAGAGCGCGTTCACAGCCCCGAGATGCAGGGGATGCGCATTCTCCCCATTGAAAACAGTCACTTTGGCCCCAGCAAACGGCTCAGATTTTACAATATCACACGCATTTGCTGTTGGACCAGGTAAAGGGTAACGGTTGATCTGGTGATCTGGGGTCCAATTCAGGCAGCCCCGGGGGAAAGGCAGCTGCAAACCCTGGAATCTTTTAAAATTGCAGGGCCGGCGCCCCTGGGTTTTGTTCCGCTTTAAAGCAGACCTGACTTTGGCCCACTTCATTGCAATTTGAGATGCCTCTACACAAATCAAACCTTTACTACTAATCTTTTTTTTTTTTTTTTTTTTTTTTCTTTACTACTAATCTGGCGCTAAAAAGGACCACCACCCAAAAAAAAAAAAAAAATTACTTTCTTGGGTGGCGTTTCTCTCAGACGGGGTGTGTGTGCCGGGATCAACCCCAAACCAACCTTTCCAACCCCCCCCCCCGTTCCCTTGGTGCATGTGCGAGCCACTCATCAGCATCCTTTTCATTTAGATTTCTAATGACCGTCAGAGAGGCAATGAAATAAATTGAAGGTACGTCATTGGCCGCATCCCCATCCCTAGTTATAAAGAATGCTGAGGAATGCAGGGGAGCCGTGGGCTCATGGAAGAGGTAAGTGGATCAGGCGATCCAGGGGGAGGGTTTAATATAGACAGGCTTCCCATGCCCCATAAAGTTATAGACAACCTTTCCCGAAGAGTCTTATAGACTTGACGGGGGATTTGCTTCCGATTTTCTACCCCCCCCCCCAGGCATCCTGATTCAGGGTGCCCTGCTTTATGATCGCTGTAATAACCCCCCCTTACACTGACGGGTTGTGGCCGCCGGACACCTCCCCGCCCATCCAGGCTGGTGGTGGAAGCATGCTGCAGACCGCAGGAAGACCGGGGAAACGGCTGATTCTCTTTCGCTAAGCCAGAGCTCTGACAGTAAACAGAGCTGTATGCTGGGAATTCATATACACGCGATCCCGCACATGCGCCGGGGGACCACCAGGAAGGAGAGTTTTTATGTAGTTCTGGAGGGGTTCCACACAGCGGCATCCCAAAAACCAGGATTTATACTGCCCCATTGAAGTGGGCCAATAACCCCCACGTCTAAAAGACTCCAGGGCCTGCCGACTAGGTGCCACAAAAGCATCCCCAATCAGGATGCCCCTACGTGTAAACCCCCTTGAGGTGGAAAATGAAATGTTATAATTAGCATTAGTTTTATAAGCCGCCTGTATGCCATCGCTCACATTCTCAGTGTATGGAGGGGATTACCGCTAAAAAAATGTTATGGCTGCTTAATGAGAAACAGATGTTCTTCATGTCTCTGAACTATACCGTCCAGATATGTGAATCTGTATATGTTTGAAATATCCAATCAAAGTCTGACGTGTCCAGGCATCCAATCAGGATGCCCCTATGTGTAAACCCCCTTGAGGTGGAAAATGAATTATAATTAGTATTAATTTTATAAGCCGCCTGTATGCCATCTCACATTCTCAGTGTGTGGAGTGGTTTTCACCCCCTCCCTTCTCATATGACTATCGCTAAATAATGTTATGTCTGCTTAATGAGAAACAGATGTTCTTCATGTCTGATATATGTGTATCTGTATATGTTTGAAATATCCAATCGAAGTCCGACATGTCCAGGCATCCAATCAGGATGCCCCTATGTGTAAACCCCCTTGAGGTGGAAAATTAATTATAATTAGTATTAATTTTATAAGCCGCCTGTATGCCATCTCTCACATTCTCAGTGTGTGGAGTGGTTTTCACCCCCTCCCTTCTCATATGACTATCGCTAAAGAATGTTGTCTGCTTAATGAGAAACAGATGTTCTTCATGTCTGAACTATGCCTCCATATAGGTGTATCTGTATATGTTTGAAATATCCAATCAAAGTCTGGACATGTGTCCAGGCATCCAATCAGAATGGTCATTTAAGCTCCTTTGTCTAAAACTGTATTTAAGCGAGCAAAAAGAGGCAGCAATTCGGCATTGGCAATTGAAGTAAGCAGGCCCCCGGTTGACCGAATAAACATTGTATTTCTTGAAGACTTGAGTCTGTGCCATTTCCACTTCACTCTCACCTCGCCCCGAAACCCCTTGCCGTGATCGTGGACCGCCACTCCCAGCATCCCTCAGATAGGCGAGGCCCGCAACTGCGCACACACCACAGGGAATCAGGGATGAGGCCACCCCTGCTCTGTATGCAGGCGGCTTTATGCCAAGCATTAGTATGCACGGTGTAGAGCGCTGATTGGACGAGAGCCCGCACATGTGCCATGGGTACGACAAAGGTAAGTGGAGTGGGTAATCTGAGGGGGTTTCACACAGCAGGGCATCCAAAATCAGGATGCCCCCAGGGCAAGGAGCTAGCTAAATGTCCTGGTGATTGGTCCGATTTAAGCCCTTTATGAAAGAAGAAGGAAGTAGCTGCGCACTCCAGTGTAGGAAGCCTCCTATTGGAGGAGCTGTGGATCCCGTACAAGTGTGTAGCTACTTCCTGTCCCCCATGAGATGGAGCACTGGTAGGAGAAGTGGAGTCTTTCTAATGCAGGTCTCACTGATGTCATGAAGGGTTAGGACAGGTTACCCAGGATCCTCCCTGGCACAGAGTTGGGACGGATAGTTTAGGTCTGCTTGAAATGGCGGGGTAGTAATACTTCCCTTTTAAGGTAAAATGGGAGGGGTCAACTTTCATTGGTTGATGCCCTAGGGGGTTGACTAGGGGACAAAAACAGCCTCTCTGGAATCCAAAAGACTCCGGTATATCCAGGGGCTTTCACACACGGGGGGCATCCCTCCATCTGATGGGGGACCTGCATTGGAGAAGTGCTTAATCTGATGGGGACAGGAAACAACTGCACACACATGCAGCAGCAGCCTTCCTCCAATTGCAGTGTGCAGCTGATTCCAGACTCTCTGGAATCCAAAAGACTTCCTCATCCCCTGATTCCGGTATATCCAGGGGCTTTCACACAGAGGGGAATCCCTCTATCTGATGGGAGACCTGCATTGGAGAAGTGCTTTATCTGATGGTGACAGGAAACAACTGCACACACATGCAGCAGCAGCCTTCCTCCAATTGCAGTGTGCAGCTGATTCCTGTTTCCCATCAATTTCTCCTAAATTCCCCCGCAGACCAGGTGCAGAGTTGCCAGGAGGGTTTAGGGCCCCCTTTAAAGAGGAACGATCTAATCTCCCTATGCTGACCATTTCCATAGTCCCTTGTAGGACTACCGGTCACGTGACCAACACCAACCACACAGGTGTAAACCCTGACTGGTCCCTGGCGGTCACATGATGGGCTGCCATGTAAGGGAGGCAGGACGGGGCTAGGCGGGGCTAGGCAGGGCAGGACGGGGCTAGGCAGGGCAGGGCAGGACGGGACGGGGCTAGGCAGGGCAGGGCGGGACGGGACGGGGCTAGGCAGGGCAGGGCGGGACGGGGCTAGGCAGGGCAGGGCGGGACGGGACGGGGCGGGGCTAGGCAGGGCAGGGCGGGACGGGGCTAGGCAGGGCGGGACGGGGCTAGGCAGGGCAGGACGGGACGGGGCTAGGCAGGGCAGGACGGGACGGGGCTAGGCAGGGCAGGACGGGACGGGGCTAGGCAGGGCAGGGCGGGACGGGACGGGGCTAGGCAGGGCAGGGCGGGACGGGGCTAGGCAGGGCAGGGCGGGACGGGGCTAGGCAGGGCAGGGCGGGACGGGGCTAGGCAGGGCAGGACGGGGCTAGGCAGGGCAGGGCGGGACGGGGCTAGGCAGGGCAGGGCGGGACGGGGCTAGGCAGGGCAGGGCGGGACGGGGCTAGGCAGGGCAGGGCGGGGCTAGGCAGGGCAGGGCGGGGCTAGGCAGGGCAGGGCGGGACGGGGCTAGGCAGGGCAGGGCGGGGCTAGGCAGGGCAGGGCGGGGCTAGGCAGGGCAGGGCGGGACGGGGCTAGGCAGGGCAGGGCGGGACGGGGCTAGGCAGGGCAGGGCGGGACGGGGCTAGGCAGGGCAGGGCGGGACGGGGCTAGGCAGGGCAGGGCGGGACGGGGCTAGGCAGGGCAGGGCGGGACGGGGCTAGGCAGGGCAGGGCGGGACGGGGCTAGGCAGGGCAGGGCGGGACGGGGCTAGGCAGGGCAGGGCGGGACGGGGCTAGGCAGGGCAGGGCGGGACGGGGCTAGGCAGGGCGGGACGGGGCTAGGCAGGGCGGGACGGGGCTAGGCAGGGCGGGACGGGGCTAGGCAGGGCGGGACGGGGCTAGGCAGGGCGGGACGGGACGGGGCTAGGCAGGGCGGGACGGGGCTAGGCAGGGCGGGACGGGGCTAGGCAGGGCAGGGCGGGACGGGACGGGGCTAGGCAGGGCGGGACGGGGCTAGGCAGGGCAGGGCGGGACGGGACGGGGCTAGGCAGGGCAGGGCGGGGCTAGGCAGGGCAGGGCAGGACGGGGCTAGGCTAGGCAGGGCAGGGCGGGGCTAGGCAGGGCAGGACAGGACGGGACGGGGCTAGGCAGGGCAGGGCGGGACGGGGCTAGGCAGGGCAGGACGGGACGGGGCTAGGCAGGGCAGGACGGGGCTAGGCGGGGCAGGGCAGGACGGGGCTAGGCGGGGCTGGGCAGGACGGGGCTAGGCAGGGCAGGGCAGGACGGGGCTAGGCAGGGCAGGGCAGGACGGGGCTAGGCAGGACGGGGCTAGGCAGGGCAGGGCAGGACGGGGCTAGGCAGGGCAGGGCAGGACGGGGCTAGGCAGGGCAGGGCAGGACGGGGCTAGGCAGGGCAGGGCAGGACGGGGCTAGGCAGGGCAGGGCAGGACGGGGCTAGGCAGGGCAGGGCAGGACGGGGCTAGGCAGGGCAGGGCAGGACGGGGCTAGGCAGGGCAGGGCAGGACGGGGCTAGGCAGGGCAGGGCAGGACGGGGCTAGGCAGGGCAGGGCAGGACGGGGCTAGGCAGGGCAGGGCAGGACGGGGCTAGGCAGGGCAGGGCAGGACGGGGCTAGGCAGGGCAGGGCAGGACGGGGCTAGGCAGGGCAGGGCAGGACGGGGCTAGGCAGGGCAGGGCAGGACGGGGCTAGGCAGGGCAGGACGGGGCTAGGCAGGGCAGGACGGGGCTAGGCAGGGCAGGACGGGGCTAGGCAGGGCAGGACGGGGCTAGGCAGGGCAGGACGGGGCTAGGCAGGGCAGGACGGGGCTAGGCAGGGCAGGACGGGGCTAGGCAGGGCAGGACGGGGCTAGGCAGGGCAGGACGGGGCTAGGCAGGGCAGGACGGGGCTAGGCAGGGCAGGACGGGGCTAGGCAGGGCAGGACGGGGCTAGGCAGGGCAGGACGGGGCTAGGCAGGGCAGGACGGGGCTAGGCAGGGCAGGACGGGGCTAGGCAGGGCAGGACGGGGCTAGGCAGGGCAGGACGGGGCTAGGCAGGGCAGGACGGGGCTAGGCAGGGCAGGACGGGGCTAGGCAGGGCAGGACGGGGCTAGGCAGGGCAGGACGGGGCTAGGCAGGGCAGGACGGGGCTAGGCAGGGCAGGACGGGGCTAGGCAGGGCAGGACGGGGCTAGGCAGGGCAGGACGGGGCTAGGCAGGGCAGGACGGGGCTAGGCAGGGCAGGACGGGGCTAGGCAGGGCAGGACGGGGCTAGGCAGGGCAGGACGGGGCTAGGCAGGGCAGGACGGGGCTAGGCAGGGCAGGACGGGGCTAGGCAGGGCAGGACGGGGCTAGGCAGGGCAGGACCGGGCTAGGCAGGGCAGGACCGGGCTAGGCAGGGCAGGACCGGGCTAGGCAGGGCAGGACCGGGCTAGGCAGGGCAGGACCGGGCTAGGCAGGGCAGGACCGGGCTAGGCAGGGCAGGACCGGGCTAGGCAGGGCAGGACCGGGCTAGGCAGCACGGCCGTCATGCTCACCGTTCGTCAGGTCGGTCTTTCCTTCGGCCATCTCCCCATTGAACGATGCAGCGGGTAAGTACTTGGTACCTAAAACGGGAAGAAAACAGGGTCACCAATAGGGAAAGAGACGTCTGGCCAACAAGTCACATGACTGCACCCAACACAGCCTCCCTATTACACGGAGCAAGCAAAGCCAGCGGAAGGTTTATGGGCGTCACAGGGACAGAGGCACTAGCCACCGACAGCCATGGATCGTAAGAGGACCCCCCCAAAAGTTTTACTTTGTAGGTACGCCCCCTCCGCCTTCCCTTTAGAGGAGCTCCCAATCACAGCCCCCACCCCCTCCGCTGAGCTACAGTTCATCAGATTTGCACAACTTTACTTAAGGCTGACCACAGACATCACAATCTCTGTACAATCCAACTTATGTTACCTAGCAATCTAATTGCACGAACTTACTACAAGACTGACCACAGACGTCTCAGGCTGTGTACAATCTAACTGATGCTAGTCACATATGTAGCAATCTGACTGCTCAAGCTCAGATGTCGGCGTCCACCCTTTATTGGTTATGCAATCAGATTGTTAGGTACAAGACGAGCTTTAGGTAAATTGTACAGAGATTGCACACTCAGGCTGCAATGTCTATCATCAGCCTTTAGCGGCTGTGCAATCAGATTGTGCAATATCTATACAATCCGTACCTAACAATCTGATTGTCCACCTGCTAATGGCTGATCATAGACATCACACTGACTGTACAATTTACCTAAAGCTTGTCTTGTACCAAACAATCTGATTGCACAACCAATAAAGGATGGACACCGACATCACAGTCTGACTGTGCAATCCCTGTACAATCCAACTAATGCTCAGTGCCATACCCAACAATCAGATTGTGATGTCGATAACGATTGTTCGGCACTTGATGGGTATTAGTTGGATTGTACAGGGATTGTGCAGCCAGATTGTGTTGTCGGCGTCCAGGGTTTAGCGGTTGCGCAATCAGATTGTGACTAGCATTAGTTGGATAGTATTGACAACCTGATTGGACAACCGCTAAAGTCTGACCACAGACCTGGCAATCTGATCGTGTAAACTAACTAATCATACAGCTAACAATCTAATTGGACTAAAAGGTTGTCCACAGACGTCACAAACCGATAGAGATGAGCATTAGTTGGATTGTACAGAGATTGCGCAGATTGGGTTGTCGGTGTCCAGAGTTTAGTGGTTGTGCAAATAGATTGTGAACAGCATTAGTTGGGTTGTACTGATAATCTGATTGCACAACCGAAAAAAGCCTGACCACAGACGTGGCAATCTGATTGTGTAATCCAACTAATCATACAGCTAACAATCTGATTGGACAATCTCTCTAAAGGCTGACCACAGACGTCACAACTCGATGGAGATGAGCATTAGTTGTATTGTACAGGGATTGCAAAGATTGGGTTGTTGGGTGTCCAGGCTTTAGCGGTTGCGCAATCAGATTGGCGCTAGAATTAGTTGTATCGTGCGACAATCTGATTGCACAACCGCTAAAGTCTGACCACAGAGCTCACAATCCGATTGTGCAATCTCAGTACAATCCAACTAATCATACAGCTACCAATCTGATTGGACAATCTCACTAAAGGCTGACCACAGAGCTCACAATCTGATGCAATCTCAGTACAATCCAACTAATCATACAGCTAACAATCTGATTGGACAATCTCACTAAAGGCTGACCACAGAGCTCACAATCTGATGCAATCTCAGTACAATCCAACTAATCATACAGCTAACAATCTGATTGGACAATCTCGCTAAAGGCTGACCACAGAGCTCACAATCCGATTGTGCAATCTCAGTACAATCCAACTAATCATACAGCTAACAATCTGATTGGACAATCTCACTAAAGGCTGACCACAGAGCTCACAATCTGATGCAATCTCAGTACAATCCAACTAATCATACAGCTAACAATCTGATTGGACAATCTCACTAAAGGCTGACCACAGAGCTCACAATCCGATTGTGCAATCTCAGTACAATCCAACTAATCATACAGCTAACAATCTGATTGGACAATCTCACTAAAGGCTGACCACAGAGCTCACAATCTGATGCAATCTCAGTACAATGCAACTAATCATACAGCTAACAATCTGATTGGACAATCTCACTAAAGGCTGACCACAGAGCTCACAATCGGACTGTGCAATCTCTGTACAATGCAACTAATCATACAGCTAACAATCTGATTGGACAATCTCACTAAAGGCTGACCACAGAGCTCACAATCGGACTGTGCAATCTCTGTACAATGCAACTAATCATACAGCTAACAATCTGATTGGACAATCTCACTAAAGGCTGACCACAGAGCTCACAATCGGAATGCGCAATCTCTGTACAAATCAACTAACTCTAATCAAGCAATCTGATTGGACAATCTCACCGACATCAAAATCTGACTGTACAGCCTATATGCCAGACCCACAATCCATTTGCACCATCCCTGCTGGATTCCAATCGTCATTTGTAATGCAAGGACCCTAAAGCTGGCATCTAATAGCATCTGACTGATTGTTCCCCCAACAATGAAGCTTGCCAGGGAAGCTCGGCCCAACAAAAACGGAAATTAAAAAAAAAAAAAAAAAAAAAAATCCGCCTTGGCTGTACAATCAAATTGTGGCTGATCATGTGATCCACAAATGCTCCAAGCACCAGGTATCTGTATAGGGAGGAACAGCTCATGCAGACCCACTGTCATCAGGACAGATCTGAGGCTGCTGTGTGGTCAGCTTGATGGTGTGAAATAATCGCAATTATACAACACACAAATCCAAGGGCGGAAAAAAAAAAAAAAAAAGTTTGGAATACTCGGCTGAGTAAACAGAGCGTTGAGAGCAAACTAACAACTGCGTAAACAGCGAGGGAGGCCTGATAGGGAACTAAGGTGATTCAGGCTGGGGAGCTGCACCTCTGCTTCTGGGGAAAAGCTACACCTGGCACAATGCGGAGGACTGATTTAACCTTTGAAGAACCCCCCCCCCCCCCCCTTAAAGCTGCTGAATGTTCCCAGACACTTCCTCTATGGCTTTTGACGTAGGCAGCTTTGCTCTGCAGAAGTGGTGGTGCGGCATGGAATAGGCTCCCAGACTGAACCTTAATGTGCACCTAAACCTGCCCTTACAACCCCTGTGCTAGGGAGGCTTTCGCTCCACCAGACTAACCTCAACTGCCCCCTCACACCATCAGTGAGCCCTGCGTTAGAGATACCCACCATTCCCTAGCACGGCTATATCTGATGGGGGACAGGAAACCAAAATCACCTCCCCCTTACACCATCAGTGAGCCCTGCATTAATATAAGAGATGGCTCACTGATGGTGTAAGTGAAGAAGTGAGTTTCCTGACCCCCCATTAGATGGAGCTCTGCTAGGAAAAGGTGAGTCTCTCTCTAATGCAGGGCTCACTGATGGTGTGAGGAGTTTCCTGTCCCCCGTTAGATGGAGCTCTGCTAGGAAAAGGTGAGTCTCTGTCTAATGCAGGGCTCACTGGTGGTCAGGGGGCAGTATATAGGGGTAACATACAGGGGGCGGTATATAGGGGCAGCATATAGCGGTAGCAACACACACAGGGGGCAGTATTAGGAGTAACACACTGGGCAGTATATAGGGGTAGCAACACACACAGGGGAGGACAGTATATAGGGGTAACGCACAGGGGGTGTATATATATAGGCAATATAGGATTAACGCACACAGGGGGGCAGCATATAGGAGTGACATACATGGGGGGGGCAGCATATAGGAGTGACACACATGGGGGGCAGCATATAGGAGTGACACACATGGGGGGGCAGCATATAGGAGTGACACACACGGGGGGGCAGCATATAGGAGTGACACACACGGGGGGGCAGCATATAGGGGTGACACACATGGGGGGGGCGGCATATAGGAGTGACACACATGGGGGGGGCAGCATATAGGAGTGACACACATGGGGGGGGCGGCATATAGGAGTGACACACATGGGGGGGCGGCATATAGGAGTGACACACATGGGGGGCAGCATATAGGAGTGACACACATGGGGGGGCAGCATATAGGAGTGACACACATGGGGGGGCAGCATATAGGAGTGACACACATGGGGAGCAGTATATAGGGGTAACACAAGGTGGGATGTATATAAGGGCAACACAGGGGTAACACACATGGGGCAGTATAGTGGCACACACAGGGGGCAGTATATAGGAGTAACACACTGGGCAGTATATAGGGGTAGCAACACACACAGGGGAGGACAGTATATAAGGGTAACGCACAGGGGGTGTATATATAGGCAACACATAGGGGGCGGTATATAGGATTAATGCACACAGGGCGGCAATATATAGGGGTGACACACATGGGGGGCAGCATATAGGAGTGACACACACGGGGGGCAGTATATAGGGGTAACACATAAGGTGGGATGTATATAGGGGCAACACAGGGGTAACACACAGGGGGCAGTATATAGGGGTGACACACACGGGGGGCAGCATATAGGGGTGACACACACAGGGGGCAGCATATAGGGGTGACACACACAGGGGGCAGCATATAGGGGTGACACACACAGGGGGCAGCATATAGGGGTGACACACACAGGGGGCAGCATATAGGGGTGACACACACAGGGGGCAGCATATAGGGGTGACACACACAGGGGGGCAGTATATAGGGGTGACACACACAGGGGGGCAGCATATAGGGGTGACACACACAGGGGGCAGTATATAGGAGTAACACACTGGGCAGTATATAGGGGTAGCAACACACACAGGGGAGGACAGTATATAGGGGTAACGCACAGGGGGTGTATATATAGGCAACACATAGGGGGCGGTATATAGGATTAATGCACACAGGGCGGCAATATATAGGGGTGACACACATGGGGGGGCAGCATATAGGAGTGACACACACGGGGGGCAGTATATAGGGGTAACACATAAGGTGGGATGTATATAGGGGCAACACAGGGGTAACACACAGGGGGCAGCATATAGGGGTGACACACAGGGGGCAGCATATAGGGGTGACACACACAGGGGGCAGCATATAGGGGTGACACACACAGGGGGGCAGTATATAGGGGTGACACACACAGGGGGCAGTATATAGGGGTGACACACACAGGGGGCAGCATATAGGGGTGACACACACAGGGGGCAGCATATAGGGGTGACACACACAGGGGGGCAGTATATAGGGGTGACACACACAGGGGGGCAGTATATAGGGGTGACACACACAGGGGGCAGCATATAGGGGTGACACACACAGGGGGGCAGCATATAGGAGTGACACACATGGGGGGGCAGCATATAGGAGTGACACACATGGGGGGGCAGCATATAGGAGTGACACACATGGGGAGCAGTATATAGGGGTAACACAAGGTGGGATGTATATAAGGGCAACACAGGGGTAACACACATGGGGCAGTATAGTGGCACACACAGGGGGCAGTATATAGGAGTAACACACTGGGCAGTATATAGGGGTAGCAACACACACAGGGGAGGACAGTATATAAGGGTAACGCACAGGGGGTGTATATATAGGCAACACATAGGGGGCGGTATATAGGATTAATGCACACAGGGCGGCAATATATAGGGGTGACACACATGGGGGGCAGCATATAGGAGTGACACACACGGGGGGCAGTATATAGGGGTAACACATAAGGTGGGATGTATATAGGGGCAACACAGGGGTAACACACAGGGGGCAGTATATAGGGGTGACACACACGGGGGGCAGCATATAGGGGTGACACACACAGGGGGCAGCATATAGGGGTGACACACAGGGGGCAGCATATAGGGGTGACACACACAGGGGGCAGCATATAGGGGTGACACACACAGGGGGCAGCATATAGGGGTGACACACACAGGGGGGCAGTATATAGGGGTGACACACACAGGGGGGCAGCATATAGGGGTGACACACACAGGGGGCAGTATATAGGAGTAACACACTGGGCAGTATATAGGGGTAGCAACACACACAGGGGAGGACAGTATATAGGGGTAACGCACAGGGGGTGTATATATAGGCAACACATAGGGGGCGGTATATAGGATTAATGCACACAGGGCGGCAATATATAGGGGTGACACACATGGGGGGCAGCATATAGGAGTGACACACACGGGGGGCAGTATATAGGGGTAACACATAAGGTGGGATGTATATAGGGGCAACACAGGGGTAACACACAGGGGGCAGCATATAGGGGTGACACACAGGGGGCAGCATATAGGGGTGACACACACAGGGGGCAGCATATAGGGGTGACACACACAGGGGGCAGCATATAGGGGTGACACACACAGGGGGGCAGCATATAGGGGTGACACACACAGGGGGCAGTATATAGGGGTGACACACACAGGGGGCAGCATATAGGGGTGACACACACAGGGGGCAGCATATAGGGGTGACACACACAGGGGGCAGCATATAGGGGTGACACACACAGGGGGCAGCATATAGGGGTGACACACACAGGGGGCAGCATATAGGGGTGACACACACAGGGGGCAGCATATAGGGGTGACACACACAGGGGGAAGCATATAGGGGTGACACACACAGGGGGCAGCATATAGGGGTGACACACACAGGGGGCAGCATATAGGGGTGACACACACAGGGGGGCAGCATATAGGGGTGACACACACAGGGGGGCAGCATATAGGGGTGACACACACAGGGGGGCAGCATATAGGGGTGACACACACAGGGGGCAGTATATAGGGGTGACACACACAGGGGGCAGTATATAGGGGTGACACACACAGGGGGCAGTATATAGGGGTGACACACACAGGGGGCAGTATATAGGGGTGACACACACAGGGGGCAGTATATAGGGGTGACACACACAGGGGGCAGTATATAGGGGTGACACACACAGGGGGCAGTATATAGGGGTGACACACACAGGGGGCAGTATATAGGGGTAACATACAGGGGGCGGTATATAGGCGCAGCATATAGTGGTAGCAACACACACAGGGGGCAGTATATAGGAGTAACACACTGGGCAGTATATAGGGGTAGCAACACACACAGGGGAGGACAGTATATAGGGGTAACGCACAGGGGGTGTATATATAGGCAATATAGGATTAACGCACACAGGGGGGCAGCATATAGGAGTGACACACATGGGGGGCAGCATATAGGAGTGACACATGGGGGGGCAGCATATAGGAGTGACACACATGGGGGGGCAGCATATAGGAGTGACACACATGGGGAGCAGTATATAGGGGTAACACAAGGTGGGATGTATATAAGGGCAACACAGGGGTAACACACATGGGGCAGTATAGTGGCACACACAGGGGGCAGTATATAGGAGTAACACACTGGGCAGTATATAGGGGTAGCAACACACACAGGGGAGGACAGTATATAGGGGTAACGCACAGGGGGTGTATATATAGGCAACACATAGGGGGCGGTATATAGGATTAATGCACACAGGGCGGCAATATATAGGAGTGACACACACGGGGGGCAGTATATAGGGGTAACACATAAGGTGGGATGTATATAGGGGCAACACAGGGGTAACACACAGGGGGCAGCATATAGGGGTGACACACAGGGGGCAGCATATAGGGGTGACACACAGGGGGCAGCATATAGGGGTGACACACACAGGGGGCAGCATATAGGGGTGACACACACAGGGGGCAGCATATAGGGGTGACACACACAGGGGGGCAGTATATAGGGGTGACACACACAGGGGGGCAGTATATAGGGGTGACACACACAGGGGGCAGTATATAGGGGTGACACACACAGGGGGCAGTATATAGGGGTGACACACACAGGGGGCAGTATATAGGGGTGACACACACAGGGGGCAGTATATAGGGGTGACACACACAGGGGGCAGTATATAGGGGTGACACACACGGGGGGCAGTATATAGGGGTGACACACATGGGGGGCAGTATATAGGGGTGACACACACAGGGGGCAGTATATAGGGGTGACACACATGGGGGGCAGTATATAGGGGTGACACACACAGGGGGCAGTATATAGGGGTGACACATGGGGGGCAGTATATAGGGGTGACACATATGGGGGGCAGTATATAGGAGTAACACACACGGGGGCAGCAGGGTAGGGATGACACACATGGGGGCAGTATATAGGGGTAACACATATGGGGGGGCAGTATATAGGGGCAACACACATGGGGGGGCAGCAACGCAGGTGAGGGGGGAGGAGCAATCACCGGGGTCGGTTGGGGCCCTCAGGGCCGGAGTCCTCGCTGGTAAACAAGGTCCGGGCAGTAGGCCGCAGGCGCGGCGTTTCCAGGCGGGCGCTGTAGTAGACGGAGCGGCAGCGCTCGGCGCCGGTTGCGGGGGGGATCCGGGACCTCGGGCCTGGCCGCTGCTCAGTGCGGTCGGGCCCCGGGACTGGGCTAGAAAGTGAAAGGTGGGGGGGGAATCAGCTCTTCACATCAGCTGCGGCCATGTCTGTCCCGGCTCCTCCCCCGACTCCGCCCCCTTCACCACACAGCTGTAACCCGGCCCCTCCTCCAGCGCGCAAACTCCTAGCGGCCCCGCCCCCTCTCTGAAACTCCTGCATACTCATGCCCCGCCCACAATTCCTTCACTGAGCGACTTCGCCACACATCGCGCGATCTGACGACAAATTACCTCAGGCACTTTTCCGTTACCCGTAGCAACCGGCTCTTCCCGCCTCCTGAAGTGCTGCTGCTATAGCGACTCTACTGCGTCTCTCACGCCATCAGTGAGCCCTGCATTAGAGGGATGCTCACCTTTCCCTAGCAGAGCTCCATCAGATGGGGGACAGGAAACACCTCACACCATCAGTGAGCCCTGCATTAGAAAGATACTCACCTTTCTCTAGCAGAGCTCCATCAGATGGGGGACAGGAAACACCTCACACCATCAGTGAGCCCTGCATTAGAAAGATACTCACCTTTCCCTAGCAGAGCTCCATCTGATGGGGGATAGGAAACTCGCCTCCCCCCTCACACTATCAGTGAGCCCTGCATTAGAGAGATACTCACCTTTCCCTAGCAGAGCTCCATCTGATGGGGGACAGGGAACAACAGAAGAAATGGTATGTGCAGCTGTTTCCTGTCCCCCACCATGTCTGATTTTGGCTAAGGATCTTTAGCGCCATGCCAAATCCAGATACCCCGGGGGTAGATTGTTAAAGAGGAGCAAAACTGTAACCCCTGGGGGGTTTCACACAGCGGAGCATCCGGACTCGGGAAAGCCAGTGTCCGGCCCTGGAAACTTTTAGATTCCAGGGTGGCCGCTTCTGGGTTTTGTTACGCTTTAAGGTGGACCAATCAGCGGCAGTTCTGGCCCTGGACGCTAAAAGACGCCACGGCCAGCCGACTAGGTGCCATGACTGTCCGGATTCCCTGCAGCTGAGGTCCCAGCCATTCAGGTAAGCCAGACGTGTGCACGCTCAGCAGGGATGCCCCTCACTCCCTATGCCGGCATTAATCCGGACCTTCACCCTGAATAAGAGCCTATCTTATATGTTTCCCACACCCTGTACATACAGATTGCTCACATTAATCCGGACCTTCACCCTGAATAAGAGCCTATCTTATATGTTTCCCACACCCTGTACATACAGATTGCTCACATTAATCCGGACCTTCACCCTGAATAAGAGCCTATCTTATATGTTCCCCCCTGTACATACACATTAATCCGGACCTTCACCCTGAATAAGAGCCTATCTTATATGTTTCCTCCCTGTACATACATATTGCTCACATTAATCCAGACCTTCACCCTGAATAAGAGCCTATCTTATATGTTACCCACACCCTGTACATACAGATTGCTCACATTAATCCGGACCTTCACCCTGAATAAGAGCCTATCTTATATGTTACCCACACCCTGTACATACAGATTGCCCACATTAATCCGGACCCTCACCCTGAATAAGAGTCTATCTTATATGTTTCCCCCCTGAACATACAGATTGCTCACATTAAAAATCATCCCACCTGCACCTACTGCATGTTATGAGCCTTTAAACATCCAAGATGGCGGCTCATGGAGCATCAGGCAGCCTGCAAACAGGAAGTGTCCTCTGACTGTGTCGCTCTGCATTCTGGGATTGCTGTCCTTTCCCTGACCCCAGCTCTGCTGTCTATGCAAAGCACAGCTATAACCCCACCTCCTGTACTTTATCCCACTCTCCTCCGTATGCGATGCTTCTGAGTCAAGATGGCGGCGCCCGTATCCTAGAGTCCTGAACAGAGTTGCAGCCCAGTGGGGGAAAGAATAAAAAGTTAGTGACTAAAAACTTAAAATATATTAATTTTAGATGCTGGGGAATCGTTTTTTAAGGGTTTGGGCTTTTCAATAATCATGCTGAAGGTCCGGTTTAAAGTGGACCAACACCCAGCCGATCAGATCCCTCCCTGCGGGGCATCCGAAATGGGGATGTGTGTAACCCCCCGGACGCCCCATTCACCTTACCTTACTCCCGTTCCAACGCCGCATCTCGCGTTTCTGTCTAGCCGGGCGCTGTTTGTGAATGGCTGGCGCAGGCGCGCTCCGTTAGAGGGAAGCGCGAGATGCGGCCGCCAGCGTGCTCGGAGCCGCTGTGGTTGTCTGTCCCTTGTACGTGCATACCACAGCTCTGAGCGCGCTGATTGGACGAGGCCCGCGCATGCGCCGTAGGAGCGGGGTGAGGTGAGTTTTTTCTGCCATTCTGGGGGGTTTCATGCAGCGATCGGGGTGCCCCGCGGAACCAAAACCCAGGATAGTGAAAATCCTGGGTGTTGGTTTAAAGTGGACCAACACCCAGGGGGGATCGGCCCGGAAAACTATAAGATTCCCGGACCGATCAGATCCCTCCCCGCGGGGCATCCGAAATCGGGATGTCCCACGGGGAGGAACCCCCCAGGAGGCCCACAAACCTTACCTCAGCCCCGTTCCATCGGCGCGGCCGCGTCTCGCGCTTCCCTCTAGCAGGGCGGCCGTTTGTGAATGGCCGGTGCAGGCGCGCTCCCTGTTAGAGGGAAGCGCGAGACGCGGCCTCCAGCGCTCAGAGCCAGCTGACCTGGTATGCGCGTCCAGGCGGCCTTGGACGCGCATACCACAGCGGCTCTGAGCGCTGTGATTGGCTGGCGCGGTCACGTGGGAGCGGGGAGAGGTGAGTTTTTTGGGGCTTTCTGGGGGGTTTCAGACAGCGGGGCACCCCCGATCGGGGTGCCCCACCGAAGTGGACCAAAACCCAGGATAGTCAAAATCCTGGGTGTTGGTCCACTTTAAGTCCAGAACAATGACATTAGTATGCATGGCATCCAGCGCTGATTGGGGGCTGCCCCAGGTACAAGGACCAATCACCAGCATATTGAAAATCCTGGTGATTGGTCCACCTTAAAGCTGACCCAAATCGGTCCTACAGCGCATGCACGGGTCACAGGAGGAAGGAGCGACCAATGGGATGCCGGATGCTCCATACCAGGCTCTGTGGACAAACCGATACAGAGTGCTAATTGGGGTGAAAGCCGGCGCATGCATCACCTGTGGCGTTCCCAGAGGGGTTTATACAACGGGGCATCCCAAATCAGGATTCCCCGGAGACACGGGCCCAGGTTTAGATCTACCTTAAACCGGACCTTCAGCGTGATTTAATGAAAAGCCCAAACTCTTAAAAAACGGTTCCCCAGCATCTAAAATTAATATATTTTACATGTTTAGTCACTAATTTATTATACTTTCCCCCACTGGGCTGCAACTCTGTTCAGGAATTTAGGATATGGGCGCCGCCATCTTGACTCAGAAGCATCACACTTACTGAGGAGAGGAGAGTGGGATAAGGTACAGGGGGGCGGGTTATAGCTGTGCTTTGCTCAGACAGAGCAGAGCTGGGGTCAGGTAAAGGTCAGCAGTCCCAGAATGCAGAGCAGCACAGTCAGGAGGCACTTCCTGTTTGCAGGCTGCCTGATAAGATGCCAGCTTCCATAAGCCGCCATCTTGGATGTTTAAAGGCTCATAACATGCAGTAGATGCAGGTAGGATGATTTTTAATGTGAGCAATCTGTATGTACAGGGTGTGGGAAATATATAAGATAAACTCTTATTCCCCCAGAAATCCCTTGTACGACTCACCTCTTTTTGGGGTCACCAATTCAGTAGCCTTGATACAGGTGGTTTGAGTGGGGGTTTGCTTTGGTTGGTTGCTGTTGACTATTATATTTATTGCACTTTTTCACATGCAGTTCTTTTGGACTTATCACATGCTATAAAGTTGGGTTATTTATATAATCTTTATTAGTGATTTGTATGTTAGCACTTTAGTAGAGTAAGTAGAAAATCTAGTCTTCACATTTATTGTTAGTATTGGTGTACATGTATGTGTATATATGCGCATACTTTGGCATGTATATGCGCTTATATGTATAATTTAAACACAAACACACAGGGAGAGGACCACACCTCCCAAAAGGTGTTTATAGAGAAAGTGGCACCAGCCCACTAGTATATATGGTAAGTAAAAATTCACAATTTATTGCATAATGAGCTACAGATTAAAAACACATATACACAATAACATTACATACATAAAACACCACCAGGGGGCGCCGACGGTCCTAAATATGATACATGGTGACTAAATTCATTCCCAAAAATTATGTACAAATTAAATACATCGTAAATAATCTCTCATGCCACACAGTAAGAAATGTGCAAAGTGCAATATAAGTGCTAAGTGCAAATAAGCCAATATAATAGTTTTTAAGAAGTGCAACTAATTAACTATAGATTCATCTACCAAACATAATCCCAGCCAAGTAACGTAGCTGGGTGGGCACAAGAGTAAGAGACAGTGGATTAACAAACCGACCAAGGGCACCCCCACAAACCGTCGCCAACGCGTATCGTAGTGTGAACACACTACTTCCTCAGGGCAAAGATTTTATACATTACAATTGACTATTTATGTGATTTGATTTGGGTATTATTCATAGCTATACACATCCATATATATATATACGGATTTTTTTCAGTTTTTTGTGCCGGCACAAAATGATACGTTTTCTTTCTTTTTTATATCAATTATATTTTTGTTAATAATCAGCACATGTATAGTTTTCACCCATGGGCATAATATATATTGAATAGCCCTTGTGTTGGGCAGTGTATATACATCAATTGCTTCCGGCCATACCGTTTGCGTCTTGTGGTGTGTACATGTCTTAATGTTTTTAATTTTTGTACTAATGAAATATCCATTTGATTTAGAGCTATTTGGTGGTGCTTCCTGTTGGGAGATAGGTGTGCATTTGCATGGTGTAGAGTTAATTATAGTAGGTGAGCACACAGAGTTTATCATAGTAGGTATACCTAGGCGGTGCACCCTTTGTTAGTGTATTAAACAACTCACCTCTTCCTCGTTCCTACAGCACATGCGCGGGCTCTCGTCCAATCAGAGCCGTTTGCTGCGTTTACTTCCTGTGGCAAGCAGCTCTGATAGTTTTCAATAGGGAGAGCGCGCACTGAATGCCTGGGACGGGAGCGCACACTCCCCATTGAAAACGAGAGCCGCTTGCCAAAGGATGTAGACACAGCAAACGGCTCTGATTGGACGAGACCCCCGCGCATGCAGCAGGGGATGCGGCAGCGCATACTCCCCATTGAAAACAAACAGAGCCCTTTGCTGAGTTACGAGGACGCCGATTCATTAATAGCGGCAGGTAGCGACAGATGAGCGCCAGTAGCGTGATTTTCACAGCGCCAGCTAGTATTCGCTGTGCTTGGCCGGGGTTTGCTTGTTGACAGCGACCCAGTCGGTGTGCGGTAATGTTGAATACGGGGTTAGGGGTCGCTGTTTCACAGGTTCCGCTTGTATGGGTGCGCCTGACAGCGAATGTCCAGAGCGAACGGCTTGCTGCAGATTCATTAACAAATCACGCTCAAAAATTTCTCGCGCTGTGAATTCCTTGTTTAAACCCCAGAGCGCTGGCGGCGATGTGTGTAAAGTAGTTTTTAGCCCCCAAACAACCTTTTTTTTTATATGTAAAAATTATACAAGTTTTTCTAAACATTTTGTAATATGAATACATGAATATCAGACCTGTAATATCAATTCTGCACATTTTTTTTTATTTTTTATTTTTTTTTACTTTAAAAAAAAACCTAACATTGCAGAAGTGGTCACAGAATTTTTGACATTAAAAAAAAAAAAAAACAGTAATAGCAATTAATTATGATTATTTAAAGATTGCTCCATTGAAATGCATTGGACCACGCCAGGGAGCGACAGGTCATACCTGGCGCTGTGATGGGATTAGCAGCGGCGCTGTTCGTTGCAGTCGGCTACATGATGAATGCCGCGCTAGCTGTCGCTCTCGCCGGCGCTAGCCTCATTTAGCGTGATAAATGCGCCATTGTGACCGCCGCCGGGCGTACTTGATTCGGTAGCCGCCGATAGCTGGCGCTACCTGGCGCTCGTCAGACACTACCTGGCGCTAGCCCTTGATAAATAAGGGCCATAGTCACAGCAGAGAGCTCTCATTGGACGAGTACATGTGCCGTTGGACTGGGGAATGGTGAGCGATTACCGGTGCCCTGCAGGGTTTCACACAGCAGGGCATCCCAATTCGGGAGATGGCTTCTGCTATTCGCGGTGGTTGTGCCAGGTGATCCAAGGATCCAATCACCAGCGGTCACCTGTGTAGCGGCCGGAGGGTTCCTACACAGGAACTCTCCGCCGGGGACGCAGGGGCAGAGAGTGGTCAGAGCCAACTACACAATGACACAATAATTTCAGAAAAGGGGTTTTATTAATAAAGGGAAACAGAAATCTCTTAATATCAGAATAAGCAAGGCATATGGACATAAGGTAAACTAGGATAAACTAAATAACTAAACACAGGGATTCCTCGAGGTGCAGATGCACTCACCACAGAACACAGAGACAAAGATCCAGATCAAGGAGTAACCGGCAAGGACTGAGACATAAGGGTCGATTCAAAGAAACATGTAACAGCTTGGATTTGGGTGCCGATCATCCTATTTTTCCCGTCCGCTCGTGCGTTCGTATGAACTTGCGAGTGATTCTATAAGCAAATACGTTTCTATCCTAAAATGTCCGTCCGTTCGTATGGCAGTTCGGGAATCAGACCTATGTCAGTTTCCATCCTGAATTTTCCGTTTCATTTCTCAGGTTGCAACATTGGTTTTGCCCTTTTTCCTTTTTTGTCTGGACGTAAATCCTTCTGATCTTTCGCCTGCGCACTACAAACTTACCTCATTAAAGTGCATTCTAAATATTTGGTCTTATTTTTCTTTATTTCATTCATTTTGTAGTAACCAACCATTAATGAATGCATTTGCATAAGTAAATCTTACTTTGTTTAATTTTTAGTTAACTTGCATTTTTTACTTGTGGATTTAATTTTAATGTTTTGGCTTCAAATGGTACAACTTTAAATTTTGTGTGTGGTTACCCACACCCTCTCCATACAGATTGCTCTCAAATATAAAAAAACACCCAGCAACTTCTGCATGTTATGAGTCTAGAAACAGCCAAGATGGCGGCTCAGGTATTCTCGGGCAGCCTGCAAACAGAAAGGGCCTTGTGACTGTGTTGCTCTGCATTCTTTGATTTCTGACCTTTCCGTGCCCCCAGCTCTGCTGTGTCTGTGCAAAATACAGCAGTAACCCACATCCTGCACTTTATCCCACTCTCCTCTCCTCAGTAAGTGTGATGCATCTGACCAAAGATGTGCTTAAATAATTAAACAAAGCAAAGGTAAACAACTACACCAATAAATGCAATCTAAAAATATTATTCTAGTACATCAATTTAAAAATAAATACCAAAGGACATAAATTTCTTTAATTAACGCAAATATATTGCAAAATAAAGGTTTACATGCAAAGGACTAATTAAGGTCCACATTAAAATGCTTTTATAAGGCATACATGAATCAGGTATGCATTGCCATACAATTTATGGCCTCGGCCATGCTGATACATGCAGTTCATTGGAGCTCCAGACGCGCAGACTCCTCCACATAGCCAAAAAACCTGTTCAAGAACAGCAATCCGACTGCTAAAAGGTGTCGCCAGTGGCTTTCTTTTAAAACGTTTTTAGAGGTTTGAAAACTGTTCTCTGAATCACACCTAAACACATCCGATTATCCTAAGTTTTACGTTTTGATCCTAAGTTTTAGGATTTGATCCTAAGTTTTACGTTTTGATCCTAAAATTTAGGAACGAACTTGCGATGATCGTAAGAGCATATACGCATTCGTACGTAGGCTCGTGCGAGTCGGAAATGGCCAAAAAAACAGGAAAAAATGACTAACACCCACCCAAACTTACCATTCTCCATCCGAAATCAATTAACTTTTGCTCTTTGAATCGAGGGGATAGAATCAAAGGTAATCCAGGCAAGGAAAACCCATAGGTCTGAGGACAGACAAAATACTGCTACCCCAGGTGGAGGGCAGGAAGCTTGATATAGCCATCCACCAGGTGCAGCCCATTATGGGGAAAGGAGTGCAACCATGGCTTGTCTGACCCCTGGTGGCGGGGACTGGAATATTCAGGGATCGTAACAACCTGCTAGCAGGTGCAGACAGGCTCGGATCCACTACTGCAAGCTGCCCTAACCAGTCTCCCGGCTGGAGACTGCGCCACCTACATACCCCCCAACCTTCCTTCATTAGTGCTGGGCAAACCTGAAACGCAAAGTTCGGGTTGGTACTGAACACGGACTTCAGACACTGTTCTAGTTCGCCCCATTTGGCCGAAAAGCCGAGCGGCCTATCAACCAGCTTCACCTATGCAAAGTGCAAACTGCTGTAACTCACCCGAGCCCCGCAATCTGGTTCCTAGTCGGTGTTCCGGCTGTCAAATGGGCTATGGCTGGGGCTACAGAAAGATGGCTGCCGCTCCCATGAGTGAGGACACTGGCAGCTGGCACTAGAAAGTGCTGGAACCAAGAGTGTCCTCACTCATGGGGGTCGCAGCCATATTTTTGTAGCCCATTTGACTGATGTAACGCCGACCCGGGACCAGATTGCAGGGCTCAGGTAAGTCACAGCCGGTTTCTGCTGCATACTCCATTTACCATTTACTTATTTTGTTACAGACCCCATTTTGCCTCTGGGGTCCCTTGATATGTGAACCCCTCCACCTGGTAGAGTGAGGCATGGTGGGGTTCAAAGGCAGAAGCTCCCCCCAAAATTCAGCTCCCTAATTATTTCAATGGAGATCAGGTTCGGGTCTCCAAACCAAGCTTTTTCTCGAAGTTCGGAGGAACTTGCCAAACCCGAACCTTGGGGGATTTGCCCAACACTATCCCCCATTTGGGTCCACATCCTCTGTCCCTTCTTGTTCTCATTTACCCCACTTCAGGGTTTAATATGCAGATCAATAAAGAGTTCATTTGCATATTCAACGTTTTTATACTGTTGTAACTGTTACATTTCACCTCAGTTGTATCCAGTGTTAAAGTGGAACAACCAGAAGCCCTCCGCCCCTTTTGGGACGCCCCACAAAAATCCCGCCACTGATCCAGCGTTTGCCTTGCATGGCATCCCGACACCCCTGCGGTCGTGCGTGGGAGCCGGCTCGCATACTATGGGTGCGGGTATGCAGTGTCGCAGTGGGGCACTTTGGGCCCACTAAGGAAATATACAGAAATAATGCAAAGACAATTTTAATTATGTTAATAAAAATCACAATTAGGTTGTTGCACAATATAAAATGCTTCATTATCTAACAAAAGTTACAGAATAAATAATTCACAGAACAGTACAGGCAAACCAAAACCACTGTGATAGTCCTGCCTATGTATTCGCTCTTCCATCCATCCCATCCTCCTGCTCCAGCTCATCTCATCCATTCCTCCTATCCAGCCTCCTCTCCCTCCTGCTCCTGCCCCTAGATGGGTATATGTGGATGCTGCCCCTAGTATGAAACAGTAGGAACACACACACAGAACACAAATGTTGTGGCGTGGATATGGATGAAGGCAGGTGATCCCATCCTGGGATCGAGAGCCGAGACCGGAACCCTGGTCAAGAGCCAGGCTGCCCATTGTACCCTGGTTGAGCAGCTGGTAGATCCCTGGTCCCTGTCCCGTGCCGCCGTTTGCCTCTCAAGTCCTGGAGTGTGTTTCGTTCCAGATAAGAGTCCCATCGGAAAGTCTTCGTGTTTGGTGGAAATGTTTACTGAATCACCTTGAAGTCAAGATGCTGACACCCCCTATGCTGCTGGGTCCCATGATTGCTCTAGAAGTTTCTGCAGTGGAATGTCCTTTTATTGCTTCATTAAACCCCGCCTGTTCATTTAGACTGTTGTGTCCGGGCCTGTCTCCGTCCTGGAAGGAGGAGAAGTGTAAAGCTTCAGATAAAGGTCTCCTTGAAGTGGGGTGACCTCTCACCTTCCCCACCACACTTCTGAATCTGATTCAAGTAAATATAAGAGTAATGGCTGATGCTTATTGTGAACTGTGACACTGAAACAAGTGTACCTGTCAGGGCCGGCTCCAGATTTATGTGGGCCCTCAGGCGGCATGGTCTCAGTGGGCCCCTTTGCGGCTAGAGACGCGGGTCAGGGGTCTATAAATTCCATGGCCAAAACTAAAAAGGGCTGCTTATCCTCCAACCCCTATTGGAGCTGTTTTTTAGTTTGGCCCCACATGAATGGATGAGTATTGAATGGATGGGTGGAGAGATAACTGAGAGGAAGAGGGATGGATGGGCAAAAGGAAAAGGACAGGAATGGCTGGGTAGAGCTGGTGTGGGGGGGGGTAGATGGGCAGAGCTGGAAAAAAGATGGATAGACTGGCAGAGCTGGAAGGAAGAGGGGTATATGGGCAAAGCTGGGAGAACAGGGATGGAGGGGGCATAGAGCTGAGGGGAGAGGGCAGAGCTGAGGGTAGAGGAGTGGATGGGACAGAATTGAGGGGACAGTGATGGATGTGGCAGAGCTGAGGGAATATGGATGAATGGGGCTGAGCTGGGGGGGACATGGATGGATGGGGCAGAGCTGAGGGGACAGGGATGGATGGGACAGAGCTGAGGGGACAGGGATGGATGGGGCAGAGCTGAGGGGACAGGGATGGATGGGGCAGAGCTGAGGGGACAGGGATGGATGGGGCAGAGCTGAGGGGACAGGGATGGATGGGACAGAGCTGAGGGGACAGGGATGGATGGGGCAGAGCTGAGGGGACAGGGATGGATGGGACAGAGCTGAGGGGACAGGGATGGATGGGGCAGAGCTGAGGGGACATGGATGGATGTGGCAAAGCTGAGGGGACATGGATGGATGTGGCAAAGCTGAGGGGACATGGATGGATGGGGCAGAGCTGAGGGGACAGGGATGGATGGGGCAGAGCTGAGGGGACATGGATGGATGTGGCAAAGCTGAGGGGACATGGATGGATGTGGCAAAGCTGAGGGCACAGGGATGAATGGGGCATAACTGGGGGGACATGGATGGATGGGTCAGAGTTGAGGGTACATGGATGAATGGGGCAGAGCTGAGGGGGCAGGGGTGAATGGGGAAGAACTGGGGGGACAGGGATGGATGGGGCAGAGCTGAGGGTACATAGATGAATGGGGCAGAGCTGAGGGAACAGGGGTGAATGGGGCAGAACTGGGGGGGCATGGATGGATGGGGCACAACTGGGGGGACTCGGATGGATGGGGCAGAGCTGAGGGGACATGGATGGATGAGGCAGAGCTGAGGGGATAGGGATGGATGGGTCAGGAGATAGGGATGGATGAGGCAGAGGTGACATACAACCAGTGGGTCAGAGCTGGGGAGACAGGGATGGATGGAGCAGAGACACAGATAAAGGAAGTGTGTGCAGTTCTTTAACCACATTGTGCCAGCTACCAGTGGGCCCCCCCTGGGGGGTGGGGCCCTCGGAAGCTGACCGGGCTTGTCGGGTGCGGACTCTGGCCCCGGTACCTGTGTCCTCTGACCGAGAGGGGCACAAGATTGTCTAACCCTTATACCGAGAACTGTGCTGGTGATCGTGATTTGGATTAACTTGTTCACCATGACTGTGCAACACTAAAGTAAGTGGATTATTGCATTGGTGATACTCCAACCCTCATTCATATCCAATATCCTTCCACTGTGACCACCACTTTACCACCCAACTCTAGTCTCTGTACCCCAGGACAAGCTTCAGGCCACCTGGGAGGGCCCATATCTCATGCACCAACAGCTCAATGCCATGTTGTACCTGGCTACACTAGATCCGGCCCAGGGAAGGCGGAAGTCCTTCCATGTGAACATGAAGACGCATCATGAGTGAGGCGCATATGCTCCTCCCATATGCAACCTGCCAAAAAGAGGGCGATGGGGAAACCCACCTATAAATGCTCATCCAGGACGTGGAGATCTGCGATCAGCTTTCCGAGGACCAACGGTCCAACCACCCTTTGCAGCTTCCCAGTACTCCATGAGACTATTTATAGTACAACTGACGCCCGCAACTTTGGCCTTGGCACTGTGCCCAGCCTGGTCGACTTACTGGGACAGGAACATCCCCCCGTAGCTGAGCAGAAACCTCCTGCCTAAGGAGGTTAGATACTCAATGGAGAAAGAGTGTCTCGCGATAGGTTGGTCCCTGCAGCGACTGCAGTCATACTTGTTTGGGCGCAACTTCATCATGGAGACAGATCAATAACCCCTCCTCTGGTTATACACGGTCTCCAGGTGGCTCCATTGCATCACATCCACGGGCACTGCACAGGGCGCGAGATCGGGGGCCGCACGCAGTGCCTGATGGGATGCAAGATGGCACTACCCGTCGAGAGGTGGCCCGGAATCCAAGGGACCCAGAAGACGGATGCCCTGGCGAAGTAAGTAAAAAATGCTCAAAGGTAAACCAGTAGCCGCGGTTCGGTGAGGTCTGGGGGAGGTTTTAATATTGCCAATATTTTCAGTGCACATTTCTCATAATCTGGGGCTATATTAAGAATCGGCAAATCCTAATGGCCGCAGGGGTACATATAGTCCTGAAAGGTGTAGGGACGGAACTCAGGTCCGGAACCATATGTCACAGCTTTGTTTTGACCCATTGTCTGTGCAGCATCTGGCTGAGTCTGTTAACACCAGAACCAGTGTCCTATGACTTTCTAGTAAAAAGTTGTGATCCATAATAGTTTTTAGGAGCTTTTTTAGCTGCTGGTTCAGAGGAGGGAGCTGCAAACCCATCCAGAGGGGAAGGGGAATGTCTGACCGGTGAATAAATAATAATGTTCGCCCCCTGTGGTTGCCCTGCTTCACTGCATATCACCTGACTGACATTTATTTGCTGATTTTGATTGTAAATCCTCATTTGTAACTTGTAACATTTAGACATGTATATGAATCTGTTAATCACATGCATGTAGTTTGTCTAGTGCGCTATTACAGTGATTGACTCCTTAACTTAATGTTGCTTAATGACTGCTCTTTTATCCTGATCCCAACCTCATTGTCCATGTTTTATATATATGTTGCCAAGGTGACTGCAATAATCTTTCCAGTTACTTGACTTCAGTCCTGAGCTGCCTGCACTGACCTCGGTCGGTTACTTGACTTTGATCCTAAACTGCCTGTATGGACCTCAGTCTGTTACTTGACTTTGATCCTAAACTGCCTGTATGGACCTCAGTCTGTTACTTGACTTTGATCCTAAACTGCCTATATGGACCTCAGTCTGTTACTTGACTTTGATCCTAAACTGCCTGTATGGACCTCGGTCTGTTACTTGACTTTGATCCTAAACTGCCTGTATGGACCTCAGTCTGTTACTTGACTTTGATCCTAAACTGCCTGTATGGACCTCGGTCTGTTACTTGACTTTGATCCTAAACTGCCTGTATGGACCTCGGTCTGTTACTTGACTTTGATCCTAAACTGCCTGTATGGACCTCGGTCTGTTACTTGACTTAAAAAAAACAGATAACTTCCCATCTAAAATGAACAATCTGTTGGACCCAAAACAGCCCGGCTTTACTGAGGGCCGATCATGTCAGACCAATCTTATTGATTTCTTTGACAATGTCACTAAAGTGTTAGATGAAGGCGGTGCTGTGGATATCGCCTATCTGGATTTTAGCAAAGCCTTTGACACTGTACCACATAAGGAGCTCATAGATAAGTTATTAAAGTCAGGACTCAATCCCTGCATAGTTTAGTGGATTTCCAGCTGGATGAAGGATCGGTATCAGAGTTGTTGTCAATGGTGTGCAATCTGAACAAAGGTGAGTTACAAGTGGTGTGCCGCAAGGCTCTGTCCAGGGCCCCATTCCTTTAAATATGGTTGTGACATAAGAGAAGGCTTGGTAGGTAAAGATTTCCTGTTTGCTGATGATGCAAAGGTTAGTAATAGGGTGGATATTCCTGGAGGTGTCTGCAACATGGAAAATGATTTAGCTTTACTGGATAAATGGTCAAAACTGTGGAAACTAGAGTTTAATGTCTCTAAATGTAAAATCCTGCACACAGCTAGAATACTGTGTGAGGTTCTGGAGACCTCCCCTGCAAAAAGACATTATTCAAATAGAAGGACTTAAACGTATCAGGAGAGACTTAAAGAATTTGTACAGTCTGGAGGAGAGAGGGGACATGATGGAGACCTTTTAATATGTGAAAGGATTGAATAAGGTTCAGGAGGGAAGTGTTTTTAAGAAGAAACTTAATGATAGAACAAGGGGCAAAACCTGAAGCTACTCAGAGGGAAGATCAGGAGCAATGTTAGATAATATTATGTTACAGAAAGTAGTAGATGCTTGGAACAAACCTCCAGCAAAGGTGGTTGAAAAATTGACAGTCACTGAATTTAAACATGCCTGGGATAAGCACACATCTATCCTAAGATAAAGAGAACATACAGTATACACATAAGGGCAGACTAGATGGACCGTATGGTCTCCTTCTGCCATCACCTGCCTATGTTTCTATGCGTGTAAAGCAGCTTGACTTGGCTTTGATTGCCTCACCAACCACTTGCCACCACGACGCCACTTTGATGTTCCTCAACCTCTTACTAGATCCTGAACTACTTACATTGACCTCAAGCTGGTCCTCAACTGCAATCACCAACCACCGCCTATTACTGGGATCTGAACTGTATGCTATAACCAGCCTGCCACTTGACCTCGATCCTAAACTGCCTGTACTGACCTCAGTCTGTCACTTGATTTTGATTCCAAGTATGATCTTAAACTTGACTTTGATTCTCAAACCAACCACTGTGTTACTCCACTTTGACCTTGAGCTGCCTGCACAGACCTTCAGCCTGTTACTAGATCCTGAACTCAAATTCAAATTCTTTTGGGATCATTGTAATCATAACCCATTGAATTTGGAGTTTACATCCCATGCTGATCCTACCTCCAATGACTTTTTGGATCTCCATCTCTATGTTGACCCACAAACCAATACATTTCGTAAACCCACTGTGGGCAACAATATCTTGCAGGAATCCAGTTGTCATCCCCCGCATACCATCAAAGCAATACCAGTAGGTGAGATGGTGAGAAGTAGGCGAAATTGCTCTCAGGTTGACTCTTTTTTATCTGAGGCACACCAGATTGAAGCACGCCTACACGATAGGGGGTATCCCACATGGATGCTGCATACAGCTAAAACCATTGCACTCACTAAAGACAGACATGAGATTCTTAGTAAGAAGGACAATAAAAAGACCTCCACCTGCCCCCCTCCTATCATGTTCAGTACCCCATATACCCTAGAATTTAAACAAATTTCTAATATCATAAAGAAAAATCTACCCATTTTAAGAGCAGATCCGGTACTTTCTAAGGAGGTCGAAAGGTGGATTCGTGTCGTGAGTCGCAAATCACCTAATCTGGGCAACCATTTGTCCCCTAGTTATTTTCATATGACATCACCTACCTACGACACCTGGTTTAGCACCACTGTTTTTTTTCCCTGTGGAGGTGCAAGATGTGGGATATGTAGATTCGCACACAAAGGCCATTCATTTATATCCACCGCTACGGGCAAGTCCTACAGGATCAAAACCTTCCTGAACTGTAATTCTTCTCTGGTAATATACCTGATCATGTGTGACTATTGTCGCAAGCAATATGTGGGGTGCACTAAATGGAAACTGAAAATCCGTATTAGCGAGCATTTATATGGCATAGGCCGTCCTAACATCATCAAAAATTCCAACGTAGCACGACATCATAACGAATGTCATGACACCCTAACCCCACGGTTCAATATATGTGCGATAGAAAAGGTTATTATGGGTCCAAGGGGCGGTGATGTTTACAAAAAACTTTTATGTAGGGAAGCTTATTGGATCTTTACACTAGGCACTAGCCTCCCATTGGGCCTCAATCACAAGTGCGACATCTCCTCTATTTTGGATAGATAATTCACCTATATCCAATTTGGAGACTATGTAGGTTGAGGTCACCATTTTTTTGAGGATGCTTCTCCTCTAGGGGCTCTTTTCTCCTCCACATTCTCTTCTTGTGATCTGTTTTTGTCCAAGGGCATTTTATTTGGTGACATCATTAATTGATGTCACATACCTTTATCGGAGGTACTAGCACATACAGTTAGTCATTACCAGCCATATAACTAAATTCTTTTCTGTTTCTCCCGAATTTCATGACTATTAATTACTGCCCGGATACTTTTACCTACTTATTTTCTATATGCATTTTTTATTCTTCAATGGGGACTATTGCCCTTACACTTTTCGTGATGTCACGCTGGCATTTAATCCGCCATGTGGGTATATTGTTTGTTGTTCCAGCAACCATTAGTGTCCCTGGTGTTTCACTAATAAGCATTATTTTATGACAGTTATGCATGACATAGTAGGGGCATCATTATCTTATTTCATGTAAGAGCATTATTATTTCACTTCATGTAAACAGTCAATTTTCTTTTTGTATATCCTTATCCTATTTCTATTTTTACTGTTGGATCTCCCAATTAATTTCTATGTTGGTTATTCCAATTATTCATTATAAAACATGCATTGCTTAATTGATGCCATGCGAGTAGATCCATGCTTAATTAATATGCTGATATTGTGCTATGATATTATGTGCCATGTTTTGTCTACAATTGTTGTTAATTTTGCCCCCTCCCGTTTGACAGTGGGGGCGGCTTCTCTGGTCCCCGTTCCCGGGGCGGCGGCCTTCTGGCTGCAGTGGTGCGCTGACCCCTATTGGGGCCAGCGCATGACTGCAGCCGGCGGTTCCTGCTCCGCAGGTTGGTTTTGCCGTCTCCATGGCGACGTGCCATCTGTGGCTGGGCTGACGCGGCTGATCAGGGAGGACCTTTGTCCTCCTTGATTGGCTGAGAATTCCAGCCTATCATGGGCCGGCGTGCTGCCGTCGTGGGAGGTTACGTCACCCGACGGGGACCCGGAAGTCGCCCGGCGCGCCGTCGGGAGGGGGTAAGTCTGTTGCTAGATTGCATGTATATATATCTTTTAATAATACTAATAATCCATCTATGATTAAGGGCGGTATGACGCCCGAAACGCGTTAGAGGGCTGCTGGTATCGCTTTCACATTTTTATGCCTTTTCATCAATTTTTGTATCGTTTTAAGAGGACCAGATTAAAAGTTATTTTTTAGGAGTGCGGACCATCTATTGTTATTGCTAGATCCTGAACTACCTGCACTGACCTTAGTCTGGTCCTCGACTGCAATCACCAACCACCGCCTGTTACTGGCATCTGAACTCTTTGCTATTACCAGCCACTGACCTTGATCCTAAACTGCCTGTACTGACCTCAGTCTGTCACTTGACTTTGATTCCAAGTATGATCTTAAACTTGACTTTCTCAAACCAACCACTGTGTTACTCCACTTTGACCTTGAGCTGCCTGCACAGACCCTCAACCTGTTACTAGATCCTGAACTACCTGCACTGACCTCAGTCTGGTCCTCGACTGCAATCACCAACCACCGCCTGTTACTGGCATCTGAACTCTGCGCTATTGCCAGTCTGCCACTTGACCTTGATCCTAAACTGCCTGTACTGACCTCAGTCTGTCACTTGACTTTGATTCCAAGTATGGTCTTAACCTTGACTTGACTTTGATTCTCAAACCAACCACCATGGTACTCTGCTTTGACCTTGAGCTGCCTGCACAGACCCTCAACCTGTTACTAGACCCTGAACCACTGAACTACTTGACCTCAGTCTGGTCCTCGACTGCAATTTCCAACCACCGCCTGTTACTGGCGCTATAACTAGTCTGCCACTTGACTTTGATCCTAAACTGCCTGTAGTGACCGCAGTCTGTAACTCAAATTTTATTCCACTTATGATCTTAAACTTGACTTTGATTCTTACATCAACCTGTGATACTCCACTTTGACCCTCAGCCTGTTACTAGATCCTGAACTACCTGCACTGACCTCGGCCACAATCCTAAACTGCATACACCACCACTTGTTACAAGACTTTGACCTTGAGCTGCTTGCACAGATCCTCAGTTTATTAGATCCTGAAATGCCCACACTGACCTCAACCTGGTCCTAGGTTACGACCCTTAACTGCCTGTTACTCGACTTTGATCTCGGCCTCTTACTGGGACCTGAACTCAGCACTTTGACCAGCCAGCTCAGACCTCAACTCGTCACTTTATTTTGACCCGGAGCTGCCTGAAATTACCTCAGCCTGTCATTTGACCTTGATCCTAAACTGCCTTTACTGACATGTCTGTTACTTGGAATTTTTTGACGTATGATCTTAAACTTGTCTTTGATTGCCTCCCACAACCACTGCCTGTTACTTCACTTTGGTCTTGAGTGGCCTGCAAAGGCCCTCAGCCAGTTACCAGAACCTGAACTACCAGCTCTGCCCTTGGCCAGGTCCTCTACTACTATCCTAAACTGCACACGCCAACCACTGCCCGCTACTCGACACTGATCTCGGCCTCTTACTGGTACCTGAACTTAGCACTTTGACCAGCCAGCTCAGACCACAACCAGTCACTTTTTTTTGACCCAGAGCTGCCTGAATTGATCTCAGCGTGTCACTTGACCTTGATCCTAAACTGCCTTTACTGACCTCCGTCTGTTACTTTTTTTGAAGTATGATCTTAAACGTGACTTTGATACCCCCACAACCACTGCCTGTTACTCCAATTTGGTCTTGAGTTGCCTTCACAGACCCACAGCCAGTTAACCAGAACCTGAAATACCAGTTCTAACCTTGGCCTGGTCCTCTACTATGAACTGCACACACCAACCACTGTTATTCAACGTTGATCTCGACCTGTTACCAATATTTAAACTCAGCAGACCAGCCCACTCAGACCTCAACCAGTTACTTGATTTCAACCTGGAGCTGTTCACGCTGACCTCAGCCTGTCACTTGGCTTTGTCCCTGAGCTGCCTGCACTGACCTTGGCCTGTTACAGGGATCTAAACTCTGCATCGCCACATTGAGTTGGAGTTATTTTCTCTCAGGACCCCCCTGTATTGTACTGCATTAATTTTGCTCCTAAAACCTCCGGCACAATGTTGCCCCGTCACGCCCCCGCAGTGGAGGTGGGATGCCCGAAAGGCTGAGAAACATAGATTTTGGGCTTAGGGGTCATGTGACTTTCTTTTGCCCCTCAGTCACCTCTTAATAAGAGATACAGAAGGGAGAGCAGCTTACAATCTATTAGGGTATAAGGGAGGATACAGAAGGAGAATAGCTTACAATCTATTAGGGTATAAGGGATGATACAGAAGGAGAAGAGCTTACAATCTATTAAGGTGTAAGGGAGGATACAGAAGGAGAAGAGCTTACACTCTATTAGGGTATAAGGGAGGATACAGAAGAAGAAGAGCTTACACTCTATTAGGGTATAAGGGAGGATACAGAAGGAGAAGAGCTTACAATCTATTAGGGTATAAGGGAGGATACAGAAGGAGAAGAGCTTACAATCTATTAGGGTATAAGGGAAGATACAGAAGGAGAAGAGCTTACAATCTATTAGGGTATAAGGGAGGATACAGAAGGAGAAGACCTTACATTCTATTAGGGTATAAGGGAGGATACAGAAGAAGAAGAGCTTACACTCTATTAGGATATAAGGGAGGATACAAAAGGAGAAGAGCTTACACTCTATTAGGGTATAAGGAAGGATACAGAAGGAGACAAGCTTACAATCTATTAGGGTATAAGGCATGACACAGAAGGAGTAGAGCTTACAATCTATTAGGGTATAAGGGAGGATACAGAAGGAGAAGAGCTTACAATCTATTAGGGTATAAGGGAGGATACAGAAGGAGAAGAGCTTACACTCTATTAGGGTATAAGGGAGGATACAGAAGGAGAAGAGCTTACACTCTATTAGGGTATAAGGGAGGATACAGAAGGAGAAGAGCTTACAATCTATTAGGGTATAAGGGAGGAAGCTGCAGTACAGGCAAAATTATTTTCTCTTGAGTTGCATTAAAGGAAAAGTCCGCTTTTTATTACAGAACATTTTAGTGAATTATTCATTTCACCGCCGCCAGAAATGACAAAAAAACGACTTGTCAGCTAGTCTCTTATTTTCTTGGAGGGTGGATTTAAAGCTGACCTATAGTACAGCTAATATTAGCATGTTGTATGGATAGAATGTGCTGGTTCCTGCTCTCACCAAGCAGCCTAGGCCTAACACTGGCTGGACATTAGGATGCCAGCAGAAGTGACGCTGGACGGTATAGCTTTCAGGTTGTGGGTCCGCATTAAGGTTAGCACAGGGACACACCCGGGTGTAATAAGTAAAATAAAGGATGAGGCTCCAGTTTTAGATGCCAGTGTTTTTTTTTTTTTTATCTATACCCATTCCAAAAGGCTCTCGAGTGTCTGGAGTGGCCACAAGGAAATGCAAAGCAATAAAGGAGCCCACGCATGCCCCATGGGAGCCAGGAGGATTCTGGGAGGCTTTACAAACAAGCAGCATCCCAAATGGAAACGCCCACGTGAAGCGGACCAAAACCTTAAATCTCATGCGCGGGTCTCCGGAAGCATCCCGGGTACCTCTCCATCGGACGCGTGCACCCCAACAACATATCCAAATGTTTGATGGTGTCCCTTTACCTTTAGGTCTCACTGCTGAGCAACATTATGTTTGATGGTGAGTTCTGATTGGATGAGAGCCCACGCATTCGCCGTGGGATTGTAGTTTTAGGTAACCACCAATCCCGGTCAGTAAGGGAAGATGATCCTCGGCCCAGTCTATAAGTCTCTAGGGCTGGTTGTTTCCCTCTTTGTGGGGCACCCCCATATGTGAAATCCCCTGGATAGCCTGGTGATCCCATGGTGCATGCGCGGGTCAAGAGGACATCCCTCTAGCTGCTGTGCGTTAGGTTAGAGATACATCTGCGTGGATGGTTGCTGCGCCCCTTCCAGTCAGCTTTCTATGATGCCCATTAAAGTGGACCAAAACCGAGCTAAGATTCCCGGGCCGATCGATTTCTTCCCCGCTGTGTGAAACCCCCCAGGTCGCCCTTACACTTACCTCGTTTCCCGGTCCCACGTCGCGTCTAAGAGCCGTGGCCGCCTAACGCTATCCCTCTAGCAGGGCGCGGGCACGCTCCCTGTTAGAGGGAAGAGGAGGATGCAGACGTCAGAGCCTCTGCCCTTAGACGCTCGTGGGACAAGGAGGAGGTGAGCTCTCTGCGTCCCGGGGGGTTTCACATAGCGGGGCACCCCCAATCAGGGTGTCCCCGGGGAAAGGACCAAAACCCAGGATAGTCAAAATCCTGGGTTTTGGTCCACTTTAATATGCACATTGTAGAATGCCGATGGAAGGGGAACCCGCACATATGCTATAGGATCACTGGAAAGGTAAGCACAGCACAACAGTAAATGGGGGTTCACACAGCAAAGGGAGAGGTAAGGTCCACTTTAAAACTGACCAAAACCCATAATGCCACCCGGTCTTTGAAAGACTACAGGGCTCTATAGTTGCCTATCTCTGGGGCATCCCTATTTGGCTTGCACATCGTCGTGTGCCCAACAGCCTGGTGCCAAGGGTCATGATTGGCAGCCATACATAGCAGTGAGGAACTGGTAAGCATTGGCTGACTTGACTAGTTGCTCTTTAACCAAAACCTGGGAGTTGAGGTGTGTTTCCTGTCCCCCATCAGATGGAGCTTTGCCAGGTAAAGGTGAGTATCTCTCTAATGCAGGGTTCATTGATGGTGTGAAGAGGGAGGTGAGGCAAATGTCCTGTCCCCCATCAGATGTAGCTCTGCTAGGAAAAGGTGAGTATCTCTCTAATGCAGGGCTCACAGTGGTGTGAGGGGGGAGAAGAGGTGAGTTTCCTGTCCCCCATCAGATGGATCTCCACAAGGAAAAGGCGAGTATCTCTCTAATGCAGGGCTCACTGATGGTGTGAGGTTAGTTTAGTGTGGGGAGTTTAGGTCCACTTTAAACAGAACCCATCAGGAGGAACAGCACAGATGTTCAAGGTTAGTAGCTCAGCTTTTGTTGCAGGAGGCGGAGCAGCATGACTGCTGGACAGACAGGTCCTCTTTAAAGCCAATTCTAAATTATAAATAAATATTAATAATTATAATTATTATTATTATTAGTAATAATAATAATCATTAATACTATTATTAATAGAAATTAAATGTGTGTGCTCAGATCCCGGGCAAGACCTGAAGAAGCAGACAGTCACCACGCAGCGCGTCGGCTTCACACACTACAGGAAGCAAAGGATCTGCTGTACACGAAGTCACATCACAGTGAAAAAGAAAACATCCTTCATTCTGGGGTCAGATTGTCAACATTATCTTTTTTTTTTCCTGGAGTTGGGCTGTAACTACAAATCCAATATGAGTGCCATAGGCTCTGCAGGGGCGTGATCACTACAAATCAAATGTCCCCGCCCCCTCAACAAACCCCCACCCACAATTACAAGAATCTCAAGTAGCACTTTTTCTCAACAGTTCAATGATTCCAAATTAGAAAAAAAAAAAAAAAAAGACATGAGCCCTGAAACTGCCGCGCAAAGGATCGTGGGAGCAGAGCATCTCTTCCTCCTGGGTGGTGTCTCTTCAGGCCACACCTTCTTTATCCAAGTAATGCGATAGGTCAAGCAGAGGAGTCACTCTGTTGTTATAACCGTATCTACAGTCTGATTAGTTAGTACAGTTAATAAGGCCGCCATGATTGCTGGCTACAGTGCCAATAAAACCAGACGAGCGCGCCAGACCTGCGCGCTTTCCGTGTGCCACCGCGGGATCGCTAACTCTAAAGAAGGCCACTGCTCCAGTCACATGATCGCACACTGCTCGCCGCTAGCGCTTCCCGAATTCAGGTTCAGCCCCTCCATGTCGAAGTTCAGGCCGGGACTCTGCAAGAGAAAAATGGAGCGATTGATGTAATAATCCCTCCCCTGCTTAGAAAAAATGTCTCCGCCCCCAGTAATAACAAATCCCTCCCCCGCCTAAGAAAACAGCACAACCCCCAAAGTAAAAAAATTCTGTGAAACTCTTGTTTTTGAATATATCCCGTCCAGGTTGTCCCAGAAGTGATGACAGTTGGGTAATCCAACTAGGTGGCGCTGGACTGCAGGATCAAAAGCTGTAGCTCCTCCCAGCCCCCTATAAAGGCAGGTGTCTCAGATGATTCCCCAGTGGTTAAACAGCAGTAAGAAAAAGACTTACTTCCTTCACATAGCTTCAGAGTGTACTCTCTCCATCAAAAAATCTTTAGGACAACGGTCCAATATAAAAAGGTAATCACCATAAAAGGCAAACAAGAGATAATGAGAAAACAAGGGCGGGGTGGGACGACCTGGACTGGATATATTCAAAAATAATTCTACAGGTGAGTTTCACAGAATTGTATTTTTCACTATATCCAGTCCAGGTCGTCCCAGAAGTGATGACAGTTGGGACATCCAAAAGCAGTGTCCATTAGGTCGGGATCCCCAGTGCGGAACAGCATGTTCATTTCACTGCCGCCTGAAGCACCCTGCGGCCAAAGACAGCATCAGCTGAGGCCCTAACATCAACCTTGTAAAACTTTGTAAAGGTATGAACAGAAGACCAAGTAGCGGCCTTACAAACTTGTTCAACAGAGGCCTGGTGCTGAAAAGCACAGGAAGCACCAATAGCTCTAGTAGAATGAGTTGTAACACGAAAAGGGGGTTCTTTCCCCTTGGCAGAATATGCTTGCACCACCGCCTGTCTGATCCACTTACTGAGAGTGGACTTGGCCGGAGGCAAGCCCTTCCTGGACCCCTCGGAGAGGACATAAAGACAATCAGACTTCCTGAAGGACTCAGTCGCAACCAGGTAGTACTTAATGGCTCTGATCACATACAGGGAATGGAGGGTCCTTTCCTTAGAGTTAGTCGGAGCTGGACACAAGGAAGGCAAGACAACTTCCTCATTAAGGTGAAAAGGAGACACGACCTTAGGCAAAAAATCAAGTTTAAAGAGAAACACCACCTGATCCCTATGTCGTTCAAAGTAAGGAGGCTAGTATACATCCATACATAAATTCCATCCATGTGTCAGCATATGTCTTACAACATTGCAGCCCCTTCCCTCCACCGAAGACCTCGTAATGTTGTAAGACATATGCTGACACATGGATGGAATTTATGTATGGATGTATACTATTTTAAATTGACTCTAGTAAAAGCTACGTTTTATTCCTGTGAGCTGGACACCATAGCTTATGGATTGGCAAAGGATCTTTGGAAAAAGATGGCCAAGGCCGAGACCTGGCCCTTGAGGGTGCTTAGCTGGAGACCCAAGTCTAAGCCGTGTTGTAAAAACTCCAAAATCCTAGAGATAGAGAAAAGCTCTTGGATTCACACCAAGCAATGTACGCATGCCAAACTCTGAACAACCGTGGCAGACAGCCCCTTTTCCGTCAGGATTGAGGTCTCAATAGCCAGGCCGTCAGGTCAGTGTCTGTAAATTGGGGTGCCGCAGCGACCCCTGCATGAGAAGACCTGGGTCGTCGGGCATGACGTAGCGATCGACTGACATCTGAATTATGTCCGCGAACCAACTCCGCCTCGGCCAACGAGGAGCCACCAGGATGGTTGGTACCCCCTCCTGGCCTATCTTACGCAGCACTCGGCCCAGGAGAGGAAAAGGAGGGGACGCATAAAGGAGCCTGAACTCCGTCCAAGGAATCGCCAGAGCGTCTGTGGCAAAGGCCAGCGGGTCTCTTGACAGGGAGACAAATCTCGGGAGCTCGTGATTGTGTCTGGACGCAAATAGGTCCACATCCGGCTGACCCCAGCGGAGACACAGAGTGTGAAAGATCTGGTTGCTGAGGGACCATTCCCCCAGGCGGAGGCACTCCTGCTCAGGGAGTCGGCCTCCTGGTTCTCTATCCCAGGAATGTAAACCGCCGAGATGCAGGGAACATTCTCCTCTGCCAAAGTCAGAATCTGTGTCACCTCCTTAAGGGCTCGCTTGCTCAGAGTTCCACCTTGGTGATTTATGTAGGCGACCGCCATCAAAACAAACCTGAATCGCACGACCCCTTAGATGGGGAGTCAAGTGAAGAAGCACCAACCGGATCGCTCTCAACTCCAAGATATTTATGGGTAAGTGGGCTTCCTGTGGCCCCCACTGACCCTGGATCTTCTGAGTCAGCCAAAAGCCTCCCCAGCCCGTCAGGGTGGCGTTCGTGGTGACAATCTCCCACCGTGGAGTCAGAAATGACTTGCCTACCAGCAGATTTCTGGAGTCCAGCCACCACAAGAGGGACTGCCTGGCTGGGGGAGACAGTGAAAACTCCTGTTCCAGTGACTCCGATCGTCCCATCCCAACCAGTCAACAGATTCAACTGGAGAGGTCTCATGTGGAACTGAGCAAAGGGCACTGCCTCGAAGCATGACACCATAAGGCCCACCAATTTCATCCCCAGACGGACAGATGGTTGCTGACAAGACAGCAAGGCCTGCACCTGAAGATCCACCACCTTCTGCTGTGGCAGGAATACCCTGGCCTGAGAGGTGTCCAACGTGATGCCCAGAAAAGACCTCACCAGTAATTGACTACCCAACCGAAATCCTCGAGAGTGGACAACACCGTCCTGGTGTCGCTCTCGGCCTGATGAAGAGACTGAGCCGCAATCAGTAAATCGTCCAGATAAGGCAGCACGCGAATGCCCTGGATTCTCAGGATAGCCATGACGCCTGCCAGCAGCTTGGTGAACACACGGGGGGCTGAGGATATCCCGAATGGCAGCGCCACAAACTGTTAGTGCTGATCCTCCAGCGCAAACCTCAGGAACTTCCGATGCCCCTGGAATATAGGAATGTGCAGATAAGCATCTTTGATGTCCACCGTGGTCAAGAAGTCGCCAGGTTGAAGCGAGCTCACTGCGGACCGTAAGGTCTCCATGCGGAAATTTCTGACTCTGACAAACCTGTTGAGACCCTTCAGGTGCAGCATGGGTCTCAGCGTTCCGTCCTTCTTGGGCACTGTGAACAGATTGGAGTAAAAGCCCTGACCCCGTTCCTGGCGAGGCACACGACGAATCACACCTGACAGCAGAAGGTGTTGAACGGCCATTCGCAGGCCTTGTGCCGTCAATGGGTTTTGGGAAATCCGTGACTGAAGAAATCTTGAGGGCGGCCAGACTGCCAGCTCTATTTTGTAACTGGAGGAAACCACCTCCTGAATCCACTGATCCGAGACAGACGTAAGCAAATAGCAGAAGCCGCCCCCCCACCCGGATGGGTGAGGGCGCCCCCTCATGCCTGAGGGGCCTTGGACCTGGATCCCCATGAGGGATTGGGTCGGCCGTGGGACCTACCTCATCCCAAGGAACCTCTGCGAGCACCCGAAAATGAAGAGCCTCTTCCTCCTCGAAAGGAGCGATAGGCAGATGAGCCCCGAAAGGGCCGCACAGACTTTCGAGTTTCAGGAGGTCCAGATGCTCCCCAAACAGCCTCTGACCCACAAAGTGGATACTAGTGAGCAACTTCTTGGCCACGACATCAGGCAACCAGAGCGAATGGCGAAGCGCGACCAGCTCAGCTCAGGAAAGACTCATCTCTGTCTCTCAGTATTCCAGACGATCCTCATGCAGCAAGACTGCAGGAAGAACACTGGGGAATCATCTGAGACACCTGCCTTTATAGGGGGCCGGGAGGAGCTACAGCTTTTGATCCTGCAGTCAAGCGCCACCTAGCGGTGGGATTACCCAACTGTCATCACTTCTGGGACGACCTGGACTAAATATAGTGAAAAAAAAAAAACTTGCCCTGTCTTTTACTTTCCATCTTTGGCTGCCTGCAGCTCTGCGATATAAGAGGTGTATTGAGCCCCACCCTCTATTATGGGTAGGGGGGTGTAGTATATGGGCCCCTCCTTTCCAGGATAGGGGTGTAGTATATGGGCCCCTCCTTTCCAGGATAGGGGTGTAGTATATGGGACCCTCCTTTCCAGGATAGGGGTGTAGTATATGGGCCCCCTCCTTTCCGGATAGGGGTGTAGTATATGGGCCCCTCCTTTCCGGATAGGGGTGTAGTATATGGGACCCTCCTTTCCAGATAGGGGTGTAGTATATGGGCCCCCTCCTTTCCGGATAGGGGTGTAGTATATGGGCCCCTCCTTTCCGGATAGGGGGTGTAGTATATGGGCCCCTCCTTTCCAGGATAGGGGTGTAGTATATGGGCCCCTCCTTTCCAGGATAGGGGTGTAGTATATGGGCCCCTCCTTTCCGGATAGGGGGTGTGGTATATGGACCTCTTCTTTCTGGATAGGGGGTGTGGTATATGGGCCCCTCCTTTCTGGATAGGGGGTGTGGTATATGGGCCCCTCCTTTCCGGATAGGGGGTGTAGTATATGGGCCCCTCCTTTCCGGAATAGGGGGTGTGGTATATGGACCTCTTCTTTCTGGATAGGGGTGTAGTATTCGCCCCTCTATTCTGGATAGTGGGAGTGGTATATGAGGCCCCTCCCTCTTTCCCGGCTAAGGGGAGTGGTATAAGGGGCTCCTCCTGCCTCCAGCCCTCATCTCTGTGCAGCTCTCCCTCTAGATACAAGACCTCTCCATCCTGTATAAACAGAGGGATGGTAGCATGTGGTGTTAGTAAATCCTGGGGCAGAATTCCTCCTCGCACTCCCGAGTTACATAAACTGGAGAAACACCCCCCCCCCCCCCCCCCGGGGCACAGTGCAATGGATGCCAATCTGCTGACCACTAAGTGAGCAGATTAACCACCAGAGAGCGCTGCGTTACACCTTTTCGCGGTTCAATAAGGGCGTTCGAGGGCTGCCAGGTCTGCACCTTGTGCAGAGGCAAGGACTAGTTCGAAACAGCTGTATGTTAAAGTGGACCAAAACCCAGGATTTTTTGACTATCTGGGTTTTTGTCCATGCCCTGCTGCATGAAACTCCCCTTTCATCTAACTCACCTTTTCCCAGGCCTATGGCCTCTCGTCCAATCAGCGTGCTCGGATGTGCTCCCACCCACTCATCTGAGCAGGATCCTGATCAGCTGACTCAGTGGCCGCATCCCCCGCTACCCTCTAACAGGGAGCATGCCCACACGGACCATTTACAAATGCCAGCATGCCCTGCTAAAGGTATAGCAGGGAACGGCGCCGCTCGCACATGCCACGCTGGATCGGGGAAAAGGCGAGCTTACTGGGCGTCCTGGAGGGTTTTACACAGCAGGGCATCCTAAATCTGGAGGGAGTATGCCTGCCCTGGACTCTCAGACTCCAGGGTGGGTTTTGATTCACTTTAAATAGGCACAAAACCCAAGATTTTTCCATCTTGGGTTTTGTTCCTCCTGGTGGGAGCAACCCAGTTTGGGATGCCCTGCTGTGTGCGTGTATCGCCGTAAAATCACCTTTTCCCGGTTCCCCCCGGCGCAGAGCCAATCGGTGGCTCGCATTTCATTCAGATCTTCTTAGCCGACCTGAGCTCTACCACCCTCCCAAAGACACCTCCATTCTAGAATTGGGTGGTAGTGCTGTGTATATCATATCGGACCCGGAACCAACACCAGGAGCCTGCACCACTAAGAAAAACCCAACTTGAGCAAATCACTCACCTTTTCCGAAGAAACCTGGATCTAACAAATTACTTACTTTTTTTCAGCTAAACCCGGATTTAACAAATTACTCACCTTTCAAAAAATCCCCAAACATAATAGACTCTAACTCACAACTGGCCAACCCGCACCATTTCACTCCTTAAAGCGCACTTGTCCTAGCCCTAGGCTTTGATACTTAGGGCAAAGCTCAAATAGCTGTACAACACCTCTATTCTAGACACTTACAGACTCCCCGGCCAGCTCTTTAGGCGGATGGCCCAGTTCTTGAAGCTGCAGGTGATATAAAAAAAAAAGAAAAAAAAAAAAGTCATGTTAACAAAAACTGTCCAAAAAATACCATTTTGTGAATACTCACCTTGTAAAATGGGTATTATAAGTATGTCACACACCCCGCTTCAAGAATCCATAACATGTGGGTAATATCGTCCTGAAGAGGCGTTCCTGCAGAGATGATAGTAAAAAAGAAAGCCCCTCCCTGATCCATAAATACCTGGGACCTCCCACTCATCACCCAGTATACAGAAGCAGTAAGATAAGGGACCAGGAAGAGGCAAAAATAAAACACAACCACGCAAAGTTCACCAAATAGAGGATCCTGAAAACAGAGAAGGGCGGGTGAAGCGGGGTGTGTGACATACTTATAATACCCATTTTACAAGGTGAGTATTCACAAAATGGTATTATTCTAAGTATGTCACACACCCCGCTTCAAGAATCCATAACATGTGGGACATCCAATAGCAGTGTCCGTAACAAGGGCGGGAATCCAAAAACCAGGCAACAATGCACAACTTTAAACCACTGCAGCTTGCAAAACTTTGCGTCCAAAAACAGCATCCGCGGACGCCCAAACATCAACCTTGTAAAACTTGGAAAAAGTGTGAACAGACGACCAGGTAGCGGCCTTACAAACTTGCTCAACAGAAGCCTGGTGCTGAAAAGCCCAAGAAGCTCCAACCGCACGAGTAGAATGAGCTGTAACACGGAAAGGGGGACTCCTCCCCTTGGCAGAATAGGCCCCAATGATGGCCTGACGAATCCACGTACTAATGGAAGATTTGGCAGGAGCCAAACCTTTCCTAGGCCCGGAGGGCACCACAAAAAAGGCGTCCGTCTTACGAAAGGAAGACGTAACCTCAAGATAATGTTCCACAACACGAACCACATCCAGAGAATGCAACGCCCTTTCCTTGTCATTGCTAGGATTAGGGCATAGAGAAGGCAGAACAATGTCCTGATTCAAATGAAAAGCCGAGACCACCTTCGGAAGAAAATCCGGCTTGAAATGAAAGACCACCTTGTCCTGATGCTTCTCAAAGTACGGAGCTTTAATGGATAAAGCTGCCAACTCAGAAACACGCCTAGCCGAAGTGATAGCCACCAAAAAGGCCACCTTTTGAGTAAGCGAAGACAAAGCAACCTCATTCAAGGGCTCAAACGGAGGACCCTGAAGAGCGGAGAGAACAAGATTCAAATCCCAAACTGGAACCAAGGGCTTCCTAGGCGGACGAACATGCGTGACTCCTTGGAAAAAAGTCCTGACTAAAGGATGAAGCGCAAAGGATCGTTGGAAAAACACCGCCAAGGCAGAAACCTGCCCTTTCAAGGTACTAATTTGGAGCCCCAGATCCAAACCATGTTGAAGAAACTCCAGAATCCTAGGAATGGAGAACTCACGACAAGAGAAGGACCTACCTTCACACCAATCAATATAGGACCTCCAGGTCCTATAGTAAACAGAAGAAGAAGACCGCTTCCTGGCACTGATAAGAGTTTGAATCACCGCGTCAGAAAGACCTTCGTCCTTTAAGATGGCGGTTTCAGCAGCCACGCCGTCAAAGCCAGCGATGGTAAATTGGGATAGCGAAGCCGACCCTGGGTGAGCAGGTCCGGCAGCAGAGGCAGAGCGAACTGATCCTCTGCCAGCCTTACAAGATCTGCGAACCAAACGCGCCGTGGCCACCTCGGGGCCACTAGAATCGCCGCCGCGCCTTCCAAGGCCAGTTTGCGCACTACTCTGGCTAGCATCGGAAACGGAGGGAACAGATAAAGGAATCCCAGATCCCTCCAGGACAGAGACATGGCATCCACCGCCAGAGCCAGAGGGTCCTGTGAGAGAGACACAAAGACTGGAAGCTTGTGATTGTGACGAGAGGCAAAGAGGTCCACCGCTGGGACCCCCCACCTGCGACATATCGAACGAAACACCCTGGGACTGAGAGACCACTCCCCCTGACGAGAGGAGGCCCTGCTCAGCAAGTCCGCCTCCGTGTTCTCCACTCCCGGAATGTAGACTGCTGAGATACACGGAACGTGGGTCTCCGCCCAGTCCAGAATCAAAGACACTTCCCTGAGGGCACCCCTGCTGCGAGTCCCCCCTTGGTGATTGATGTAAGCAACCGCCGTCCTGTTGTCCGATCGGACCTGAACTGGCAGACCTCTCAACTGAGGAGTCAAGCGAAACAGAACCAACCTGATGGCTCTCAACTCCAGAATATTGATGGGCTCGTGAGCCTCCTGAGGACTCCACAGACCCTGAAAACGGAGGTCCTTCCAAACACCCCCCCAACCTGACAGACTGGCATCCGTGGTGACCGTTTCCCAACATGGAGCCAGGAAGGATCTGCCCATCGACAGATTGACAGACCCCAGCCACCATTGAAGAGAACGACGAACTCGGGGAGTCAACCGGAAGGACCGGTCCAATGACGACTGCGACCTGTCCCAAACCGTCAACAGATGCAACTGAAAAGTCCTCGTATGGAACTGGGCAAAGGGAACTGCCTCGAATGAGGCCACCATGAGCCCCACCAGCCTCATCCCTAACCGGATGGTCGGATGAGGAGCCAACAAGAGAAGCTGAACCAACTCCTGAATCAAAAGAATCTTGGCCTGGGGCAGAAACACCCTGGCCTGCGAGGTGTCCAGAGACATCCCCAGAAAAGTCACAACTCTGGACGGACAAAGAGAAGACTTGGGGTGATTGATCACCCAACCGAACCTCTCCAGAGTGGACACCACCACTCCGGTGTCCAACTCCGCTTGGTTGAAAGAAGAGGCCATGATCAGTAGATCGTCCAGATAGGGCACAATGCGAATACCCTGAACTCTGAGTAGTGCCATCACCCCCGCTAGCACCTTGGTGAAAACCCGAGGAGCCGAGGTGAGACCGAAAGGTAGTGCCACAAACTGAAAGTGCCGATCCTCCACCACAAACCTGAGAAACCTCTGATGTGCAGGAAAAACCGGAACGTGTAGATAAGCATCCTTGATGTCTATGGACGTCAGAAAGTCTCCCTGACGAAGAGAGTGAATGGCCGAGCGCAACGTCTCCATGCGGAATTTGCGCGGCCGAATGAACCTGTTGAGAAACTTCAGATCCAAGATAGGACGGACCGACCCGTCCTTTTTGGGAACCGTGAACACATTGGAATAGAAGCCCCTGCCCTGTTCCGAGGGGGGCACTGGGCAAATGACAGCCATGTCCAGAAGATTCTGCACTGACACCAGGAGCCCCTGCGCCACCAGAGGCTCCGAAGGCATCCGAGACCTGAAGAACCTGGAGGGGGGGCGGAGCTCGAACTCTAGCTTGTAACCGGAAGACACCACTTCCCGGATCCATCTGTCCGAGACTTCTTGATCCCAGATCTGGGAGAAGTGTCTCAGCCGTCCCCCCACCCGCAAGGGTGAGGGCGCCCCCTCATTGCTGAACTGGCTTAACAGCCGGCTTGGGCTTAGAGCCCCAACTGTATCCAGAACGGGCACGTCCTCTGCCCCTGTTTCCGGAATCTCCTCTGGAAGAGGGAAATGCAGAGCCTCTGCCAGATCTGGCTCCACGAAAGGAAGTTGAAAAGGCAGGCGGCCCCCGAAAGGGACGGCGCTGCTTCTTACGTTGAGGTAACCTACCACCCTTAGTGACGGAGTCCAAAGTTTCACCAAAAAGCCTCAAGCCAACAAAAGGTAAGGCCGTCAGAGACTTTTTTGACATAAAATCGGCCGCCCACTGGCGCAGCCAAACCGACCGCCGAATAGTCACCAACAAAGCCGACGTCCTACCACACATCATCAAGGCGTCATCCAAGGCTGTTAATACAAAGGATAAAAATAACTCACACCGTTTGAGACTAAGGAACTCGGCACTACCAGGGCGAAGCCCGGAAGAGGTCAACAAGTCCCTGACCACAGACCTGGCAGCCAACACCATAAGCTCTGAGGCGCACACAGGCCGTATGGCTGACCCAATGCTAGAAAAGCCATGACAAGCCATTTGATCAATACGTTTATCCTCCCCATCCTTAAGGGTGGAACAATCCGGTCTATTTAAAACCGAGGAATTAGACAATCCCAAAACCGGAGCATCGACCTCGGGCGGGGAAGCCCAGCGCTTAACCGCCTCCGAAGGAAAAGGATATTTCCTATCCCAACCTTGAGGGATACCAGGGAGCCTAGCCGGCCTGTCCCATTCCTTGTCAATGATTTTGTCAAAGTGCCGTTGCGTAGGAAACTCCAAGCGCGGCCTGGACTCCTCAAACAACTCACCCTCCTGTTGTGACGCCACCTCGGGGGGGGAGATATTCAGAACTTCCAACATCAGCGCCAGGGCGTGGGAAGAATCCGAGGATCTCCCCAACTCACTAAATTCCGCATCAGCGCCAGCAGACTGCTCATCGTCCGAGACCTCTGAGCCCTCAGAAACTTCACCTTCCTCTAGCCCAGAATAATCAGAATAATCCAGATTATTAAACTCATCCAGAACATCAACCGGCGCAGCCGGAGACAAATGCTTCCTCTTAGCCGGAGCCTTGCGGGCGACCGAACTGGAAACAATTCTCTCAAGGTTGGCCAATCTGGCGCACATCTCGGATTGCAGATCCCTACCCATGACAACTTCACAAGGAGCGCGTGTCAGGGTGGGAGGTTGAGATGACTCGGCCGGCGGTGCTGACCCAGGAGCCTGGGATCCGGACTGCCGCGCAATAGTTTGCTGAGCACACGGTATACAAAGCAATACATCGTCCCCAGAAATGGATGCAGCGCACAGCATGCATCTATTGGAATGCCCCGCAGGGATCCCTGCCCCAGTAACCGGGGATGCCTCCATAGGTGAACTTTGAATAGTCTGTAAGACCCAGGGAATTACGCTAGTAAGCGACCCGGGATGCCCCTTTAAAGTCCCGAGTGGGAGGATTTTTGCAAGACTAAACCCAGGGATCTAGGACCGGGAGAAACCCCCTAATTACTAAGGAAGGGTCCTCCTGGTAAACCACCGCTCTGAAAGAGAAGGAAAAGGGGACCCCAATAAGTGAATGACAATGAAAAATACACAAACATATGGCAAAAACCAGATAAGGCCCAAAGGCCACTCACGTGTCCAGAAACGAAGAGCAATGGCGCCGCACAGCACGAGGCGCAGAGGGAAGGAAGAAGGAGGCGTGGCAACGCGGACCGCGCGAAGATGGAGGACCGCCTAACGCCGCCCTCAGCAGAGTCACCTCAAGCTCCGCAACGGAGCCTCCAGAGACGGCCAGGCAGCGGGGGAGGGGCGGAGCCGCGGGGTGCGCGCGAAGGCCCCGGCCCCGCCCTCCCCTCCCGACGCGTCCAGAAAGAAGACCCCGGCCGGGACACTGAGACCGGCGCCGCCGTCTACCGCGGCGCCGGAGATGGAATGACGAGCGGGCGGGTGTGACCGCCGGCACCGGCGGCACCCCCGTCCAGCCAGCAGACATCAAACAGCAGCGGAGAGCCGGCCGCGGCAGCCGCCGCGGCCCGGCCCCGCTCACAGACTCGCGTGAGGGGAATGCTCCCCTCACACCACAGAAGTGAACACCCCGGCCGCAATGGCGGCCGCGGTGTCACACAGCAAAGTGAAAACATACATTGCACACAGTGAATAAAAATAAAGAATAATAAGGAATAAGAAAAATAAAGAACAAAGAAAATAAAATGCTCCCCTGACTACCAGACAACTTCATATATAGAGGGACCCCCCCAGACCCCACTGAATGGGACATGGGAATTAAAGGGAGACCCCCCCCGGGGCCCAGCACCAAGGGACGGGGCATCCCAAACCGGGGTCACCAACCCGGCGTCCCGCCTACCCTCTTATTTAGGGTCTCACGGGGAAACGTCTGCTGCAAGGCACCAAGGTGCCAGCATACCCTCGCTCGGGCCCGCAGCCAAGACTGAGGAGGCACAATTGTAAATCTGATAGGAAAGAGAAAGCCCGAACGGAAATAACCAGAAAACAGACCGGGAGTTACCCCGGCTACCTGACATCCCCCTGTGCAAGGAGGAGACATCATCTTCTGACTTGCTCGCCGTCTTGCAGAGATGGAAGACTGGGTGATGAGTGGGAGGTCCCAGGTATTTATGGATCAGGGAGGGGCTTTCTTTTTACTATCATCTCTGCAGGAACGCCTCTTCAGGACGATATTACCCACATGTTATGGATTCTTGAAGCGGGGTGTGTGACATACTTAGAATATAAATATTCTACCAAAGTCATTTGCATAAATATACATCAGAATAATACGTCACAAATAATAGCTGCAAATACATTATTAAAAACAAAAGAGCCTATTATATCCAATTTATCAATCACAATAGTCAGCAATTAAACCGGACCTTCACCATCATTTGATGAAAAGCCCAAACTCTTAAATATATTAATTTTAGATGCTGGGAATAGTTTAAGGTTTTAATCTCCTAATTATTATTCTTTTCACCACTAGGCTTCAATTCTGTTCATGACTCTAGGTTACGGGTGCCACCATCTTGCCTCAAAAGCATCACATACTGAGGAGAGGGGGCGGGTGAAAAGTACAGGGGGCGGGGTTATAGCTGTGCTTTGCACAGACAGAGCAGAGCTGGAAAAGGAAAAGCAATCCCAGAATGCAGAGCGGCACAGTCAGAAGACACTTCATGTTTGCAGACAGCCTGATACTCCATGTATCACCATCTTGGATGTTTAAAGGCTCATAACATGCAGTAGATGCAGGTAGGATGAGTTTTAATGTGAGCAATCTGTATGTACAAGGGGGAAACATATAAGAAGGAGGTAAGGTAAGGTTTTTGGGGGTCTTGGGGGGGTTGGGGGGGTTTGGGTTTTTGAGGGAGGTGATTCCCGGGGCGATCACCCCTGGGTGTTGGTCCACTTTAAAGTGGACCAACACCCAGGATTTTGACTATCCTGGGTTTTGGTCCACTTCGGCGGGGCACCCCGATCGGGGGTGCCCCGCTGTGTGAAACCCCCCAGAAAGCCCCAAAATCTTACCTGTCCCCGCTCCCACGTGACTGGACGGTCCAATCCCCGCCAACGTCCAGGCGGGGATCAGGAACGTCCAAGCGGCTGCCGCCGCCGCCGCCGCCGCCTCCCTCGCGTCACTTTCGGCGCGCGCGCGCCCCCGCCGGCCATTCGCAGACGGCCGGCGCGGGCGCGCGCACACCTACAGGGGCGCGAGGGAGGCGGCGGCGGCCGGCCGCCGCCGAAGATAAGGTAGGCGATTTGGGGTGTTTGGGGGGGTTTCACCCCGCGGGACATCCCGATCTCGGATGTCCCGCGGGGTGGGAGGTGATCGGCCCGGGAATCTTATAGATTTCCGGACCGATCACCTCTCGGTGTTGGTCCACTTTAAGTTGACCGAAACCCTCTCGGCTCGGCCCTAGAATCTAAAATTTGCCATGCTGTGTAAAACCCCCAGTAAGCTCACCTCCCCCCCCCCCCCCCCCCCCAGTCTCCTGCGACACAGTGATCGCCGGCCGCTGCATCCCCGGCTTCCCTGTAGCTGTGCTCGCCCCCTGCACCTAGCCTATCTGAATATCAGTGTGGAGCTGGGCGTGGAATAGGCAGTGGAAAACCCTGTATTTTTTGTAACCGGGTGTGCTCGGGCATAGGGGGGCCCCACTACATGAGCAGAGCACCCAGAAATGGGTTTTGCTCTGCTTTTAGTTTCTATAGGCGATTGGGAGGGAGAGGTTACACATAGCGAGGCATCCCAATTCAGGAAGCCTCCAGGGAAAAGATCCAAACCTGGGATACTGAAAATCTTGGGTTTTGTTCTGCTTTAGGACCCATCTATATGACAGAGAACAGCATGAAGACCACAATGAAAATAGTCAGTCTTGCCGGGTGCTTGGAGGAGAGAGGTTGGGAGGGGAGGAGGTCTGTGATCCCTGCCCCCCCCCAGCCTCACTCCACCAAGCACCCGGCAACTGTCATCAGGGATCACCGGGGGACAGAGGATCCGAGGTGAGAAAAAATAAATAAATAAAAAAAAAAATAAAAAAAATAAAAAAATATATATATATTATATATATATATATATATATATATATATATATATATATATAATTTTTTTTTCTTATGTGTCTGTTTTTATTTTTATTGTTAACCCTTTGTGAACTGGTAAGGGGTCCATGAGATCCCTATACCAGTTCACAAGGCTGGGGGCTGGCAAGTCACCTGCAACTAGCGGGTGACTTGCCATTAACCCCCAATTACCTGCCTCCCCAAAGCCCAGAGAGGGGGGCAGAAGAGCCCAGGGCCACAGAGATTATGTGGGCTTGTAGGCTGCAGGGTGGGGGGCCACCAAAGCTGGCCCCTGCACCCTGATCTACAAGCCTCCATAGCTGGTCCTAGGCTGGTTACACTAGGCAGGGGGGACCCCATGTAATTTTTTTTTTTTTAAGGGTTTTTAACCCTTAAAATTCCTCAGCCTCCCTGCCTGCCACCCTCCCTGCACCGGTCGCTACCGACAACTGACAGAATGGAGCCCGGGTGCCGGTAACCCGAGGAGTGGGATGACGTCATCAAGTGGGCGTGGCTAGGGGTGTGGCTAGGGGCAGGGTTAGGGGCAGGGCCAGCTCCTGCCGAAGAGGATGGTGAGGGCCTGTTTCTGGGCCCTCACCCGAAGCGTGGAAAGCACACGGGGGTGAGAGTCACGTAGCTGGCACTAGAAGGGTTAATTTTAAAGCCTAAACTCTGCTGCAAAAAATATATAATATATTTATTCCTGGAAATTCCTGCAAAAATCACGGTTAAACATGGCACAAAAAGGTGACAAATGACCTGTCAACAGAGGGTGACAAAGTCTCAAGTAGGTTGGCAGTTAAAAGGGTTGAAAGTAGCTATGCATGTTGGGTATTGTTCTGTTCGTGGGACCTTGTGCTTTCAGATTTAGCTTGTTTTTTTCTTGTTAGCATATTGTTATTTTAGGAAAACATGTCTTTTATTCTGCTTTTTTTATACATTTTGTAGGGAAACCCTGTACAACCTAAGAATTCTTTGAGGGACTTCCAGAAAGATGAGCCCACTACAACAAGCTAGGTACGCTTAGAAAGCTTAACACGTGTGCGTTCAGGGAATATATAGTTTATGGGGGGTATTCCAAATGTAAAGGGTTGTTTTGGTTGAAAAACCGCAAGGTGTGCACTTTGTCAGCAGATCTGAAATTTTCAAGTAAAAATACAATTCTGTGAAACTCACCTGTAGAATTGTTTTTGAATATACCCAGTCCAGGTCGTCCCACAATAATTACATGTGGGGTATTCCGCCACCAGGTGGCGCAGTCCACTGCAAGATCCAAAGCTGTAGCTCCTCCCGGCCCCCTATAAAATAAGGTGTCTCACCAGAATCCCCAGTGGTCAAAAAGCAGTAAGAAAAGAGACAGGCCGGGAGGCCAAGAAACCATGTTACATCACATAGCTTCAGCATGTACTCTCTCCATCGAAAACTGAAGGACAACGGGTCCAATATAAAAATGGTAATCACCATAACAGGCAAAAGAGATAATGAACAAGGGAGGGGTGGGACGACCTGGACTGGATATATTCAAAAAATTCTACAGGTGAGTTTCACAGAATTTTATTTTCCACTATATCCAGTCCAGGTTGTCCCACAATAATTACACGTGGGACATCCAAAAGCAGTGTCCATAAGGGCAGGATCCCCAGTGCGGAACAGCATGTAGTTCATTTCACTACCGCCTGAAGCACCTTTCGGCCAAAGACAGCATCAGCTGAGGCCCTGACATCAACCTTGTAAAACTTGTATGAAGGGTATGAACTGAAGACCAAGTGGCGGCCTTACAAACTTGTTCCACCGATGCCTGGTGTTGAAAAGCCTAAGAGGCACCAATAGCTCTGGTAGAATTAGCCTTGATGATCTGAAAAGGGGGTTCCTTCCCCTTAGCAGAATATACTTGCACCACCGCCTGTTTGATCCACTTACTAAGAGTGGACTTAGCAGGTGGCAAGCCATTCCTAGAACCCTCTGTCAGGACAAAGAGCAAATCCAAATTCCTGAAGGATTCAGTCGCAGTAATGTAATACTTAATGGCTCTGACCACATCCAAGACATGGAGGGTCCTTTCCTTAGAATTAGCCGGTGCTGGACACAAGGAAGGCAAAAAAAACTTCCTCATTAAGGTGAAATGGAGAAACGGTGAAAGGAAGGCTTCATACAAAGCGCGGCTAGCTCCGACACACAATGTACAGAAGTTATTACTACCAAAAAGACCACATTGAGGGTCAAAATAGACAAGGCAGCATCGCACAAGGGCTCAAAAGGAGGCCCTTGGAGAGCAGAAAGCACCACATTCAAGTCCCACACCGGTAACACAGGCTTACGCGGCAGACGTACGTGGGCAACACCCTGGAAAAAAGTCTTAATCTGTGATTGCCAAAAGATCTCTGGAAAAAAATTGCCAAGGCAGAGACCTGGCCCTTGAGTGTGCTCAGCTGGAGACCCAAGTCTAAACCGTGTTGTAAAAACTCCAAGATCCTAGAGATAGAGAATGTGCGACAAGGGAAACTCTTGGATTCACACCAAACAATGTAAGCATGCCAAACTCTGTAATATATCATGGAGGAAGACTTCTTCCATGCCTGAACCATGGTACGCAAAACCGTGTCAGACAGACCCTTTTCCCTCAGGATTGAGGACACAATAGCCAAGCCGTCAAAGCCAGCGTCTGTAAATTGGGGTGCCGCAGCGACCCCTGAGTGAGAAGCCCTGGGTCGTCGGGCATGATGTAGTGATCTACTGACATCTGAACTATGTCCGCAAACCAACTCCTTCTGGGCTAGCGAGGAGCCACCAGGATAGTTGGGACCCTTTCCTGGACTATCTTGCGCAGCACTCGGCCCAGGAGAGGAAACGGAGGAAACGCATAAAGGAGATTGAACTCCGCCCAAGGAATTGCCAGAGCGTCCGTGGCAAAGGCCAGCGGATCTCTTGGCAGAGAGACGAACCTTGGGAGTTTGTGATTGTGTCTGGACGCAAACAGGTCCACGTCCGGCTGACCCCAGCGGAGACACAGAGCCTGAAAGATCCTGTTGCTGAGAGACCATTCCCCCAGACGTGAGGCATTCCTGCTCAGCGCATCTGCCTGGTTTTCTACCCCGGGGATGTAAACCGCAGAGATGCAGGGAACATTCTCCTCTGCCCAAGTTAGAATCTGGGTCACCTCCTTGAGGGCTGGCTTGCTCCGAGTCCCGCCCTGGTGATTGATGTAGGCGACAGCCGTCTGATTGTCCGAGCGAACCTGAACCGCACCTCCCCTTAGCTGGAGAGTCAATCAAAGAAGCACCAACCGGATCGCTCTCAGCTCCAGGAGATTTATGGGCAAATGATTCTCCTGCGGACCCCACTGACCATGGAACTTCTGCGTCTGCCAGACGCCTCCCCAGCCGGTCAGACTGGCATCCGTGGTAACCATCTCCCACCGGGTAGTCAGAAAGGACTTGCCCACCAATAGGTCCCTGGCGTCCAGCCACCACAAGAAGGACCGTCTGGCCAGGGAGGACAGAGCAAACTCCTGTTCCAGCGACTCCTGCATCCGGTCCCAGACGGTCAGCAGGTTCAATTGAAGAGGCCTCATGTGGAACTGAGCGAAGGGCACCGCCTCAAAGCAGGACACCATCAGGCCCACCAGCTTCAACCCCAGACGGATCGAGGGTCGTTGACAAGACAGCAAGGCTTGCACCTGCGTCTGAAGCCCCACCACTTTCTGCTGTGGTAGGAACACCTTGACCTGAGAAGTGTCTAGCGTCATGCCCAGGAAGGACCCCACCAATGAGGGGGTGATTGAAGACTTGGGGTAGTTGATTACCCAACCGAACTCCTCAAGAGTGGATAACACCATCCGCGTTTCGCTCTCGGCCTGCTGAAGAGACTGAGCCGCAATCAGTAAATCGTCCAGATAAGGCAGCACACGAACGCCCCGATTCCTCAGAATAGCCATGATGCCAGCCATCACCTTGGTGAAGACCCGGGGGGCCGAGGATATCCCGAAGGGCAGAGCCACAAATTGATAATGCTGGTCCTCCAGAGCAAATCTCAGGAACCTCTGGTGCCCCTGGAATATCGGGATGTGTAGATAAGCATCCCTGATGTCCACCGTGGTCAAGAAATCACCGGGCCGAAGCAAACTCACCGTTGACCGTAAGGTTTCCATGCGGAAATGCCGGACCTTTACAAACCTGTTGAAACCCTTCAGGTCCAAGATAGGTCTTAACGTTCCATCCTTCTTGGGAACCGTGAACAGATTGGAGTAAAACCCTTGACCCTGCTCCTGAATAGGTACAGGGCAAATCACACCTAGCCGCAGGAGGTGCTGTACGCCATTCTCAGGCCCTGTGCCATCACAGGATTCTGGGACATGAGAGACTGAAGAAATCTTCGGGGAGGCTTGACTGCCAGCTCTATTTTGTAACCGGAGGACACCCCCTCCTGAATCCACCGATCCGAGACGCGCTGTCTCCAGATGTGAGCAAATAGCAGAAGCCGTCCCTGCACCTGCATAGGTGAGGGCGCCTCCTCATGCCTGAGGAGCCTTGGCGGGGGGCTTGGATCCCCAAGAGGGATTGGGTCGGCCACGGGACCTACCTCGTTCCCCAGGAACCTCTGCGCCCACCTGAAAAGAAAGCGCCTCTTCCTTCACAAAAGGAGCGATAGGCAGAGGAACCCCGAAAGGGCCGCACAGGCTTCCGTTGCTGAGGGAGTCTCCCATCCTTAACCAGAAGGTCCAGACGCTCCCTGAATAACCCGTGCCCCACGAAGGGGATACTAGTGAGCGCCTTCTTGACCGCGGTATCAGCCGACCATTGCCGCAACCAGAGAGAGCGACGGAGCGCAACAAGCAGGGCCGAAACCCTGGCGCCGAGCCGAACACCATCGTCCATAGCGGAAACAAAAAGCAATAAAATCCACGCAAGCCTTGAGGTCTTTATACTCCTCTGCCAGCTTGCGAGACTTAGCAATATCCACAAGGCGCCTCACCTTCTTTCTGATGGCTAAGGAGACAATAGCCTTGGCACACCGAGCGAAGCCAAGCACCAGCAAAGGTGAAGGCATGACAAACCAGTAGATCCATACGCCTGTCAGCTGGATCGCGCAAGGAAGCAGTATCAGGTGACGGCATAACCGTAGTTTTGGATAACCCCGATAAGGGGGAATCCACATCGGGGGGGGGGGGGGGCGGGACCAGAGGCAGACCAGCTCCTCCGGGAAGGGATACCGCCCGTCCAGGCCATAAGGCACCGAAGGTAGTTTGTTAGGCCTTTCCCACTCCTTGAAAACCATATTGGAAAAATGGGCCTGCTCAGGGAAGACAAGCCTCTGTCTCTGCCGAAATAAATCACCCTGCTTCCTCTTAGCCGCTTTAGGAGGGACAATATGTAAAGTCTCAAACACAGAAGACAGCAACTTCTCCGTATCGTCAGGGAGCCACATATCCTCGCCCGAGGAGGAGCCAGGCTTGCTGTCATAGCCGGCTGAATGATCCACAGAGGAAAATGAATCCTTAAAACAACTCTCCTTCCTCCATGGAGCCCAGACCTCCAAAAAAAAAAAAAAAACATCATCATCAGCAAAAACCGAGTAACCGGGCTCGATGTGCCGCTTCTTACTCGTGGCCTTCCCAGGAGCCGTGCAAGATAACCGTCTCTCAAGGCTGGCCACCCGGTATGCCAAATCAGGTTTGGACCCCTTGCTGGCTTCCCCCTCACTGAGAGCTGAATGCAATAGTGGGGGTGCTGGCGAGGCCGCAGGCAATAAAGGGCTAGGGGCAGATACGCCCGCCCAAAAATACCCTCCTGGCGCAAGTGACACAAACGGTGCTGAGTCCGCCCAAAGGACTGGTACCGCACATGGGGCAGAGCTTCACCCGCCCAGATGGGGCCCCTAGTTCACTATCCCCAGAAGCCTCCATTATGGTGATTAGCAGACAATTATGCAGGTTACAGGGCACTAACGGCCCAAACCGCAGATCCCTCCTGTTTAGTCCCTCTCCTTTTTTGTGATCCCCCTTAAAAAAAAGGGGTGGGGGGAGAGAGGGAGGAGGTGGGGGGGGGCGAGACGGGGAGGAACCACAACCCACAGCTATAAGGGCCGACCTGAAAGATACAAGCATAAGGGGCCATAAGCATCCCACAGCACATGCGCAAGAAGAATACAGAAAAAAAACGTAAGTGACTCACAACACAGACAGAGCCCCGAGGAGTCCCGGCAGCAGCACGAAAGGCAGACAGGAGATTCAAGATGGCGCCCGCAGAGCACACGTTCCTCAAGGGGCGGGGCTCACCTGCAGTGACACAAAAAGCGCCATAGTGCGGCCCGCCCCCCCAACGGTGCGAAGACAGCGCCCGCCTCCCGTCTCCTCAGAGGCCACAAGATGGCGGAGGCCTCCGCCGGGAAAGACAAAAGCAGGGCAGCCCGCGACGGGGACCCCGCGCAGTGCACGCCGCACTCCCGCGTCCGGACAGAGCCAGCGGCCGTAGGCAACCCCCCCCACAGCGCAGACGGAGGGAAAGGGGAAGAGGCACCGGAGGGAACGAGGGAGGTAGGTAAGAGCGCAGTAAGACAAAAGTGAAAGTCCCCCCCCAATAGGCTCACCATCGCCTATGGCCAGCTACCCTTTAGGGAGGGTCTGCGGCCCAGAGCCTAGCTCTGTCAACGCCTGACCCCGGCTTTCACCCTACCTTCACCGTCCCGATCAGCCAAGGCTGGGAGGCAGAGTTGGGTCCACGGGAGCAGTGGGAATAAGGGTGCAGCGGCCGATGGGCTAGGAGGCCCCGCTCAGCTGCAATATCCAGGAGAGAGTATCCAACGATCCTAACAGCAGCACTGCAAGACCAACACTGGGGATTCTAGTGAGACACCTTATTTTTAGGTGGCCGGGAGGAGCTACAGTTTTAGATCTTGCAGTGGACTGCGCCACCTGGTGGCAGAATACCCCACATGTAATTATTGTGGGACGACCTGGACTGGATATAGTGAAAATGACCGTTACGCGCATGCTTTACTTTGGGGTATTTGGCAACTCTTCCCTTGACAGGACCTATGCATGTTGGGTATCGTTCTGTTCAGGGGACCTTGCTTATTCAGATGTATTTTGTTTTTTCTTGTTTGTATATATGCAGATGAAGCCCCCCATGTAGGGGAGAAACTAGTTCACCACCACCAGATTCACAATTTACTAGAATCTGTAATCACAGTAACAGTGGAAGTTAATTTGAAGCGAATATGTTGTACCATAATATACACAAGTATATGTCTACTGAAAAAAAAACAGCTGTAATGTATATACTAACTATTTTCAATGTTAAATTCGTTAGCCAGTGTTTAAATTAGGTTTGGTATATTCATTGGAAACTGCATGCTATGAAGGTGCTTTTTCTGGAATAATTGACTAAAGGCCAATGGTCGGCCAAGAGTATGCTTATATGTAAACTATACATGTTTTTAAGGATAATTGAAGTACCAATAAAAGAAATTGTATTTTTATATATGTTTGAGTAACAATTGAGTTTATTAAGCGTGGTCACACTTGAAGTTCTCCATTAATCTCTGGGTTGGTTCACACCCAGATACCATGTTTTTGCTTGTTTGTATATAGTTTTTTTTTTAGGAAAATGTGGCTTTGATTCTTGTTTTTTAGGGAAACTCTGCCCAACCAAAGAATTAATTGAGGGATTACTTTAAGAAAACTGCGCCCATGTCAACAAGCCTGGTGTGCCTAGAAAGCTTGGAGGTGTGTACTTCCAGAGAATATATAGTTTGTGGGGGGTATTTCAAATGTAAAAAATAGTGAAACATGGTCTGGCAACAAAGGGTGACAAAAACTCTAGGAAGGCTGGTACTTAAAGCGGTCCTTCACTCTGAATAAGAGTCTATCTTATATGTTATATCTCACCTTTCCCATGAGCCTCTCCTTAATTTCCTGCAGTGCGCTGTAGACTCTGTAGCAGGGTCCCTTATTAGAATTCCATTCCTCCACCACCACGCTCCAAATGCATTTGCAAGGTCGTCCCCTGTCCTTTAAGTGCTCCCAGCATAAGACCCAGTAGTCGAGATTGCCGAGATCACTCATGCTGGACAGGGGCAGTCGAGTGGCCACATTTGAAGGTGGTCAAGGAGGAGAGGAATGTAATTTAAAGGAAAAAAAAAAAGTGGATACCTTCCACAGCATCTATATAAAGGAGGAGAGGTGCATGGGACAGGCTTCCGTATGTGGTCTAATCCGTGGACGGGGTCTTACCTGCTGCATAAGGTCCATGATGGCCTCGAACCTGGCGGCCTCTTCCCCCGGCTGCTCCGACTCGAACTTCTGGCAGATGCGGCTCATCAGGTTGTGCTGCTCCTGATACCTCTGGTGCTCCTGGGGCGGGAGAGTGTCCCGATGGCTCTGCAGCCATTCAGGGTACTGCGGGGGAAGGAAGAAGAGGGGGAGTGATCATAAAGCGGACCAAAACCCAAGCCACCCGCCCTTAGACTCCGCAGACCCCATCCCGATTGGGATGCCCCGCTGTGTGAAACCCCAGGATCACTTACCTTGTTCCTATTAGCACAGGTCTCTGGGGGCATCCCCAGCACCCCTTCCAAATATATCTGAATGGCTGGTGCCGGTATCGCAAACTGATGCAGCAGGCCGCGAGTGGCACCTCGCCATTCGTTAAAATGGACCAAAACCTAGGATTTTGACTATCCTGGGTTTTGGTCCTTGCTCCCAGGGCACCCCGATTGGGGATGCGGTTGCCAGAGCTATCGGAGCCGCTGGCCTTAGACGACATGATGTCAGCGGCTCCAAGCGCATGGATTGGACGAGCGGCCGCAAATGCGTCGTAGGACCGGGAAGAGGCGAGTTTCTATTGGTGATCTGGGGGGTTTCACACAGTGGGGCACCCGCGATCTGAGCCAGCGCTACATCCCCCGCTTCCCTCTAACACGGAGCATGCCCAGGCCGGCATGCTCCGTGGCATCCCAATTTTGGATGCCCGGGGGGGGGGGGGGAAATCGATCGGCCCAGGAAGCTTATAGATTCCCTGGACGATCGGTGTGGGTTTTGGTCAACTTTAAATGATAAACCTAGGCAAATTATTCATGAATTTCTTGGAATATCAATTGGGATGCCCCCAGGGACAAAGACCAAAACCTGTGAAAGTGAAAATCCCAGGTTTTGGTCTTCTTTAAAGTGGACCAAAACCCAAGGCCCTGAAATGTGTAAGATCCCAGAGCCACTGGAATCCCCCCCCGGGGCATCCAGACTCGGGATGTCCCACTGTGTGAAACTCCCCAACCTGGCCCAAACCTGCTCCAAAAGCACATGCATAATCCCTTTAGCAGGGCACACACAGGCATTTGTGAATGGTCACGCTCCCCCGATAGAGGGTAGCGGGGAATGCGGGTGCCGGACGCGGATCCGAGCGTGCTGAATGGCCAAGAATGTAATGTGTACTAAAACCTTGGTAACAGGAAATTCATGGGTTTTATGAATAATTTGCCTGGGTTTATCTTTTAAAGTGGACCAAAACCCACGCCAATCTTATAGATTCCCGGGCCGATCAATTCCCTCCAGCAGAGGCATCCAAAATCGGGATGCCCCGCTGTGTAAAACCCTCCAGGTTGGCCCATACACTTGCCTTGCTTCCCAGTCCAACGGCACATGCGCAAGCCGAGGTCGCATCTCCGATATCCCTCTAGCAGTGTGCGTGCCCGTGCCAGGCATTTGTGAATGGCTGGCCCCAGGCTCGTGTCCTTGTTAGAGGGAAGCGGGGATGCGGCTGCCAGAGTGCTCAGAGCCGCTGGTCTTAGACGACGATGTCAGCTGCTCCAAGCGCTGATTGGACGAGCGGCCGCACATGCGTCGTAGGGCCGGGAAGAGGCAAGTTGCCATCAATGATCTGGGGGGTTTCACACAGCGGGGCACCCCCCCATCCGAGCGCTCTGGCGACCACATGTCTACCACGGTCACGCGTCCTGCTAGAGGGATAGCGGGGATGCAACCGTGGCTTGTGCATGCGCTGTTGGACCGGGAAACAAGTTAAGTGTATGGGGTAGCTTCAGTTGGACTAGAGTTCATGTCACAGTAGTTGAGCGCACTGATTGGACTGGAGGCCGCAAAATGCACCGTAGGACCAGGTAAAGGCGAGGTTATTCAGGCGACCTAGGCGGGGGGGTTCACACAGCGGGGTATCGCCAATCAGGGTGCCCCAGGGGCAAGGACCAAAACCCAGAAAATCGGTGCCCGAGATGATGATGTTAATGACCCATCTCTGCCTCTGCAGAGGGAGGACTTACCTTGTCCGTAATCTCTTTGAGGGAGGGATAGAGGACCTCTTTGGAGAGCAGGTTCTGCATGATATTCTGCATGAACGGCAGGATGTTCCCTTCCCCCTCAGCTTCGTCCATCCCGAGACCCTCCATCGCTCGGGCCAACTCCTCCTCCGACAGGCTGGGATTCTGAAAGACAAAATGCCATTAAATACTCAACCGCCTTCACCTCGCTTACTTACAGCGCACGCACATGGACACATAATCCTGCCTGGTCCCCTTTCCGAAAGTCTTCCCCTCAGCGCATGAAGATCTCCCTTACGTGTGTTTCGAGCAGATGTTTGCAACAGGGCACATGCGCAGACGTCCCCTCCCATCATGAACTTTGATATTAAAAAGGAGTTGCTTGATCTTCAGCCTTCCATGGTCTCCTGGTGAATCTCAGAATTCACCTTGAACCCTCATTGGGACCTGGTTTCTCAACTATGCTCTTGGATACTACTTGGACAAAACCCCACATGCAACTTGGCTTTTTTCACTACACTATTAACACTCCTTAGTCGAGAGAGCCAGGTCACAACAGGGTCTCTGTCCAAGATTCTGGACACCTCCTGGAGGGAACCCCAACTGTGACCTGCTTGTCCCAGCTATGCTTCTGGATACTGCTTAGGGGGAACCCGGTTTGTGACCAGATATTTTTATAGACACTTTTGGCTACTCCTTAGGTAGAACCCCAGTTGTGACCCGTTTTTTCCAAATTTGCTCCTGGATACTCCTTGGAGGGAAAATCACGTTGGGACCTGGGGCTTTCACAACTATGCTCCTGGATACTACTTGTACAGAACCCCACATGCAACTTGGCTTTTTTGACTGCATTATTAATACTCCTTGGACACCTTGTTGTGGCTCTTGCAACTAAGATTCTGGACACTCCATAGAGGGAACCTCATTTGTGACCTGGTTTTCCCAACAATGCTTCTGAATACTCCTTGGGTAGAACCCCAGTTGTGACCCGTTTTACTACATTTGCTCCTGGATACTTCTTGAAAGGAACCCTCATTGGGACCTGGCTTTCCCAACTATGCTTCTGGATACTCCTTGGAGAGAAACCCCTTTGTGACCTGGGGCTCTCAACTAGGCTCCTGGAGGGAACCCTCGTTGGGACCTGGCTTCCTCAACTATGCTTCTGGATACTCCTTGGACAGAAACCCCTTTGTGACCTGGGGCTTTCTCAACTATGCTTCTGGATACTCATTGGAGGGAACCCCTGTTGTGACCAGGTTTCCTTGACTAAGCTTATGAATACTTCTTGTATATAGTATATCCACAATGGTGACTCAGCTTTCTCAACTGTGCTTCTGAATAGCCCTTGGAGGGAACCCTCGTTGGGACCTGGGGCTTTCTCAACTATGCTCCTGGATACTACTTGGACAGAACCCCACGTGCAACTTGCCTTTTTTTACTACACTATTAACACTCCTTAGTCGAGAGAGCCAGGTCACAACGGGGTCTCTGTCCAAGATTCTGGACACCCCGTGGAGGGAACCCAAACTGTGACCTGCTTGTCCCAGCTATGCTTCTGGATACTGCTTAGGGGGAACCCGGTTTGTGACCAGATTTTTTTGAAGACACTTTTGGCTACTCCTTAGGTAGAACCCCAGTTGTGACCCGTTTTTTTCCAAATTTGCTCCTGGATACTCCTTGGAGGGAAAATCACATTGGGCTTTCACAACTATGCTCCTGGATACTACTTGTACAGAACCCCAAGTGCAACTTGGCTTTTTTGACTGCATTATTAATACTCCTTGGACACCTTGTTGTGGCTCTTGCAACTAAAATTCTGGACACCCAATAGAGGGAACCTCATTTGTGACCTGGTTTTCCCAACTATGCTCCTGGATACTCCTTGGGTAGAACCCCAGTTGTGACCCGTTTTACTACATTTGCTCCTGGATACTTCTTGAAAGGAACCCTCGTTGGGACCTGGCTTTCTCAACTATGCTTCTGGATACTGCTTAGAGGGAACCCTGGTTGGGACCAGATATTCATGAAGACACTTCTGGATACTCCTTGGGTAGAACCCCATTTGTGACCCATTTTACCAAATTTGCTTCTGAATAGCCCTTGGAGGGAACCCTCGTTGGGACCTGGCTTTCTCAAATATGCTTCTGGATACTCCTTGGACAGAAACCCCTTTATGACCTGGGGCTTTCTCAACTAGGCTCCTGGATACTCCTTGGAGGGAATCCTCCTTGGGACCTGGGTTCCTCAACTATGCTTCTGGACACTCCTTGGACAGAAACCCCTTTGTGACCTGGGGCCTTCTCAACTATGCTTCTGGATACTCATTGGAGGGAACCCCCGTTGTGACCAGGTTTCCTTGACTAAGCTTATGAATACTTCTTGTATATAGTATATCCACAATAGTGACTCAGCTTTCTCAACTATGCTTCTGCATAGCCCTTGGAGGGAACCCTTGTTGGGACCTGGCTTTCTCGACTATGCTTCTGGATACTTCTTGGCAGTAACCCTCGTTGGGACCTGGGGCTTTCTCAACTATGCTCCTGGATACTACTTGGACAGAACCCCACGTGCAACTTGGCTTTTTTGACTACACTATTAATACTACTTGGACATCTTGTTGTGGCTCTTGCGAATAAGATTCTGGACACCCCGTGGAGGGAACCCCAACTGTAACCTGGTTTTCCCAACTATGCTTCTGGATACTGCTTGGATAGAACTCCTGTTGTGACCTAGTTTTACCAAATTTGTGACCAGATATTCATGAAGACACATCTGGAAACTCCTTGGTTAGAACCCCAGTTGTGACTCGTTGTACCAAATTTTTCCTGGATACTCTTTGGAGGAAACCCTCGTTGGGACCTGGCTTTCTCAACTATGCCTCTGGATACTCCTTGGAGGGAACCCTTGTTGTTGCTAGCACAAATAGGGAACAAACTTCACAGCAAGTTGCGCTGGCATCGCATCCCGAGGGGCATTCAAAGACAATCAGTGTTGCATCTTACACCCCTGGCCTGTAATGAAGTTGGAAAGTGTCCTCCATAAACAACCCCATACAGACATCTGCTCCCTTCCAGACCTTCAGAGATCTGCTCCCTTCCAGATCTACAGACCTTCAAAGATCTGCTCCCTTCCAGATCTACAGACCCTCAAAGATCTGCTCCCTTCCAGATCTACAGACCTTCAAAGATCTGCTCTCTTCCAGATCTACAGACCCTCAAAGATCTGCTCCCTTCCAGATCTACAGACCTTCAAAGATCTGCTCCCTTCCAGATCTACAGACCTTCAAAGATCTGCTCCCTTCCAGATCTACAGACCTTCAAAGATCTGCTCCCTTCCAGATCTACAGACCTTCAAAGATCTGCTCCCTTCCAGATCTACAGACCTTCAAAGATCTGCTCCCTTCCAGATCTACAGACCTTCAAAGATCTGCTCCCTTCCAGATCTACAGACCTTCAAAGATCTGCTCCCTTCCAGATCTACAGACCTTCAAAGATCTGCTCCCTTCCAGATCTACAGACCTTCAAAGATCTGCTCCCTTCCAAATCTTCAGACCTTCAAAGATCTGCTCCCTTCCAAATCTTCAGACCTTTAGAGATCTGCTCTTGAAATAGAACAACTCAGTTGTTGAGGCTCTGACACAGTAACAGATATAAATTGGCTGCCATTTGTCGTAACCACGAGCCAAATGCAAAATCAGATTCGGGAGATTTAGCCACATCCACACAGTTGTCCCATCTCTTCAACAAATATAGAACAGGAAATAATTGAGATCTAGGGTTTTAATCCAGTCTAATTCCCCTTTCTGGGACCCAAAAGGGTCAGCCGTTAGCAGCTGTCATTTAACCCCAGAACCAGGGCCTGCATATGTGATATTTCATAATATTTTATACCTATAGTGTTGCCTAGTGTGTACTTATCTCATTAAAATATATCATTTAACTTGAGCGATCTTTAGGTCTTGATCAAATCTCGCACGTCCGTATCCCTTGGCTAAATCACAAGCCACTGGGCTGGTTAACGACCAGGCATGAGGTAGGAGTATTGCGAGATTCCGGAAGCGGTGGCATCAGTTAGGCTCACGTGATGCGCTGTTCCGCAAGCTTCTCCCTGGATTTCCTCCAAATCATGTAAGCGGTCGATGTTCTAGAACTATTCAGCACAGATAAGTAAAATGTTACACCTCGACCTTGTGCAGGACTTGGCACTGCGGCAGTGACGATTTCATCACCCGCTGCTCTAACTCTGGCTTCTTAGGCCTGGTCAGGTTACATCTAATGCCTTAAGCCAAGAAAAAGAGCTAGATATGCAATCAAATGTAAATGGGTGGGGAGGGGGCTTTGGCAGGAAGATGCAGAATTTGGATTAAAGGAAAGGTTAGCCACACCCTGTATTTTACACCAAATTGAGTCAATCAAATAAACCAGCAAGATCAAAAAAATGTATGGAAAAAAAACTTCCGTTCACTTTCATAGACGTCTATAGAAAACTTGTTATTTCCTCGTCCAGGCTCACACCTAAGCTGCTGCCATTTCTGTTCCAGTTGCAGTTCAGGTGAGGAATCTGGACAGGTGAGAACCCAGCCTTAGGTAACTTCGATAGCTGCTCTTTACCATGCCAGAGTTCCCATTTAACCATTCACCAACTTTAAGCAGACCAAAACCCAAGCCACCTGACAGTAGAGTCTAAAAGACTCCCAAGGCCGGATAAAAACCCATCCCAGGGGCCAGGTTCTCCCCTAATCGCACCTGGATTCTCCGACATTCCCTAGCACCCCTGCATCACCCACCGCCTGACATATCTGGATGGCTGGCAGCAGGGGGCGGCACAGGTGAAGGGGACAGCCAGCAGGTGGTGCCCATCAATCCCTTCATTCAGCATTGATTAGCATGCATATTAATGCTTGTCAATCAATAACCTGTGGGAGCAGGTACTAAGTTAAGATCTTGGGCAGTCTCAGGGCTTTCAAACACAGGGGCATCCCAAATTCAGATGGCCTGTGAAGCAGACCAAATCCCTGTAACCTGGCTCTAGAGTTTTAAAAAGCACTAGGGCCAAGGTTACAGGCCAACTTGGGATGCCCTGCTGTGTGAAACCCCCTGGGAGCGTATTAAAGAGGACCCCCACCCAAGAAATTGACCTTTTTGGGTTTTGTTCCTCTCTGGCGGGTCATCCCCACTGTGTGTATTCCCATAGACCACTGGTAAACTCACCATTCCCACCGAGTGCTGCCGGCTCAAACATGAGCCCTCTGGGGAGGTTTCACACAGCGGGGCATCCCAAATCAGGAGTAAAGAGTCAGAGCATACCCCGCTAGGGTCTAATAGACACGAGGGGGGGTTGCATCCCACCCCTGGGGCACCCCAGTTTGGGATGGCCCACTGTGTAAAACCCCCAGTCGCCCCAATATGCTTACCTTGCCTACAAGCACACGGCACTTGCGTGTCCAGCAAAGGCATCACTCACCTACTCCTCAAGTGACCCTGGAGCATCCCAATTTGGTGAAAGTCCCCCCTACGCCTTTGCCGGGATTAACTCACCTTTCCAGGGCTGTCCAGGCTCCAATGCCGCATTCGCAGGCTCTTGTCCAATGAGAGCTGCCTGCTGTGACAACGTCATTCGGCTCTCATTCAAATCAATCTCATCCTATGTGAATGGCTGGGGCGGGAGCGCATGTACGATGCTGCATTGTAAACAAGCAGGCGTCTCATTGGATGACAGCCCACGCATGCGCCTTTGGAGTGTGGAAAGGTGAGATTTTTCGCACTTCCTGGGGGGTATACAGAGATCTTGGGGGAAGATCCAGTGGCCGGCCCTGGGATCATTTAGATTTCAGGCCGCCACTGATGGGTTTTGTTCCGCTTTAAACAGATTGGAGGGGATACCGCACATACACCATGGGATAAGGGACATAACAGTGACCGGCGTCAAATTCTCACCAGTCTTACCTGCAGGTCATTGGCGTTCTTGGCCAGTCCCGAGAGCGTCTCTTTCAGGCAGGAAGTAAACTCTTGCTGGGAGGACTCGTCACTTCCTGTCGGGGTAAGGAAAGTCATGTGAGCCAAGAAACAAAAGGATGGAGCGCTCACCTGCCACTAGATTCAAAATCACCCTCCAGAATATTGGTATTCCAGTTGCTGCATCCTGCCAGGAGGTGGCGCTATGGGACTGCGGTGATCTTCCTTGTAACCCAATATGGGAGTAAGGGGAGCTTTATTTGGGTCCTGGTGTCCGGAATTGCCTCGACCCGTTCCCTGGCATTGCAGTAACATTTGTCATGTGACGTGGAGCAAAATCCGAAATTTTGACTATCCTGGGTTTAGGTCCTTGCCCCCAGGGCACCCCAATCCGGGATGCCCCGCTGTGTAAAACCCCCCAGGTCGCCCAGTCTAACTCACCATTCCTTGGTGCTACGGCACATGCACAGCCTTTTGTCCAATGAGCGCGCTTGGATCTGCTCACATCAACTTAAAGCGGACCAATCAGGCCTCCTGTCCAATCAGCATGCTTGGATCTGCTCACATCAACTTAAAAGTGGGCCAATCAGACCTCCTGTCCAATCAGCATGCTCGGATCTGCTCACAGAAATTTAAAGCGGACCAATCAGACCTCTTGTCCAATCAGAGCATGCGGATCTGCTCACATCAATTTAAAGCGGACCAATCAGACCTCTTGTCCAATCAGAGCATGCGGATCTGCTCACATCAATTTAAAGCGGACCAATCAGACCTCTTGTCCAATCAGCGCGCTTGGATCTGCTCACATCAACTTAAAGCGGACCAATCAGACCTCTTCTCCAATAAGCATGCTCGGATCTGCTCACATCAACTTAAAGCGGACCTTCACTCTGAATAAGAGTCTATCTTATATGTTTCCCACACCCTGTACATACAGATTGCTCACATTAATCCGGACCTTCACCCTGAATAAGAGTCTATCTTATATGTTTCCCACACCCTGTACATACAGATTGCTCACATTAATCCGGACCTTCACCCTGAATAAGAGTAGATCTTATATGTTTCCCACACCCTGTACATACAGATTGGCCACATTAAAAATCATCCCACCTGCATCTACTGCATGTTATGAGCCTTTAAACATCCAAGATGGCGGCTTATGGAAGCCGCCATCTTATCAGGCAGCCTGCAAACAGGAAGTGCCTCCTGACTGTGCTGCTCTGCATTCTGGGACTGCTGACCTTTACCTGACCCCAGCTCTGCTCTGTCTGAGCAAAGCACAGCTATAACCCGCCCCCTGTACCTTATCCCACTCTCCTCTCCTCAGTAAGTGTGTTACTTCTGAGGCAAGATGGCGGCGCCCGTATCCTAAATTCCTGAACAGAGTTGCAGCCCAGTGGGGGAAAGAATAATAAGTTAGTGACTAAAAACGTAAAATATATGAATTTTAGATGCTGGGGAACCGTTTTTTAAGAGTTTGGGCTTTTCATTAAATCACGCTGAAGGCCTCCTGTCCAATCAGCATGCACGGATCTGCTCACATCAATTTAAAGCGGACCAATCAGACCTCCTGTCCAATCAGAGCCCTCGGATCTGCTCGCATCAACTTAAAGTGGACCAATCAGAGCGCTTGGATCTGCTCACATCAACTTAAAGCGGAATCAGACCTCTTGTCCAATCAGCGCGCTTGGATCTGCTCACATCAAGCGAATCTGGATGCCCCAGGTGAAAGGGATCAGACGACCATGGAATCTTATAGACTCCAGCGCCATCATCTATAGGTTTTGGTCCACTTTAAAGCCATTGATTTGAATGGGGAGGGATTAGGCTGGTATGGCAGCAATGCAGCAGCACGCTCCTTATTGTAAGTAAGGAGAGTTCTCATTGGACCAGAGCCCGCCCATGCATTGCTCCCAATTTAGGATGCCCCGGGCCAGCCGATGCTGAGTTTTGTTCCGCTTTAAGCTAAGAGCTTGCCACGCCCAGTTCCAGCCTCTGGCACAATCAGGAGGTTATTTCCTGGCCCAGTAATTAATTTCCCTACGTAACAATCAAACAAGCTAGCTGGGCAGCACCAGTCTATCTGCCTTAAAGAGTAACCAAAGTGAATATAAATTATGGTGCGCACACCAACCCTAGCACTATAATTATGAACACAAAGAACAAGGGGAGGGAGGACCACACTCCCTAGTAAGTGCTATGGGTTCTGTAAAGTAAGTGGCACCACCTTTAAAATGTATAGAAAATTATCTCAATTTATTGCACAATAATCTACAAGTTAAAACTACATTTAGACAATGACACTACATACACAACACCACAAGAGGGCGCCAGGGGTCTTGTTCATAATACATAATATTCTAAGTATGTCACACACCCCGCTTCAAGATATCCATAACATGTGGGTAATACCGACCTGAAGTGGGCGTTCCTGCAGAGATGATAGCAAAAAAGAAAGCCCCTCCCTGATCCATAAATACCTGGGACCTCCCACTCATCACCCAGTTTTCCATCTCTGCAGACGGCGAGCAAGTCAGAAGATGATGGCTCCTCCTTGCACAGCGGGATTTCAGGTAGCCGGGATGACTCCCGGCCCACTATTCATTTATTTCCGTTTGGACCTTTTTTCCCCAGAACTCTATATGCCTCCCAGCCTCGGCTGAGGGTCCAGGCGAGGGTATATCGGCACCTTAGGTGCTCAGGAGCTATGCTCCACCGTGAGACCCTATATGAGAGGGTAGGCGGTTACTCCGGGTTGGTGACCCCGGTTTGGGATGCCCTGTCCCTTAATTTACATTCAGTGGCCCTCCCAGGATCCCCTTTCCACAGGTGGGGTTGGGGAGTGTGGGTCCCTTCTTTATTTAATCCCTAACAGGTTCCGTTCTGGCTGTTGTGTAGTGTGTGTCTCTTTAAATGTATTCACCGCCGCAGCCGTTTTACAGGGGGCCTTTGCGGTGCTGGACCTGTCTCTTATCCCCCCATCTTCACTCAGCTTGTGTTTTCACTTTTATTAATGGCGGAGGTATTTACCTCACGCCATGTTATACTGTCCTTCTGGTGGGGGGGGGGGGGGGCGGGACCGGACCGTCGGCGCGGGGCCGGGGCCCGTCCCTCCTGTTTCGCATGTTTGAGGAGTATGTCTCTGGACACTGTGTGTGTGTGTGTGACCGTGTATTATGACTGAGCCGGGCGCGGCGGCCGCACTTTACACTGCGGCGCCGGCCGGCTCTTGGCGCCTTTTCTTCTGAGGAGATTCTCCTCACGCTTGACTGGGGGGCGGGGCCGGTGTGGCGGCGCGTCACCGCTGCCCGCCCCCATCTTCTCTGGCGCCGCTGCGGAGCTCTGCCTGTGTGGGAGAGGGGAAGGGGGGCGTTGCTCGGCGTCACGCGCGTCCCGCGCTGACCACGCCCCCTTCTCCCCTTCTGGCTGCAAGCTCAGGTGGTTTTTCCTCACGGTCGCCATTACTTGCTGTTGCGGTTCTGTAAGTGGCCTCTGGCCATCCCCTCTTTCTCATCCTCTGTATGTACGAGTGTCTGTTGCCTTCATTAGCCTTATTAGCCTTTTTTTTTTTCTGTCTTCCAGGCGGTGGTTCAGGAGGTTCTCCAGTAGCATTTAGGGGGTCTCTCCCGATCCTTAATCACTGGGTTCATTATTGTCCATAAATCCTCCCACTCGGGACATTAAAGGGGCATCCCGGTTTGTCTAGTGGCGTAATTCCCTGGGTCATTGCGACTATTCCTATAAAAGTTCACCTTATGGAGGCATCCCCGGATACTGGGCTAGGGGCCCCTTCGGGGCATCCCCGAAAGTGTATGTTGTGTGGGGTATCCATTTCTGGGGACGATGTACTTCTGTGTATTCCATGTGCACAGCAGACTATCTCGCGGCAGTCCGAACCCCAGGAGTCTGGGTCTGCACCGCCGGTCGCTTCATCTCCTCCTCCCACCTTGACACGCGCCCCGTGTGACGTTGTCATGGGCCGGGAGCTGCAATCTGAGATGTGTGCAAGATTGGCTAACCTTGAAAAAATTATCTCCAGCTCGGTTGCTCGTAAGGCCCCGACTAAGAGAAAGCATTTGTCGCCGGCTCCGCTGGTGGAGGACCAGGAGGATGTTAATAATCTGGATTGGTCTGATTATTCCCCGCTAGAGGAAGGGGAAGTTTATGAGGATTCTGATATTTCGGACGATGAGCAGTCCTTTGGCGCTGATGCCGAGCTTGGTGACTTGGGGAGATCCTCTGATACTCCTCACGCTCTGGCTCTGATGTTAGAGGTTCTGAATATTTCTCCTCTTGAGGAGGTGTCACAGCAGAAGGGTGAATTGTTTGAGGAATCCAGGCCGCGCTTGGAATTCCCTACACAAAGGCATTTTGACAAAATTATTGCTAAGGAATGGGATAGGCCGGCTCGGCTCCCTGGCATCCCTCAGGGGTGGGATAGGAAATATCCCTTCCCTTCGGAGGCGATTAAGCGCTGGGCATCTCCCCCCGAGGTGGATGCCCCGGTTTTGGGGTTGTCCAATTCCTCGGTTTTGAATAGACCTGATTGTTCCATTCTCAAGGATGGAGAGGATAAACGTATTTACCAGATGGCTTGTCATGGTTTTGCTAGCGTTGGGTCAGCCATGCGGCCCGTTTGCGCCTCGGCTCTAATGGTGTTGGCTGCCAGGTCCGTGGTCAGGGACCTGTTGACTTCTTCCGGGCTGCGTCCTGGTAGTGCTGAGTTCCTTAGCCTTAAGCGGTGTGAGTTGTTTTTATCCTTTGTGTTGACAGCCTTGGATGACACTTTGATGATGTGTGGTAGGACATCGGCTCTGCTGGTCACTATTCGGCGCTCGGTTTGGCTGCGCCAGTGGGCGGCAGATTTTATGTCCAAGAAGTCACTAACGGCTCTGCCTTTTGTTGGATTACGGCTTTTTGGAGAGACATTGGACTCTGTTACCAAGGGTGGTAGGTTACCCCAACGCAAGAAACAACGCCGTCCCTTTCGAGGGGCGCCTTCCTTTACCCCCTCCTTTCGGGGGGCCAGATCTGGCAGGGGATTTGCATTCCCCTCTTCCAGAGGAGATTCTGGGAGCAGGGGCAGAGGACGTGCCCGTCCAGGATACAGTTGGGGCTCTAAGCCCAAGCCGGCTGCTAAGCCGGCTCAGCAATGAGGGGGCGCCCTCACCCATGCGGGTGGGGGGACGGCTGCGACACTTCTCCCAGATCTGGGATCAAGAGGTCTCGGACAGATGGATCCGGGAAGTGGTGTCTTCCGGTTACAAGCTGGAGTTCGAGCTCCGCCCCCCTTCCAGATTTTTCAGGTCTCGGATGCCTTCGGAACCCCTAGCGGCGCAGGGGCTCCTGTTGGCAGTACAGAACCTTCTGGATATGGCTGTCATTTGCCCAGTGCCCCCTTCGGATCAGGGCAGGGGTTTTTATTCCAATCTGTTCACGGTACCCAAGAAGGACGGATCGGTCCGACCCATCTTGGATCTGAAGTTTCTCAACAGGTTCATCCGGCCACAGAAATTCCGCATGGAAACGCTACGTTCGGCCATTCACTCTCTTCGTCAGGGAGACTTTCTGACGTCCATAGACATCAAGGATGCTTATCTACACGTTCCAATTTTTCCAGCACACCAGAGGTTTCTCAGGTTCGTGGTGGAGGATTGGCATTTTCAGTTTGTAGCACTCCCTTTCGGTCTCACCTCGGCTCCTCGGGTGTTCACCAAGGTGCTAGCGGGGGTGATGGCTCTGCTAAGAGTTCAGGGTATCCGCATTGTGCCCTATTTGGACGATCTTCTGATCTTGGCCTCTTCTTTCAACCAAGCGGAGTTGGACACCAGAGTGGTGGTGTCCACTCTGGAGAGGTTCGGTTGGGTGGTCAACCACCCCAAGTCTTCTCTTTCTCCGTCCAGAGTAGTGACCTTTCTGGGAATGTCTCTAGACACTTCGCAGGCCAGGGTGTTTCTGCCCCAGGCCAAGATTCTTTTGATTCAGGAGTTAGTTTGGCTTCTCTTGTCGGCCCCTCGTCCAGCCATCCGTCTAGGGATGAGGCTGGTGGGGTTAATGGTGGCCTCATTCGAGGCGGTTCCCTTTGCGCAGTTTCATACAAGGACGCTTCAGCTTCATCTGTTGAAGGTTTGGGACAAGTCTCCTCTATCTTTGGATCAGTACTTCCTGATGACTCCCCGAGTTTGTCGATCCCTGCAATGGTGGCTGGGGTCAATCAATCTGTTGAAGGGCAGATCTTTTCTGGCTCCACGTTGGGAAACGGTCACCACGGATGCCAGTCTGTCAGGTTGGGGGGGTGTTTGGAAGGACCTCCAGTTTCAGGGTCTGTGGGGCCCGCAGGAGGCTCACGAGCCCATCAATGTTCTGGAGTTGAGAGCCATCAGGTTGGTTCTGTTTCGCTTGACTCATCAGTTGCGGGGCCTGCCTGTCCAGGTCCGGTCGGACAACCGGACGGCGGTTGCTTACATCAATCACGGGGGGGGGACTCGCAGCAGGAGTGCCCTCAGGGAAGTGTCTTTGATTCTGGACTGGGCGGAGAGCCACGTCCCGTGTATCTCAGCAGTCTACATTCCGGGAGTGGAGAACACGGAGGCGGACTCTCTGAGCAGAGCCTCCTCTCGTCAGGGGGAGTGGTCTCTCAGTCCCGCGGTGTTTCGTTCGATCTGTCTCAGGTGGGGGTTCCCAGCAGTGGACCTCTTTGCCTCTCGTCACAATCACAAGCTTCCAGTCTTTGTGTCTCTCTCGCAGGATCCTCTGGCTCTGGCAGTGGATGCCATGTCTCTGGACTGGAGGGATCTGGGGTTTCTTTACCTGTTCCCTCCGTTTCCAATGGTAGCCAGAGTGGTGCGCAAGCTGGCCCTGGAGGGCGCGTCGGCGATTCTGGTGGCACCAAGGTGGCCAAGGCAGGTTTGGTTCGCAGACCTGGTAAGACTGGCAGAGGATCAGTTCGTTCTGCCTCTACTGCCGGACCTGCTCACCCAGGGTCGGCTGCGTTATCCCAATTTACCTTCGCTGGCTTTGACGGCGTGGCTGCTGAAACAGCCATCTTGAAGGAGGAGGGTCTTTCTGACGCGGTGGTTCAGACTCTTATTAGTGCCAGGAAGCGCTCTTCTTCTACTATTTACTATAGGACTTGGAGATCCTATATTGACTGGTGTGAAAGTAGATCTCTCTCTTGTCGGGAGTTCTCCATTTCCAGAATCTTGGAGTTTCTTCAACATGGTCTGGATCTGGGGCTTCAACTTAGTACCTTGAAGGGGCAGGTTTCTGCCCTGGCGGTGTTCTTTCAAAGGTCCTTTGCACTTCATCCCTTAGTCAAGACCTTTTTCCAAGGAGTTACGCATGTTCGGCCTCCTAGGAAGCCTTTTGTTCCAGTTTGGGATTTGAACCTGGTTCTTTCTGCTCTTCAGGGTCCTCCGTTTGAGCCCTTGAATGAGATTGCTTTGTCTTCACTTACTCAAAAGGTGGCCTTTTTGGTGGCTATCACTTCAGTTAGGCGTGTTTCTGAGTTGGCAGCTTTATCCATTAAAGCTCCGTACTTCGAAAGGCATCAGGACAAGGTTGTCTTTCGTTTCAAGCCGGATTTTCTTCCTAAGGTGGTCTCTGCCTTTCATCTGAATCAGGACATTGTTCTGCCTTCTCTATGTCCTAATCTCAGCAACGACAAGGAAAGGGCGCTGCATTCCTTGGATGTAGTTCGTGTTGTGAAATATTATCTGGTGGTTACGTCTTCCTTTCGTAAGACTGATGCTTTTTTTGTGGTGCCCTTTGGGCCTAGGAAGGGTTTGGCTCCGGCCAAATCTTCCATTAGTAAATGGATTTGTCAGGCCATCATTGGGGCCTATTCTGCCAAGGGGAGGAGTCCCCCTTTTCGCGTTACTGCTCATTCGACTCGTGCGGTTGGAGCGTCCTGGGCTTTCCAGCACCAGGCCTCTGTTGAGCAGGTTTGTAAGGCCGCTACTTGGTCCTCTGTTCACACTTTTTCCAAGTTTTACAAGGTTGATGTTCGGGCCTCAGCGGATGCTGTTTTTGGCCGCAAAGTTCTGCAAGCTGTTGTGGTTTAAGTTGTGCATTGTTGCCTTGTTTTGGATCCCCGCCCTTTTTTATGGACACTGCTATTGGATGTCCCACATGTTATGGATATCTTGAAGCGGGGTGTGTGACATACTTAGAATAATACCATTTTGTGAAATACTCACCTGTAAAATGGGTATTATAAGTATGTCACACACCCCACTTCACCCGCCCTTCTTGTATTCTGGATCCTTTATTTTGTGAACTTTGCGTGGTTATGACTTATTTTTGCCTCTTCCTGGTCCCTTACCTTACTGCTTCTATATACTGGGTGATGAGTGGGAGGCCCAGGTATTTATGGATCAGGGAGGGGCTTTCTTTTTTGCTATCATCTCTGCAGGAACGCCCACTTCAGGTCGGTATTACCCACATGTTATGGATATCTTGAAGCGGGGTGTGTGACATACTTATAATACCCATTTTACAGGTGAGTATTTCACAAAATGGTATTATTGGTGAATCAGTTCATTCCAAAAAACACATATAATAAACACATTTACAGTTATATTAAACTCTCTATAGAAAACCAATTATGCTAATTATGTGCAAAATGCAATATCATACAAAACAGTGTAACCAAATGGTCTCTAATGAGACAAAAACCTACCATAAGTAAATAAATAAGGCCCTAACCAGGCACAGGACAACGCACCAGGGTGAATCAAGTAAAAGAGAGAGAAAAAGAGTGTGCATACAAACCGACCACGGGCGCCCCCACAAACATGAACCGCCAACGCGTGTCGTAGTGTCACCTGCACTACTTCCTCAGGACGATGTGTATGTGTATGTAGTGTCATTGTCTAAATGTAGTTTTAACTTGTAGATTATTATGCAATAAATTGAGATAATTTTCTATACATTTTTAAAGGTGGTGCCACTTACTTTACAGAACCCATAGCACTTACTAGGGAGTGTGGTCCTCCCTCCCCTTGTTCTTTGTGTTCATAATTTCCCTACGTAGGAAGTAATTCCATCCAGAAGTTATCAATGATAACGTTTCATCTGCCCTTTGGAAGGGAAAACAGAGGCTCATGGGAAGGTTGCTGACCATCGTTTTTGTTGCCGTCCTTCATTGGAGCCTGCAGTCAGCGGCCAATAGCGTGTGGCCCCCGGGGGGACCGTAGACTGTCCACGCCTCCAGCGCTCCATACAATGCTGTGCAATAGGCTGTTAAAGGGACAGTCTAGAATAAACTATTGTGCTCCATGGGAGCAGCCATGATGAGATTACTGCAGCTGCCGCCCCATTGTCCTCTATAGAGAGGAGAAGGAAGGGGGCGTGGCTTTGTCTCATACATCTAAACAGGAGACAATGGGGCGGCAGCCGTTGGTAGCCCTATCACAGCTGCTCGCATGAGCCACAAGAGTGATTTCGACTGGACTGTCCCTTTAAAGTGGACCAACACCCAGGATTTTGACTATCCTGGGTTTTGGTCCACTTCGGCGGGGCACCCCGATCGGGGGTGCCCCGCTGTGTGAAACCCCCCAGAAAGCCCCGAAAAACTCACCTCTCCTCGCTCCCACGTGACATGCCACGTGACAAGAGAGTGCGCCCGCCGCCGCCTCCGGTGCGTCACTCTTACAGGGCGCGCGCCCGCGCCGGCCATTCACAATCGGGGATACAGGGACGCACAGGAGGCGGCGGCGGGCGCCGCTGTATCGTGGATAAGGTAGGGATTTAGGGGTTTCTGGGGGGTTTCACACAGCGGGGCACCCCCGATCAGGGTGCCCCGCAGTCAGGGGTTTGATCGGTCCGGGAGTCTTATAGATTCCCGGGCCGATCATGGGAGGGTGTTGGTCCACTGTAAAGTGGACCAAAACCAAAGCCATCGAGAGCACCTGTCACATGATCGATCGAGGGGAGGGGAAAGGGGTTAGAACCAATACAATGCTCTTTACTCTCTCAAGCACCAATTAAAGCGGACGTTCATCCCCGGCTTCTCTGCAGCTGTGCCCATTCGGACGCGCACTCCACAGGGGAGCCGGGGATGCGGCCGCCGGCGTCAGGTTCAAATTAGCAGATTTATGACAAGTGCTGATTGGACGAGTGCCCGCTCATGCGCCGTGGCAATGGCAGAAAGGGGGCATCCTATATCGGGATGCCCCCAGGGCAGGAACCGATCACCAGGATATTTAATCGATCCTTATGATGGCGACCTATTCCATCGCGCACAGGCTTCGATCAGTACAGCTACGATGACCATGAAGCCAGGCCCCACCACTTACCAACGTTGCCGGCAGCTTGGGAGAGCTTCTGGAACTGCTCGACCAGGTGCGGCTCCTCGGCGGCCAGCTCCTTCATGGCCTTCTCAAACTCCTCGGTGGCCTGGGCGGCCAGCTCGCTGCTGAACAGCTCCTGGAAGAAGCGCTCCTGAGAGGAGAAGAGCTCGTCCTGCGCCGGAAACACATGAGGTCACACGATGACATCACAGGGAGGGAGGGGCGCTGTATATACACCCACTTACCTTGGCAGCATCGGCGGGGGGTCTCTCGGGACCGGCGGGTTGGGCGGCCTTGTCCGAGGATGGAACGGGCTGGCCGGTCTTCTCAAAGTCATCGAGAGCACCTGTCATGTGATCGATAGAGGGGGAGGGGTTAGAACCGATTCAACTCTCTCAAGCACCAATCAGGTTAAAGTGGACCAAGAACAAAGCTCCGATCGTTTCCCCCATCATCGGCGTGATTCGGTATGGCAGTGATCGCCCCCGTGGCAAAGCTCAATTGGATCGACAGATTACAAACTGCACATCGATCTGATTATCGATCGTAATTTTACCTACAGGTCAAATGAAACGGGGGCGATCGGCTCAATCCAAAGCGGCTCTATAGATCGCTGATCGCCTTTGCGGATAGTCAAAAAATCCCAGGTTTTGGTCCACTTTAAAGCAGACCAAAAACCAATACATACTTATGTAGAGCTCAAATCTTTCCACCGTTTAAATCCCTCGGAAAGCACCCAATCGGCATACTCGCCCGTTTCCGGATCCCGCGCAGTTCAAATGCGGCAGCTTTGCTCTACAGACACATTTCTGTGCGCGCCCCTTTATATACAGATTATATCCTGATCTGCTGGTGAATGTCCGATCTGATCGTTCAGCACAGCTGTGTATTATATATACAGACTATATCCTGGTCTGCTGGTGAATGTCCGATCTAATTTATCAGCACAGCTGTATATATATATATATATATATATATATATATATATATATACACATTATATCCCAGTTTGCTGATGAATGTCCGATCTGATCGTTCAGCCCAGCCGTATATTATATATTTATACACAGATTATATCCAGGTCTGCTGGTGAATGTTCGATCTGATGGTTCAGCACAGCTGTGCATTATATATACAGATTATATCACGGTATGCTGGTGAATGTCCAATCTGATCGTTCAGCACAGCCGTGTATTATATATTTATATATAGATTATATCCCGGTCTTCTGGTGAATGTCAGATCTGATCGTTCAGCACAGCTGTGTATTATATATACACAGATTATATCCAGGTCTACTGGTAAATGTCCGATCTGATCGCTCAGCACAGCAATGTATTATATATTCAGCTGTCATATATATATATATATATATATATATATATATATATATATATATATATATATATATATATATATATATATATATATTATATAATTAAATCCCGGTTTGCTGATGAATGTCCGATCTGATCGTTCAGCACAGCTGTGTTATATATATATATATATATATATATATACACACACAGATTAAATCCCGGTCTGCTGGTTGATATCCAATCTGATCATTCAGCCAGGTGTGTGTGTATATATACATACTGGCGAGATCTGATCGTTCAGTAGCCACCATCGATTTGATAGAGCGATCAGATCCACAAAGCCCAGATAGTTCTCCCATCAATTTCGGTATTGCAGTGATCGCCCCCGTGGCAAAGCTCAATCGGATTTGATCGACAGATTACAAACTGCACATCGATCTGATCGATAGTAATTCCCCCCACAGGTCATATGCAACAGGGGCGATCGGCTCCCAAGCGGGTCTGCCGATCGCTGTGGAACGATGACATTTGATCGCTCCGTCACACCGGTTACGCCGCCGATCGATTGGATCAGATCAGACATTGACCAGCAGACTAGGCTATGACCCAGAACGCACAACTGGCTTATTTTTGGGGGCAATCGGACCAATCTGATCGATGGAGATTACACAGAAAAATAAAGGAGAATATCGCCCGCCATGGCAGTGGCCACAGCAGGCAAAGGGTTAAAGTCCAGGCAGATGACACCTGCTCATGAGATCCTCAGGGGGCATCCCACAGCAGGGTCAGGGGGGAGCCCAGCACACCTCCCCCCCCTCGGACTGGTCATGTGACCCCGGAAAGCCCTCCCCAACCTTACTCTCCAGCAGCTCATCCAGCTCCTTGTCCTCTGCACCAGCTTCAGCCATCTTCCCTGGTTCCTGCCGGAGGAGGACGGGGGCGTGTCTGTCTGACGTCAAGCCCTCAAAGACCAATGGAGCGCGCCGGAGGAGTGAGGGCAGCGAAGCCGCTGAGGGCGGCGCCATTTTTAAAGGCAGGAGGGCGCCTATCAGGCAGGTGACATGTGCCAAGCAGCCGGGGAGTTGGCAGCGTTTTTGAGCGGTCAGAGGACAAGTTTATTATATCTGTGTCACCGGGAGAAGTGCTGGCAGCTCTCTGTGAAGGGGCCCTGGTGCCAATATTAAAATGGAGTCCTTGCACAGTAAACTTTTTTTCTGTCTTGTAACTCAATTGGATGCAGCTAGACAACTAATGAGTGCAGAGACGAATAGTGTTTCCTATATCTGGATAATGGCAAACTAGCACGAATATAAATAAGGTGCTCTCATAATGGCAGTTCTCTGTTCCTCTCAGGACAGAGACCCATAATGGCAGCTCTCTGTTCTTCTCATGACAGAGACCCATAATGGCATATCTCTGTTCCTCTCATGACAGAGACCCATAATGGCATCTCTCTGTTCCTCTCATGACAGAGACCCATAATGGAATCTCTCTGTTCCTCTCAGGACAGAGACCCATAATGGCAGCTCTCTGTTCTTCTCATGACAGAGACCCATAATGGCATATCTCTGTTCCTCTCATGACAGAGACCCATAATGGCAGCTCTCTGTTCCTCTCGTGACAGAGACCCATAATGGCAGCTCTCTGTTCCTCTGATGACAGGGACCCATAATGGCATCTCTCTGTTCCTCTCGTGACAGGGACCCATAATGGCAGCTCTCTGTTCCTCTCGTGACAGGGACCCATAATGGCATCTCTCTGTTCCTCTCGTGACAGGGACCCATAATGGCAGCTCTCTGTTCCTCTCGTGACAGGGACCCATAATGGCAGCTCTCTGTTCCTCTCGTGACAGAGACCCATAATGGCAGCTCTCTGTTCCTCTCATGACAGAGACCCATAATGGCATCTCTCTGTTCCTCTCAGGACAGAGACCCATAATGGCAGCTCTCTGTTCCTCTCATGACAGGGACCCATAATGGCAGCTCTCTGTTCCTCTCATGACAGAGACCCATAATGGCAGCTCTCTGTTCCTCTCATGACAGGGACCCATAATGGCAGCTCTCTGTTCCTCTCATGACAGGGGCCCTTCAAGGCAGCTACCTAGTCCTCTCATGACAGGGGCCCTTCAAGGCAGCTACCTAGTCCTCTCATGACAGGAGCCCTTCATGGCAGCTCTCTGTTCCCCTAATGACAGGGACCCATAATGGCAGCTCTCTATTCCCCTTATGACAGGGACCCTTCATGGCAGCTCTCTATTCCCCTAATGACAGGGACCCTTCATGCAGCTCTCTATTCCCCTAATGACAGGGACCCCTCATGGCAGCTCTCTATTCCCCTAATGACAGGGACCCTTCATGGCAGCTCTCTATTCCCCTTATGACAGGGACCCCTCATGGCAGCTCTCTATTCCCCTTATGACAGGGACCCTTCATGGCAGCTCTCTATTCCCCTAATGACAGGGACCCCTCATGGCAGCTCTCTATTCCCCTAATGACAGGGACCCTTCATGGCAGCTCTCTGTTCCCCTAATGACAGGGACCCTTCATAGCAGCTCTCTATTCCCCTTATGACAGGGACCCCTCATGGCAGCTCTCTATTCCCCTTATGACAGGGACCCTTCATGGCAGCTCTCTATTCCCCTTATGACAGGGACCCTTCATGGCAGCTCTCTATTCCCCTAATGACAGGGACCCCTCATGGCAGCTCTCTATTCCCCTAATGATAGGGACCCTTCATGGCAGCTCTCTGTTCCTCTCATGACAGGGACCCATAATGGCAGCTCTCTGTTCCTCTCATGACAGGGACCCTTCAAGGCAGCTACCTAGTCCTCTCATGACAGGAGCCCTTCATGGCAGCTCTCTGTTCCCCTAATGACAGGGACCCTTCATGGCAGCTCTCTACTCCCCTTATGACAGGGACCCCTCATGGCAGCTCTCTATTCCCCTTATGACAGGGACCCTTCATGGCAGCTCTCTATTCCCCTAATGACAGGGACCCCTCATGGCAGCTCTCTATTCCCCTAATGACAGGGACCCTTCATGGCAGCTCTCAATTCCCCTAATGGCAGGGACCCTTCATGGCAGCTCTCTATTCCCCTAATGGCAGGGATCCTTAATGGCAGCTCTCTATTACCCTAATGGCAGGGATCCTTCATCGCAGCTCTCTATTCCCCTAATGACAGGGACCCCTCATGGCAGCTCTCTATTCCCCTAATGACAGGGACCCTTCATGGCAGCTCTCAATTCCCCTAATGGCAGGGACCCTTCATGGCAGCTCTCTATTCCCCTAATGGCAGGGATCCTTAATGGCAGCTCTCTATTCCCCTAATGGCAGGGATCCTTCATGGCAGCTCTCTATTCCCCTAATGACAGGGACCCTTCATGGCAGCTCTCTATTCCCCTAATGGCAGGGATCCTTCATGGCAGCTCTCTATTCCCCTAATGGCAGGGATCCTTCATGGCAGCTCTCTGTTCCCCTAATGACAGGGACCCTTCATCGCAGCTCTCTATTCCCCTAATGACAGGGACCCTTTATGGCAGCTCTCTATTCCCCTAATGGCAGGGATCCTTCATGGCAGCTCTCTATTCCCCTAAGCAGGGATCCTTCATGGCAGCTCTCTATTCCCCTAATGACAGGGACCCTTCATGGCAGCTCTCTATTCCCCTAATGGCAGGGATCCTTCATGGCAGCTCTCTATTCCCCTGACAGGGACCCTTCATGGCAGCTCTCTATTCCCCTAATGACAGGGACCCTTCATGGCAGCCCTATATTCCCCTAATGACAGGGACCCTTCATGGCAGCTCTCAATTCCCCTAATGACAGGGACCCTTCATGGCAGCTCTATATTCCCCTAATGACAGGGACCCTTCATGGCAGCTCTCTATTCCCCTAATGACAGGGACCCTTCATGGCAGCTCTATATTCCCCTAATGACAGGGACCCTTCATGGCAGCTCTATATTCCCCTAATGACAGGGACCCCTCATGGCAGCTCTTTATTCCCCTGACAGGCACCCTTAGTGGCAGCTCTCTATTCTGCTCATTACATGCCCCCTAAATGGCAGCTCTCCACTGATAGTACCCTTTAGAGTTAGCTCTCTATTCCTTTTATGACAGGGAGCCTTAATGGCAGGCAGCACTCTATGTCTCTCATTAAAGGCCCCCTATATGGCAACTCTCCATTCCTCTCATGACATGCCCTCCTTATGGCTGCTCTCCATTCCTCTCATGACAGGGACCCATAATAGCAGCTTTCTAATATTCTTAATGCATGCCCCCTATATGGCAGCTCCCATTCCTCTCATGATAGTACCCATTAGAGGCATCCCATTATTCCTCTCATGACAGGGACCCATATTGGCAGCTCTCTGTTCTTTTAATGACAAGGCCCCTTAGTGGCAGTTCTCCATTTTCCAATGCCAGGACCCAATAATTGCATCTCTCTATTCCTTTCATTATAGGGCCCTTTGAAAGGCAGCTCTCGATACCTCTTATGACAGAGACACTTTATGGCAGCTCTATATCTCTCAACACAAGCCTCCTTCATGCAGGCTCTTCAATCCCCTCATGCCAGGGAATAATAATGGCGGCTCTCTATTCTCTACCTTTCTTCTAGTGTTGTGGGCGTCATCTCCTTTGTTAGCGTTCTCAGTGGCTGGTGGACTCTCCATTAAGGGATTTTGGTCTAGTAGCAAATAATCCTCATCTCGAATGTTATTCCTCTCATCAAATAGTTGATGCTGAGGTTTCTCTCATATTTTCCACTCTTTGGCATCAGAACGTTCTCTCCCTTAATAGTATCTTTATAATTCTCTCCCGCTTAGTGGCAGCTTTATAATTCTTTCATCAGCTGGACATGGACCCTCCAGGGCTCATTTAGATCCTGGGAGGAAAGCCTAACACATGCCAAGTATGACTCGAACACATGTGCCATGTGCTAAAGAATGTTACCTCCTTGTAGCTTGGGCTGGATTAGAGGTGATCTGAGCTGGGGCTGGACCAGAGCGACCAATTATAGCTGAGGAGCTGAGAGAGCCAGAACAGCAGAGAAAGAAGTTAGTGGTGCCTGAATCAGGACCCGACAGATGAAGCAGGAGATGCAGCAGTGCAGTCATTAGGAGCCAGCAGTGGAGGCAGCCATGCTGGCATCAGACGTTCCAGGAGAGGAAGCGGTGGCTGTAGCGGTGCTGTCATCGGAACCCCAGGAGAGGAAGCGGAGGAGATATATATATATATATATATATATATATATATATGTTTATGAACATTGGCTGACCCCTCTTTATATCTCTCCTCATGTCTCCCCCCTCCTACCTGCTTGCCATAAAACCCCCTGAATGCACACAGCGTCAGGAAGCGGAGGAGACAGTGGTGTGACCAAACTGTGTGTATATATATATATATATATATATATATATATATATATATGACCCCTCTGCTCTTTATTCCTCTCCTCATGTCTCCCCCCCTCCTACCTGCCTGCCATAAAACCCCCTGTATGCACACAGGGTCAGCTGGGATGACTTTCCCCCCTTATAACACTCCCCAGCATAAAGTAATGGAGTGAGGGTTATCAGAAATCACCCAGTCATAGAAAGCAGATATCCAATATCCAGCTACTGCCCTGCCTTCCATGGAATGTTCTCCTCATCCCCCTCCCTTTTTTTCCCCAAAAAGTGTGGGGGTTGTCAGTGCGTCTTATCAGGTGAATGTAGAAAAAAAAAACAACAACAACAAAAAAGTAAACTTACATATACATCACTCCCGCGCTGCCTGTTGGCCACGCCCACCCACTGTATGGAGCTAGGTATTTGCTCTGTGTGTGCTCGTGCTGCCGGAGAAGAAGCAGCGGGGGCCGTGGCCGGTGGAGACATCAGGCAGGGATCAGTTAACCTGTCGCTCCTACATCTTCTGGGCTCCTGTGGTTGCTGCCTATGGGGATTGGGGGATTCTGCACCTTGCCTATTTTTTGGTTCTTTGAGGATGGTGTTTTAGCACAACATTTAGTTTAGATTTTTTTTTTTTTTTAATTTCCTCCTCCAAATCCTAGGTGCGTCTTATAGGGCAAAACGGTACTTCCTGTCCCCCATAGCAGTCGGCACAGTCTCCGTTGTTTAGAAACTTACTGCCCCACTCGGGCTACCTTTGGACAGAGTAAATCAACAGAGAGGAGTCGTCCGGACACTGTGATGAGGCAGGGGTGGAGTCTCGTCCACCAATTCCCCTGTGAATGGTGGACAAACTCCCAAAGAGTCCTGTGCTGTGGGACCCAATCAGTTAAGTTTCAGAACTTGGCTGCTGAAAGGGACTGGAGGTACGGTATATGTTTGTGTGTGTGTTTTTACCCTAGACAGTCCCTGAAAATAGAGAAGACCTCAACCAGCCTGCTCCCAGGCTCTGTCCTTTTTTAGGCCGAGTGACCAACCCACGGATTTGGCTCCTCCCGGATTATGGTCCTCTTTATATTGGTTTGGGGGGGTAGGGGTATGATCTTTCGATCAGTGCTCCTAAATATCACACCAGACCGGAGAGTATGATCCCAACTCAAGAAGTATATATTAAAGCAGACCTTCACTCTGAATAAGATTCTATCTTATATGTTTCCCCCCCCCCCCCCGTACATACAGATTGCCCACATTAAAAATCATCCTACCTGCATCTACTGCATGTTATGAGCCTTTAAACAACCATTATCAGGCAGCCTGCAAACAGGAAGTGCCTCCTGACTGTGCTGCTCTGCATTCTGGGACTGCTGACCGTTACCTGACCCCAGCTCTGCCCCCCCCCCCCCCCCCCCGTACCTTATCCCACTCCACTCTCCTCAGTATGTGTGATGCTTCTGAGTCAAGATGGCGGCGCCCGTATCCTAAATTCCTGAACAGCGTTGCAGCCCAGTGGGGGAAAGAATAATAAGTTAGTGACTAAAAACGTAAAATATATACATTTTAGATGCTGGGGAACCGTTTTTTAAGAGTTTGGGCTTTTCATTAAATCACGCTGAAGGTCCGGTTTAAGGGGGGAGGTACATTCTAGTTGTACCTATATGGGAGATTTTTCTGGGGTACTTATTTATCAATGATACTTACAACTGTATATGTTTAGTACTCACATTTAATTCACACATTTTTTCCTTCATATTTTACATAGAAAGTATAGACAGTATAAAGAAAAAAAAGGGACAGTGTAAAAGTTCAATACAATTCTGATAATATTTCTCACTGTTCCCAGTTTGTAGCAAGTCAAGCTGTATTTCAGTAAGTAGCAAGTACATGGCCTTGATGTAGCAGGTAAAGGTTGGGTGCAGACGTTTCGCCTTAAATAGCTTCTTCAGTGCACACTTAAATCTAGTTTTGATAATAGAGAGATATGTACCTTAGGCCCTTATTCATCAAGCGATAGCGCCAGGTAGTGTCTGACGAGCGCCAGGTAGCGGCAGCTAACGGCGACTACCGACTCAAGTACACCCGGCGGCGGTCACAATGACGCATTTATCAAGCAAAATGAGGCTAGCGCCGGCGAGAGCGACGGCTAGCGCGGCATTCATCATGAAGCCGCCTGGACCGAACAGCGCCGCTGCAAATTCCCTCACAGCGCCAGGTATGAGCTGTCGCTCCCTGGCGATGTCCAATGCATTTCAATGGAGCAATCTATAATTATTCATAATTAATTGGTATTATTTTTTTTTTTTATTTTTTTAATGTCCAAAAATCGGAGACCACTTCTGCAATGTTAGGATTTATTTTTAAGTAAAAAAAAAAAAAAATGTGCAGAATTGATCTAACAGGTCTGAGATTAATGTATTCATATTACAAAATGATTCTAAAAACATGTATAATGTTACATTCAAAAAATATGGTTGTTTAGGGGTTAAAAACTAGTTAATACCCATCGCCGCCAGCGCTCTGGGGTTTAAACAAGGAATGGACAGCGACAGCACATTCGGAGCGTGATTTGTTGATGAATATGAAGCTAGCCGTTCGCTCTGGCCATTCGTTGTCAGGCGCTCACATACAACGCTGGACCTGTGAAACAGCGACCCCCCAGCCCGTATTCAACATTACCGCACACCGACTGAGTCGCTGTCATCAAGCTAACGCCGGCCAAGCACAGCGAATACTGGCTGGCGCTGAAAAAATCACGCTACAGTCGCTCATCTGTCGCTACCTGGCGCTATTAATGAATCGGCCTCTAAACATATACAGTTGTAAGTATCATTGATAAATAAGTACCCCAGAAAAATCTCCGATATAGGTACAACTTGAATGTACCTCTTTATATTGGCATGCCCCACTGTGTGAAATCACCAGATTCTTACCTTGTTCTTTTCTCCCATGCACGGGCTGTATCCCTTATCCCTGCACAGCATACTAAGCAGATCTGAATGTCTTACAGCAGGTGAGTGGAGGTAGGTGGAGCTGACATGCCTCCATTGGCGTGACAATGATAGGGTAAGATTCTGGGATTTCCCGAGGAGTTTTACATATCAGGGCATCCCAAATCAGGATGCTACTGTGGAGGGCTATTAACATGGTGTAATACATTGGCTATGTGTATAACCTTCCTAAGCCTATTAATATCACAAATCTTATTATGCATAAGCAAGATGGCCTCAATCTGCCCCGTCCCCTGAACCCCGCATGTGTCCCCTCAGCGCCCCTGGTAGCAGCAGCAGGGAAGATTAGATATTCAACTTGCCGGCTTGACCGGAACTGGGCATCCTCACTTCCATTGGGAGCCCCAAGGCAATGCATAGGCTGCTGGAACCAGGTGTGTTCATTTTAAAGCAGGACAAAACCCAATGGGCTGGCCTTCCTCCTAGGGCATCCCAAATCGGGACACCCCGCTGTGTGAACCCCCCTGGAGCGCCGCTAAACTCACCTTCTTCCTGGCTCCAAATCGGGATGCCCCTGGGGCAGGGAACAAAGCCCAATATAGGTTTATGTTCGGCATGGCTTAAAACGTTGGTTAGTAAAGAGGGTTGGCATAGGGAGCTGGGGCAGCTGCATCCTCGGTTTCCCTGTGGAGTGTGCGTGCAAGGATGCTATTGCTGTGAGGGAACAGCAGAAAGGTAAGCAATTGCAAGCGATCTGGGGGCTCACACAGCCCGAATTTGGATGCCCCAGCGGCACTTAGTTGGCCAGCCCTGGGGGCTTTTAGACTCCAGGGCCGGCCAAGTGAGTTATTGGTCCAATTCAAAGCGGAACAAAACCCGGGATCTTGATTATCTTGGGGTTCCTTCATTGCCCCGCTATGTGACTCACCTTTTCCCGGTCCTACAGCGCATGTACGGGCTCTCGTCCAATCACGGCTTTGTTTAGATCACGGCAATCGGGAGTGAGAGCGGCATATATTTGTGCATATTTGTCTAATCTATGTATTCAGTTACATCGCAGGAACCCGACAGGGATAACGGAGAACCATTGAAGCTGTGACTTAAACCGGACCTTCAGCATCATTTAATGAAAAGCCCAAACCTTTAAAAAACTATTCCCCAGCATGTAAAACTGATATATTTTACATTTATATTATTTCCACCACTGGGCTGCAACTCTGTTCAGGACTCTAGGATACGGGCACCGCCATCTTGCCTCAGAAGCATCACATGCTGAGGAGATAAGGTGGGTGGGTGAGGAGTTCAGGGGCGGAGTTATAGCCTCAGACAGAGCAGATCTGGGGTCAGGAAAAGGACAGCAATTCCAGAATGCAGAGCAGCACAGTCACTTCCTGTTTGCAGGCAGTCTGAGACTTCATGAGCTGCCTTCTTGGATATTTAAAGGCTCATAAAATGCAGTAGATGCAGGTAGGTTGATTTTTTATGTGGGCAATCTGTATGTACGGGGGGGGGGGAAACATATAAGATAGGTTCTTATTCAGGGTGAGGGTCCAGACTGATGTGAGCAATCTGTATGTACAGGGTGAGGGAAACTTATAAGATAGGCTCTTATTCAGGGTGAGGGTCCGGATTAATGTGGGCAATCTGTATGTACAGGGGGGGAAACATATAAGATATGCTCTTATTCAGGGTGAGGGTCCGGATTAATGTGAGCAATCTGTATGTACAGGGTGGGGGAAACATATAAGATATGCTCTTATTCAGGGTGAGGGTCCGGATTAATGTGGGCAATCTGTATGTACAGGGGAGAAACATATAAGATAGGCTCTTATTCAGGATGAGGGTCCGGCTTAATGTGGGCAATCTGTATGAAAAGGGGGAACCATACAAGATAGACTCTTATTTTGAGTGAAGGTCCAGATAAATGTGGGCAATCTGTATGTACAGGGTGGGGGGAAACATATAAGATAGGCTCTTATTCAGGGTGAGGGTTCGGATTAATGTGGGCAATCTATATGTACGGGGGGGAAACATATAAGATAGACTCTTATTCAGGGTGAAGGTTCGGATTAATGTGGGCAATTTGTATGTAGAGGGTGGGGGAAACATATAAAATAGACTCTTATTCAGGGTGAGGGTCCGGATAAATGTGGGCAATCTGTATGTACAGGGGGGGAAACATATAAGGTAGGCTCTTATTCAGGGTGAAGGTCCGGTTTAATGTCAACCGTAAAGGTGGGTAACCTACGTCTCCTTACTATAACAGACAGAGAACAAACAATAGGTAACCGTAAACATATACTAGCTGTAGTGCTCATCATTACTAAGTAATCAGTCGTTAATACCACACAGACTATACAAAGAATAGAATATAGATCAGTTTTTATTTCTATATCAACAAAACATACCAGAGAAACTTGTGAAGCCAGCATAGTGTAAGCCATAAAATGCCATCTTTATTGGATGTAGTTAAAAGGCCATCACAGCAGCACGAACATTAAAAGGGCATCAACATGAGCGACTCCTGTCGTCTACGCGTTTCGGGCGTCAGCCCTTACTCATGACAGTGGGTCAGCTCATACACAAGCAACAAAACATACAAATGAAATAGATCCATGTAGATCAGGTGAGGCAGAGAGCCACAATATGATCTGATCAAATGATTAAAGTGGACCGAAACCCAAGGTTTGGACTATACTGGGTTTAGGTCCTTGTCCCCGGGGGCATCCCAATCAACAAACAAAGTCAGCTCTTTCCGGTCCTATGGCGCATGTGCGGCCTCTCATCCAGGCAGCGCACTTGGATCTGCTCCCGCCCCTTTGTCTAAGGTGAGCAGATCCGAGCGGGCTGTGGTCGCATCCCCCGCTACCCTCTAACAAGGAGCGCGCCTGTGCTGGCCATTCACAAATGCCTGGCGCGGGCACACGCCCTGCAAGAGGGATAGTGGGAAAGAAGGTGAGATTATGGGCAGCCTGGGGGGTTTCACATTTTGGATGCCCCAGGGGAAGGGAATAAATCGACCCGGGAATCTTATAGATTCCTGAGCCGATCTCCGTGGGTTTTGGTCCTCTTTAAGCAAGGACCAGTGAAAGCACTTCCCTGTAGCTTTGCGCGCTCCTGCGCTCAGTCTCTCTGAATGGCTGGGTACATGAGCGCGCTTGTGCGAGCGGGGTTGCGGTCTGTGGGTTGCATCTTTTCACACGACCGGGGATCTCCAAAGTGCTGCACGGTGTGGCTGCGGTGGTGGAAAAGCCCGGTTATATTTAAAAACTGGGCCATCGCTGAGCCAGCTGCATCGCCCAAGCTACTGGGACAGAAAAAAAGGTTTAGCACCGCTTTAAGGGGATACAGAAGGCGAAGGGAGTTGTTAGATCATTGTGTCGGGCTACGTTTGGCGCTGTCCTAAACAGTTTTTAAACTGAAGAGTAAGTGGCTAAAATATCAAGGTTATGATTCATCTCTTGAATTATTTGGGCATGGCCCTTGGCTCTGTGATGTCGCATAATAATCAGCATTATGGGTGGGGTCTGTGAGACAGGCATTCTCATCACCCTGGCTGTTCTCCCTCTCTCCCAGTGTCTACAGTCTGATGATGTAGAGCTTTAGACCACCAGCTTAGCCCTATGATTGGTGGTCTATGGCAAAGGAATTCAAGAGGGTGTCACTACTCATAGCTTTGTTTCTACTTTCAGGAGCCGCTGCATTCTGACAGGAAGGGAGAGGGCAGCCATGATGATGTGAGCTGATGATGACTATGCACTCCCTTTAACAATTGAATACTATTACAGGTAATTAAGCAATTAAAGCGGTACTAAAGCATGATATCTTTGCTCACATTTGCCTATTTTTGGAAAATGGATTGGATACAGAAACCCAGCCCAGAGGATACTAAGGTCTACTGCTGACCTAGAACAGCACGAAGAGGGTCACACCGATTTTGTCAGCCAAGCTAAAGCGATAGCCACCACAACTACTGCAATGACCACCATCACCTGGAACATTCGGCCTTCCCCGCAAACAGGTTTGGCTTTCGGACGACCGACATCTTGCTCCTGCTTTGGCGTCTCAGTGTCTTCATTATTCACTTCTGATGCTAAATCATTCGTTCCCTCAGGCACGCTGATGTCACTGGTGTCTCCTGGTCTCCTCACATCATCTGTGTGAGCAGAGTCTCCTGTATGCTTTGACATCTCAGTGTCTTCAGTATTCACTACTGATACTAAACCAATCGTTCCCTCAGGCACGCTGATGTTACTGGTGTCTGGAGCTACTTCTGAAGGTCTCCTCACATCATCTGTGTCAGCAGAGTCTCCTATATGCTTCGGTGTCTCAGTGTCTTCAGTATTCACTACTGATACTAAACCAATCGTTCCCTCAGGCACGCTGATGTTACTGGTGTCTGGAGCTACTTCTAAAGGTCTCCCCACATCATCTGTGTCAGCAGAGTCTCCTGTATGCTTCAGCATCTCACTGTCTTCAGTATTGACTACTGATACTAAACCAATCGTTCCCTCAGGCACGCTGATGTTACTGGTGTCTGGAGCTACTCCTGAAGGTCTCCTCACATCATCTGTGTCAGCAGAGTCTCCTACATGCTTCAGTGTCTCAGTGTCTTCAGTATTCATTTCTGATGCTGAATCATCCATTCCCTCAGGCACGCTGATGTTACTGGTGTCTGGAGCTACTTCTGAAGGTCTCCTCACATGATCTCGGTCAGCAGAGTCTCCTGTATGCTTCAGCATCTCACTGTCTTCAGTATGGACTACTGATACCAAACCAATCGTTCCCTCAGGCACGCTGATGTTACTGGTGTCTGGAGCTACTCCTGAAGGTCTCCTCACATCATCTGTGTCAGCAGAGTCTCCTATATGCTTCAGTGTCTCAGTGTCTTCAGTATTCACTTCTGATGCTGAATCATCCATTCCCTCAGGCACGCTGATGTTACTGGTGTCTGGAGCTACTTCTGAAGGTCTCCTCACATGATCTCGGTCAGCAGAGTCTCCTGTATGCTTTGGCGTCTCAGTGTCTTCATTATTCACTTCTGATGCTAAATCATTCGTTCCCTCAGGCACGCTGATGTTACTGTTGTCTGAGACTTCAGAAGGTCTCCTCACATCATCTGGGTCAGCAGAGTCTCCTGTTTGCTTCGACGTCTCAGTGTCTTCGGTATTCACTGCTGATTCTGAACCATTCGTTCCCTCAGGCACGCTGATGTTACTGGTGTCTGGAGCTACTTCTGAAGTTCTCCTCACATCATCTGTGTCAGCAGAGTCTCCTGTATGCTTCAACATCTCAGTGTCTTCAATATTCACTGCTGATGCTGAATCATTCGTTCCCTCAGGCACACTGATGTTACTGGTGTCTGGAGCTACTTCTGAAGGTCTACTCACATCATCTGGGTCCTTACTCTCAGGAGTTACTCGACCGATGATAAGAGCTGCTGTAAGAGCCACCAGAAGACCAAAGGCATCTACTGCCTCCCCACCCGCTAATACATGTCCGACATTCGTCAACTTTTGCGTCATGTCCTCTCTAAACATTCTCATAAAGGCCTCCACCTTCCACTTATCAGCACACACAAACTTTGCAGCTAGGTGGGACAGCTCGTCGATCATCTTCTCTTTTTCATCATCCTGTAGCAGAGCTTTTAGAGTCTCCCTCCATTTGCAAGTCATCTGAAAAAACATCAACACGGTACTAGTCAACTGCATTTGGGTTTTTGATCTCAGCTTATATAAAATTGATAAATGTACAGCAGCACTGACCATAATAAAACCTGCGCCGCTGTCACAACGCATTTACCTTCTGCCTGGTCCCACGGTGTCGTCGTCCGGCAGCCGCGTTAACAGCAGGCGCTGGCTTGGGCAGCGCCGGCCACTATCACCGCCTCCTCTCCAACAGCAGCCACCAGACATGCTTAGACCTAGCCTATAAAAGGCCTGGACCTAGCCTATAAAAAGGCCTGGACCTAGCCTATAAAAAGGCCTGGACCTAGCCTATAAAAAGGCCTGGACCTAGCCTATAAAAAGGCCTGGACCTAGCCTATAAAAGGCCTGGACCTAGCCTATGAATGACATTGTCTATAAAGGCCTAGACACAGTCCATAAAAGGCCTGGATATAGTCTATGAAAGGCCTGGACATAGTCTCTAAAGACCTGGTTATAGTCTATAAAAGGCCTGAACTCAGCACCTTCTGAGATACTCTAGGGACTGACCCCCATCTTTGTACCCTTCAGAAAAAAATCCTGAATGTAAATATGTCCCTTGCGGTTGGGAACGGACTTAAATTATTTATTGAGAAGCATTATTGAGATATAAGAGATTTGTGAGCTGTACCCCTCTCGAAAAAGCTGCAAAGACAGGGTTTGGCAATTGTATGCACCTACCAGCATATGTTCAGTGAAGCCAGCAATATGGAAGGCTCTCACCATGTCGTAAGTCTCTTGAAGACTCTGTAGAAACTTGATCTGCAAAACAAAAATGACACAGGTAAGGTTTCACATTACCATTGTGAAGAATATTTAGGCCCCAAGTTATGGTCCATTGGCTGTTTACCTCGTAATCTGCTCCGGAAAAAGAAAAGATTTTGTGGCACTGGCCAAATTCAAGCGTTTCTCCAGTCTGAGTGGATTTTCTGCCACCAGAGGCCTGGAAAAGACATATTCACAGTATTATTGGTGTAAATGACTTCATGAACACTTACAGTATTGTGGTTAGTAGTGGGCCTCTGCAGTGGGCACACTTGCCGTCTTTGGTCTCTACAAATAGGGTGTGTTTTAGGGGAAAAGGTGTAATGATAAATCTGTAGAAGAAGTCTCTCCATGGTCTGGGACGGAAAAGAGCAGGTACTCACTCAGGTTTCCAGGTAGGTCCACAAGCAGGTTCCCTGCCAGATCCAGGTCAGCTTTAAAGAAGAATAGATTCCTGACACAGTGTATATGGTTTAAGAAGGTCTCTCCCTTTTATTTGAGACACTTCCACTCATTGGCCCCTACCTGGTCCACTTTCCAGGAGTCTGTCCAAGCAGGTTTTCCTCCACATGGCCACTTACAACCTGGCCAAATCCACCCCGTTACAGGAGATACCCCTCCTTGCTGACCTCCAAGGACCTTCAGTTACAAAATTCTTTCGGGGGTGCCTCAAAGGTATCCACTGATGCTCCCTTGCGGGGTGCTGACCTCCAACCCTCCAGCCTCATGGCTCAGCATCAACAGCTCTTTTCCAACTCCAAGGACCTCCAGTAAGAAAGTTCTTTCGGGGGTGCCTCAAAGGTATCCACCGATGCTCCCTTGTGGGGCCCTGACCTCCAATCCTCCAGCCTATTGGCTCAGCATCAACAGCTCTTTTCCAACTCACTTCCTGGGTCTATCTTATATACAGACCCAGAAACCAATCAGTATCCTGGTGGGAAGTTTCATAACTTGTGTCTAAACCTTGAACTTTTGACCCTTCCTTGGTGACTTTTGCCTGTACTTTATTTATTTGCCAGATATATAAGAAAAGAAAGGACAGCTCACCAGCTTTCACAATGTTGCAGGTCCAGGGTTCCGTACCAGCCGCACACGCAGTAAAGATAATGTCCATAAAATCTTATTTATTAAAAACATCCAAATCTTGCCCAGTGAATCAATCCATGACGTGTTTCGGACCTTCAGCATGATTTAATGAAAAGCCCAAACCCTTAAAAAAACGATTTCCCAGCATCTAAAATTAATATATTTTTTGTCACTTATTATTCTTTCCCCCACTGGGCTGCAACTCTGTTCAGAACTCTAGGATACGGGCGCTGCCATCTTGCCTCAGAAGCATCACATACTGAGGAGAGGAGAGTGGCATAAAGTGCAGGGGGTGGGTTATAGCTGTGCTTTGCACAGACAGAGCAGAGCTGGGGCCAGGGAAATGACAGCAATCCCAGAATGCAGAGCGTCACAGTCAGAAGGCACTTCCTGTTTGCAGGCTGCCTGATACTCCATGAGCCACCACCTTGGATGTTTAAAGGCTGATAACATGCAGTAGATGCATGTAGGATGATTTTTAATGTGGGGCAATCTGTATGTACAGGGTGGGGGAAACATATAAGATATGTCTTATTCAGGGTGAAGGTCCACTTTAAGGACTGGCCACAAATGACCAGGATTACAGACAATTTCGGGACCAGCCAGAAGAGAAACCACCATCAACCCAGAAACGAAGAGCAGGATTAGGTATAATCTGTGTGATCCCCACCATCAAAGACATGATGCTAATTCAGAAAGGTTGTCAGAGACAAGGGCTGGCTCCAGGTTTATGTGGGCCCTTGGATGACAACGTCTCAGTTGGCCCCTTGTGGCATGACACTCCACACATTACAGTAATGGCTGCCCCAGAAAAACATGTCTCCTAAAATGCTCAACGTTCTGAAGAACGAATGGAAAAAAAAGGAATGAATGGAAAAAATACAGAAAGAACTATAGAAAAAATAAAAAAGAAAGAAGGTATGAGAGAGCAGAAGCAATGATAGAAAGAATGAGAAAAAATAGGAAAGAAAAATAGAAGATAGAAAAGAAACAGAAAGATAGAAAAGAATGAATGTCAGCAAGAAGGTAAGAAAAAAAGAACAGAATAAATGACAGCAGAAGTAATGTCGAAAAACTGATTGGAGAGCCCACGGATGCACCATTGAACCAGCGAAAGCTGTTACTGACAGATCTGGGGGGTATCCCAAATTTAGATGCCCCCAAGGCATAGAACAAAACCCAGGATTATGGCTATTGCAGGTTTTGTTGGTGAATAAAACTGTTTATGTGAATTTGTTTAAGCGTTGCAATTTAAATGGCGACAACCCATGTGTACAGCCCAGGTGGTACTTGATATAATTAGAAAATGGAAAGTAGTACTTGAAGAAAAGTCCATGGCCTGGAAATGCTTAGGACTAAGCCAAAGAAATCAAGAAGCAGTAAAATCCAAGATAGACAGGATATGGAGACACTAGCTGTGAGGAAAAGAACAAATATAACATATTTTCTGACGCCCGGTGGACCAACACCCAGGGGTGATCGGCCCGGGAATCTATAAGATTCCCGGGCCGATCACCTCCCTCACCGCGGGACATCCGAGATTGGGATGTCCCGCGGGGTGAAACCCCCCCAAACCCTCTAGACGCGCACGCGCCCGCGCCGGCCGTTTGTGAATGGCCGGCGCGGGCGCGAGCCCTGTAAGAGTGACGTGCGGGAGGCGGCGGCGGCGGACGCGCTGTCTTGGACGTCGCTGTCACCCGCTTGGACGTCGGCGGGGATTGGACGGCACGGTCACGTGGGAGCGTGGTGAGGTGAGTTTTTGGGGCTTTCTGGGGGGGTTTCACACAGCGGGGCACCCCCAATCGGGGTGCCCCCCCCCGAAGAGGACCAAAACCCAGGATAGTCAAAATCCTGGGTGTTGGTCCACTTTAAAGTTCCATGTTCGTAGCAAATGTCGCCTATCCTCCAGAGATACCCTGTAACAAAAGCCTTTTTAGAAAGCTCATATTTTGGCAGATGGTAAGTAATAGTAACCCTGTAAAATGAGCAAGCTCAGGCAGATCACAAACCCCCTGCTTATCTCCTCACACCTTGTCCTGGCTGAATGGGACTCCTAACTGTGAAGGTTCTGTTGGCTGAACCAGAGCACAACGGCCACCTCAGTTTTTCAGCACCGACATAGAACTCGGGAATGACCAGGCCACTATTCATCCCAAGCCACATACAGAATCGAAACCGGGCCACAAGCCTGAATCTATATATATATTTTTTATTGCAGTACTGAGTTTAGAACATGAGAAAATTGGGATCTTCGGTTCTTATCCATCCTACCCCCATGTTCTTGGACCCAAAAGATGCGCGGCATCGAGCCCAATCATTGGCACCAGAACCAGGGTCTTTTTAGATCAAAAGCTATGACCCAAAAATGGTTCTGTGTTTCCTGGCTCTGAGTGAGATGGGAGCGGGGAAGCCCTGCTTCCTGAGCAGCCATGAGGCTGGGTCCCTAGCCACTGTTTGGCGGGGAGCCATGGGTCATCGTGCTGACAGGACCGAAATATCCACAGGCTGTTCCCATGCTGCCCTGGGGTGGCCTACATCTCTACTCTTTATTGGTTTGGCTAAGGTAACATGAATTTCTGTTTTATCTCTGTAATTACTTGGCAAATGAAGTGCAACGTAGAGAAATGTAAAGTGATGCACTTGGCCACCTATGTCCTCAGGGGAATAAAACTGGGTGAGTCACTAGTTGAGAAGGATCTGGGGGTACTGGTAGACCACAGGCTAAATAACAGCATGCAATGCCAAGCAGCTGCTTCTAATGCCACCAAGATATTATCATGCATCCATAGAGGCCTGGAATCACAGGATAGGTAAGTAATTTTGCCTCTTTACAAGGCACTGGTGCTCCCTCACCTGGATTATGCCGCCCAGTTCTGGGCACCCATTCATAGAAAGGACGCTCTGACTATGGAAAGGCCAGAGGAGAGCCGCCAAACTAATCAGAGGAATGAAGGATTTTAGTTATGAGGAAAGATTATGAGAATTAAATATGTTTAGTCTTGAGAGGAGACGACTGAGGGGAGGACATGATTAACTTGTATAAATATATAAATGGCCAATACAATAAAAAAATAGGGAAACACTATTTCAGGTAAAATCCTCTATAAAGACAAGGGGTGCTGCCTCCAACAGAAAAAAAAGAGGCAACAATCTTTTTTTACCATAAGAACTATAAATCTGTACAACAGCCTTCCACAGAAGCTTGCTACAGCATCAACAGCTTCAAAAAAGGATTGGATTTTTTTAGCCGAAAATAACATTAATAGTAAGGCCCCTTTCCCACCAGACCGTTTGAATCGCATTGGAGTTGTCACAAACGGCCAGAAACCGCAGCCCAGTAACTTGAATGGGCCCCTTCGCATCAATGCGCTGCGGTTTGCAAAATTCAGCATGCTGTGCTTTGCCTACAGTGCAACCGCAAAGCACCCCCATAGAAGTCTAATACATGCGCTTCACCTGTGGTACGTCGCAGTGCGAGGGCCATACTCACCATCACCTCCCGATCCATGCCGCACCGTACCCGCAGCTGTACAGGTAACAACGGGGCAGTGCAGGGTGGCATGTACATGCTGCTACAGCACCGCACCAGAGGTACAGCGAAGCACACAATTGTGTTCTGCGCTGCGTCTGTACGTTTCCACTGCAACAGTGGTGGAGACACATAGTGTGTAAGGAGCCTTACTATTAGCGGTTATCAGTACCTTGGTTGAACTTGATGGGCATATGTCATTTTCAACCGTACTATGTAATTATGTATTTTTACCTGTAACCTGTATTCTGAGTCTCAGACCTGTATATGTAATATTACATAATAGGTATACTTGTATCACCAGCCTAAGTATGCGATTATCACATTAAAATATATATATTTAACTTGAGCTGACTTTTAAACCTCAACCAAAATTAGTGCATCTGTGCTCCTTAGCTAAATTATAGACCGCTTTGCTGGTTAAACAGACAGGGAATTAGGAAATCATGTTGCGTGATTCCAGAGGCTCACGTGATGCACGTCTCCTCACACCAGCTTTTATTTAAAACACCACAGACCAATCACACGGGACTGGAATTGAAGACACCAACATTAAAATCTGACCTCTGTATTCAATTCTGAGATGCTCGGAGTGCCTTAGCACACATGCAGCGCGATAGATAATGTGTAGGGGAAGGAAATAAAATACCGTATATACTCGAGTATAGGTCGACCGGAATATAAGCCGAGGCACCTAATTTTACCACAAAAAAACTGGAAAAGTTATTGACTCGAGTATAAGCCTAGGGTGGGAAATGCAGCAGCTACTGGTAAATTATTATGGATGACCTGGGGGATTTCACAGCCCTGGAATCTCAGAGATTCCAGGGCTGGCTGCTTGCCTTCCCCAAGGGTATCCCAAATCAGGATGCCCAAGCAGAAGGCCAGCAGCCAGCCCTGTAATCTTTTAGATTCCAGGGCCGGCCTCTTATGGTCTTGTTCCACTTAAAAAAAACATTGAATTAGTGAGCTTGCTCCCTGCCCTGCTCCTCTAATCTTAAATTCAATGTGCACACACACAAACACACAATCTGTACAAACCCCCATCAACATAATCTAATTTTTCTTTTTAAACCCCCAAGTGACAGTCCACCCTCCCCTCGAATCCATGCCCGCTCCTCCATTACCTGTTACCAGGCGCTCCTAGGTTGCCGGTGTACTGAGCAGGCCGGCAGCCCCCGTGCGCCTTCTTCTCTGATGATGTCACGGCAGGAGGGCGGAGCTGGCCAGGCCGCTCTCCTATTCACTGACATGGCCACAGCATAACACGGTGACCGGGGGCGGACAATGCAGACAGGGAGGGAGCAAGGATGGCTGGGTGCGTGATCGCCGGGCACGCGCGCTGGACGGTGACATGCGCGAAGCCCGCTAGGAACTTGTACTTAAAAAAAAAAGACAGCTGAGTCCTTCTGACTCGAGTATAAGCCGAGGCGGCTTTTTTCAGCCCAAAAAGTGGGCTGAAAAACTCGGCTTATACTCGAGTATATACGGTAATAATAATCTACTATAAAGCTATTTTGGAAGACTTTTTGACTTACCCAATTGTCAGGACACGGGTTTCGAACAATAATCCGCACTTTCTTCCCTTGATGTTTAACTGAAAATTGCTCGGCTTCAACATTAAATGCCTTCACCATATTTTGAATCTAAATAAAAATGTTTAACACCGAACATTTTATATAGAAAATATTTTAAAAACAAAATGATTGTTCAATTAAAAAAAAAACATTTTATTTTTGGTGCAAATCTGATGTAATAAAAAGGAAGAAATAACAATATTAATAACAGTTAATATGTTTGATACAGTTAATAATGGACATAGACCAAAGAAGACCTAACTTATGCTGGCTGAATATAATTTTACTTTACGTTATTTTAATATGCTTGTTTTTATGGGTGTGCACAATTATTAGGCAAGTGAGTATTTTTATTATTTTTATGCATATTTTTTAACTGTATAAATTTGAATGCTTATTGGATTAAATAATATCTAGATCTAGATTGATGTGTATTCGTGGGAGGGCGCGGCCTAAAGGGATCCCGTCACAGAACCATTAGCGTATTTCCCACTCACCCCGTCTCTTTAAGCCCTGGCCATAGGTACCAGTTGGACAAATCTCCTTGCTTTGAATCCGAGTTCCTGTTGTGTTTTCTGTGCACAACCCGGCCTGATCCTTGACTATGCTCCTGATCTCCTTTATGACCTCAGCTTGTTCCTAGACCTCCATCATGATCTGCATGCTGATGACCACAGCCTGTTCCTCTACTTTGATCCTGATCTCTGTTATGACCTTGGCTTGTTCCTAGACCTCCAACCTGACCTGCATGCTGACTACCTAAGCCTGCCAGGGCTAATTAGGTAACACATGTGTGCTTGTGCTTGTATAGGAGAGAAGGCTAGTTACATGGGCTGGTCAGCTGACTAGGAGAGAATCAATCTTGCTCTGGGCCCTTTATAAGGAAGTCTCTCGCATCAGTGTGAGGCCAGAAGATTCCTATGTAACTCTATCTGTGCCTACCTGCTCCTGTGGAAACCTGCCATTGTGAAGCTTTTTGGGTATGACCGAGCCTTCCAGGATTTTACCCTTGGACTGCTACTCTGTTTATAACCTCGACTCACTATCTGGAGTTTGCAATCTCAATTATCCTGGACTTGATTATCCGGAATGACCTTGGCTTCCCTTTGGATGTGAACCTCTGCCTGTGACCCTTGACCTTCAGCTTCTCATTTGGACCCTGCATTTGTGCCTGCGACCCCTGACCTTGGATATTCTCTGGTTCTGCTCCTCTGCCTGTGACCCTTGACCCTCAGTTTCTCCTTTGGACCCTGCATTTGTGCCTGAGACCCCTGACCTTGGATATTCTCTGGTTCTGCTCCTCTGCCTGTGACCCTTGACCCTCAGTTTCTCCTTTGGACCCTACATTTGTGCCTGTGAGCCCTGATCACGGCTATTCTTTGGTTCTGCTCCTCTGCCTGTGACCCCAACCTCCGCCTTGCTTCTACATTTATGCCTGCGACTGACCATTGCTTCCTACCCTGTCCTTTGACTTCCCAGGGCGTGACTTCTGAGAGAGCCAAAGCCTCATGCTTACATTCTTAAAGCGGAACAAAACCCGGGAATTTGACTTTCCATGTTTTTTTTCTGAAGCAGATGCCCCGCTGTGTGAAACCCAACAGGAAGCCCCAAAAAACCTTGCCACTCTCCAAAGGCACATGGGCTGACAATGAGAGCCGCCTGCTAAGACAACGTAATTCGGCAGATGGCTCTCATTTTAAAGTGGACGGAAACAGATCCCTGATCAGCCCAGGAATGATCCGTTCCCTCCCCCCCCCGGGGCATCCAAAATCAGGATGACCCGCTGTGTGAAACCCCCCAGAACGTCCGCTACACTTACCTTACTTCCCGGTCCAACGACACATGCGCGGGCCGCGGCCACATCCCCACTATCCCTCTAGCAGGGCGCGTGCCCACACCAGGCATTTGTGAATGGCCGGCGCGGGCACGCTCCCTGTTAGAGGGAAGCATGTGATGCGGCCACCAGTGCGCTCGGAGCCGCTGTGCTAAGACTTCGCTCAGATGTGCATAGCTCAGCGGCTCCGAGCGCTCTGATTGGACGAGCAGCGGGGCTTGCGCCCTAAGTGAGTTTCCTTGGGCGATCTGGGGGGTTTCACATAGCATAGCAAGAACCAAAACCCAGTATAGTCAAAATCCTGGGTTTTGGGTTACTTTAATCAATGGGGAGCGTGCACTGTTGCATCCCCTGAATTCCCAGCCATGCACATGCTCCCGTTCCAGCCCTGAGTGGCAGGAGCGCGCACAATGCCAGGGATGCAGCGGATGCAACAAACACTGACAGCTGACTGATTTCTCATTGGACGAGATCCCACGCATGCACCGTTGGTGATTTTTTTGGAACTTCCTTGTGGGTTTCACACAGCGGGGCATCCCGCTCCGGGATCTTTTATATTCCAGGCCGGCCGCTGGTGGGTTTTGTTCCGCTTTAAATATTCAGGTTTGAGGTATATTAACTTTTTGGATTAAACCGACGACACTGTAGTTGTTCAGTAATAAAATTATTCAGTAGCCATAAGCTAAAAAAAACATTTCGGCATAAGATAAAGAACTGGATGGCTACAAGCTGATTCTAAAACAATCATCAAGGAAGAAAAACAATGAAAACTTGATAAATAAATAGGAAGTAAAAGCAAGAGAAAAATAATGAAAGAAAACAAGATAAGTAGAAAATTAAGATAAACTTACAAAAATATTGGAAAAAATAAAATTCATTATTCAATATCCATAAGCTAAAAAACATTTCGGCATAAAATAAAGAATTGGTTGGCTACAAGTTGACTATAAAACAACCATCAAGAAAGAAAAACAAGGAAAACAAGAACTTGATAAATAAATGGGAAGTAAAGGCAGAAGAAAGATAAGTAAAGAAAACAAGATAAGTAGAAAATTAATTTTAATAAACAATAAATAATAAACAAAAATATTGGAAAAAAAATAGTGGTCAAATGAAGAACATTAGTAGAGGTAAAAAACAAAAAGAAAGGACGAATAAAAGGAAATAGAAGAAAAGTAAAAAGAAAGATAAGGGATAAGCAACTAGTATACTACTTACCTGTTTCTGATATCTCTGCACGCCCCCTCACTAACTATCTCTTGTCGATGTTACAGTAAATGGAGCACGGCTAATCGAAGAAGAAGGAAGGAAAGGAGAAAAACTCGAAGGAGAGGAAAAAAGAAGCAGTGGAAAATGGAGGTAAAATAAAGTACATATTCATACCCACCAACTTTACAGGGTGGGAAAGAGGGACATTTGGTAAATTAGGCCACACCCCCTCATTGAGGGATGGATAGGAGGTCGGGTGTAACAGTTACAACCAGGGCAGGCGTCAGCACTGGGCATACCCGGGCAGGTGCCAGGGCCCCTGCACCTTTTTTGTTCATCTATTCACGTTGCCAATCCTTTTCTTTTACTCTTTCTTTACCTCCCCTGTTTTTTTATGCCATTTTATCTCGATAAATTCCTGCTGTTTTTCTGTCCTTCCTTTAAACTGGATTAATTCATCCTCTCCTCTCCCCTTACTCATTCTATGTTTTTGTTCTTTCCTTCTTTCCTCATATTTTATATTACTTTCATTCATTTTTTTCTCTTTCTTTCTCGAATAATATTTAAGTTGTTCTTTACTTTCTGTCATTTCTTCTGTTTTTTTTTCCTCCTTTGCCAATATTCACTGTACATGCAACTTAACCACCATGTATAGAGTAACATACCACGTCGCAAGGGGCCCATTGGCCCGCATAAACCTGGAGCCGGCCATGGTTACAACAATAGAAACACTTTGAATAGGCAAATGAATCATTTATTGCTGCAGATCTACATGTTACACCTCAAAGAGGGACAAATGAGAACAACGAGGGACAGGGGGACATGGACTCAAATGAGGGACAGTCCCTCCAAATCAGGGATACATTTTAGTGACGAACTAACTGATTCTAACAAAACAGTAATAAACTGGAATTTACACATCCTGCCTGGGACCCGGGGCAGATTGGCTGATGGACGGAGTGTTGCCAACTTTATTAGGTGAACTCTATCAGGTGAGTCCTTATTCACTTATACATTATTGATTAATTGTAATCCAGGTGGACCAGGGGGTGTGACATTAATTGCGTGTTTAAATATGGTTTATGAGAACGAGGCAGTATGCCATGAGTAAGGGCTGAATGCCCGAAACGCGTAGGCAACAGCCCGTTTCTCTTATGCTTTTATGCTGTTTTTTGCGGAATATGGATGGAATTTTAAGAATTTTCTAAATAAACATGGATCAGGAATTCTTTTAAAGATGGACACTGGCTGGCTTCATGTTACTTTCTGCAAGTTGGATGTGAGTTGAGCACTCATTGCCATGCTGTGTCTATGCTTCCTTGCACCTGTGGATCTTGAATTACAACGGCGGAGCTGATCCTTTGTGTTGAATTGAAACTGGAATTTTAGGGCAAATTTGATTCAGCAGATATTTGAATATCTTGGGATTTGTGCTGAACGAATAAAAAAAACGAAAAAAAAAAAAAAACAATTTCTCTGTCAGTCGCTTACCCACACGCGGGCTCCTGCAGTAGCTCCGGTCTGGTGCAGCTGACAGCATAACCGGTTTCCTGTTGCTGTGGCGAGCCGCGTGCCTCTGCACAGCCGGGTAACCTTCCTCTGGTGCAACTCGTTCTTCTGTTGGGTGATGCAGGAGGGGAGCGGAGAAAGCTGGACGCGCAAGGGCGCGCAGGAACCGCCGGACCGTGCAGTTACACACTCACTTCCTCCCTCATGATCCTCACTACAGGGGGTGCCTCACCTTTCTGCAGCCGGGCAGAGGACACAGAGCCAGTTGCAGGGAGCAGGAAGGAGGATCTGTGTCCCCTGTCCCAGCTGTGGAGTGCCATGGGCCACCCGTGCCACTGGAGGACATACCTCCCAAGTGTCCCTGATTTGAAGGGACCAGCTCTCTTTAGACTCCATGTCCCCCTGTCCCCCTTGTTGTTCTCATTTGTCCCTCTTTAAGGTGTAACATGCGGATCTGCAGCAATAAATGATTCATTTGCCTATAAAGCGTTTATTTAGTTGTAACTGTTACACCCTATCTCCTATGCATCCTTCATTGAGGGTGTGTGTGGCCTAATTTACATATTGTCCCTCTTTTCCACCTTGAAAAGTTGAGAGGATAGGGGTGGGAAGGTGCTTCTTTTTTTTTTCTTGGCACATTTCTTTAAGAAGTTCTCTCATCACTAGTGAATTTAGAGGATTGGGGAAAAATAAGAAAAGGGGGAACAGAGAAAAAAACACAAAGGAAGCAGGAAGGAGAGAAAAGGGAAATAGGATAAAAGATGGGAAGAAACAGGAATGAAGGCGGAAAGAGGGATAGAATATACTGAAAGAGAATGGAAATAGAGAAAGAGCGTTCGTGAACAACTAATGTTCTAAGTAAAGCGGCATCAGAAGAAAAGTGGCCATCGTACTTTTGGAATCACTTAGTGCATACCTCCCAACTTTTCACAAAATGGCTGTAATGAGGGATGTCCCTCACTGGCTGCAATAAGGGATATCCCTCACTGGCTGCAATAAGGGATGCCCCTCACCGACTGTAATGAGGGATGCCCCTCACTGGCTGCAATGAGGGATGTCCCTCACCGACTGTAATGAGGGATGTTCCTAACTGGCTGCAATGAGGGATGCACCTCACTGGCTGCAATAAGGGATGTCCCTCACCGACTGTAATGAGGGATGCTCCTAACTGGCTGCAATGAGGGATGCTCCTCACTGGCTGGAATAGAGGGATGCCCCTCACTGGCTGCAATGGGGGGATGCCCCTCACTGACTGTAATGAGGGATGCCCCTCACTGGCTGCAACGAGGGATGCCCCTCACTGGCTGTAATGAGGGATGCCCCTCACTGACTGTAATGAGGGATGCCCCTCACTGGCTGCAACGAGGGATGCCCATCACTGGCTGTAATGAGGGATGTCCCTCATTGGCTGCAATGAGGGATACCCCTCACTGGCTGTAATGAGGGATGCCCCTAACTGGCTGTAATGAGGGGTGCCCCTAACTGGCTGTAATGAGGGGTGCCCCTAACTGGCTGCAATGAGGGATGCCCCTAGCTGGCTTCAATGAGGGATGTCCCTCACTGGCTGCATCAATTTAAGAGCATGGCTGGGGGGCGTGGCCGGGGCGTGGTTTAAATGTTACAAAATTATCGTGTCCCTCTTTACAACTTTCAAAGGTTGGGAGGTAACATAGAAACATATGCCCCTGCAAAGAGGCTGCAATGAGGAATGCCCCTCACTGGCTATAATGAGGGATGCCCCTCACTGGCTGGAATGGAGGGATGCCCCTCACTGGCTGGAATGGAGGGATGCCCCTCACTGGCTGAAATGAGGGATGCCCCTCACTGGCTGCAATGAGGGATGCCCCTCACTGGCTGTAATGAGGGATGCCCCTCACTGGTTATATTGGAGCGATGCCCCTCACTGGCTGGAATGGAGGGATGCCCCCCACTGGTTGTATTGGAGGGATGCTCCTCACTGGTTGTATTGGACGGATGCCCCTCACTGGTTGTATTGGACGGATGCCCCTCACTGGTTGTATTGGACGGAAGCCCCTCACTGGCTGGAATGGAAGGATGCCCCCCACTGGCTGCAATGAGGGATGCTCCTCACTGGTTGTATTGGACGGATGCCCCTCACTGGTCGTATTGGACGGATGCCCCTCACTGGTTGTATTGGATGGATGTCCCTCACTGGTGTAGGGATCTTCCCGGGGGATGGTGTGTTTGGACACAGTTCACGGCAGACTTAGGTGTTATAAAAGCAGATCTTGACGTTTATTCATGGCATAAACAGTCCAGTAACAAAACATACAGCAGCAGCGTGCTTCATTTGTGTACAAACAAAATAAAGACCTAGCCCGTCTGGGCGCTTACTTAACAGGTTCTTCTCACCTATCTAGCAGTTTCATAACGCAGCGTTAGCCTGGGTATCGCAGGGTGAGTTTTAGCTCCAGCAGTGGCTGCGTTCGCAGCTTCCTTCACACACACACAGGCTGTTCATTTCTGGCTCAGAGCAATAGCCTGCAGTCTCTGCAGAGCTTTTACCTCCCAGGCTGATTAGGATCAGAGCTCACCTGATTCAAAACCCAAACAGGATCGGAGGGGTGTGGAATGACAGGTCCCTCTACCAAACCTACCTGCCATTCCATATAAATCCAGGCCCGGCAAAATTGAACAACACCTCAGCAGCATACCACTGCTGGGAAACAAATCAACCCTGGACTTACCATCTCACCCAGCGTAGTAACCTAGGTGAAATGTACACCCCCTCGATCACTTCTCCAGAGACATGTCTACACTGGTTGTATTGGACAGATGCCCCTCACTGGTTGTATTGGAGGGATGCCCCTCACTGGTTGTATTGGAGGGATGCCCCCCACTGGTTGTATTGGAGGGATGCCCCTCACTGGTTGTATTGGAGGGATGCCCCTCACTGGTTGTATTGGAGGGATGCCCCTCACTGGTTGTATTGGAGGGATGCCTCTCACTGGTTGTATTGGACGGATGCCCCTCACTGGTTGTATTGGACGGATGCCCCTCACTGGTTGTATTGGACAGATGCCCCTCACTGGTTGTATTGGACGGATGCCCCTCACTGGTTGTATTGGACAGATGCCCCTCACTGGTTGTATTGGAGGGATGCCTCTCACTGGTTGTATTGGAGGGATGCTCCTCACTGGTTGTATTGGAGGGATGCCTCTCACTGGTTGTATTGGAGGGATGCCTCTCACTGGTTGTATTGGACAGATGCCCCTCACTGGTTGTATTGGAGGGATGCCCCTCACTGGTTGTATTGGAGGGATGCCCCCCACTGGTTGTATTGGAGGGATGCCCCTCACTGGTTGTATTGGAGGGATGCCCCTCACTGGTTGTATTGGAGGGATGCCCCTCACTGGTTGTATTGGAGGGATGCCTCTCACTGGTTGTATTGGACGGATGCCCCTCACTGGTTGTATTGGACGGATGCCCCTCACTGGTTGTATTGGACAGATGCCCCTCACTGGTTGTATTGGACGGATGCCCCTCACTGGTTGTATTGGACAGATGCCCCTCACTGGTTGTATTGGAGGGATGCCTCTCACTGGTTGTATTGGAGGGATGCTCCTCACTGGTTGTATTGGAGGGATGCCTCTCACTGGTTGTATTGGAGGGATGCCTCTCACTGGTTGTATTGGACAGATGCCCCTCACTGGTTGTATTGGAGGGATGCCCCTCACTGGTTGTATTGGACAGATGCCCCTCACTGGTTGTATTGGACGGATGCCCCTCACTGGTTGTATTGGACAGATGCCCCTCACTGGTTGTATTGGAGGGATGCCTCTCACTGGTTGTATTGGAGGGATGCCTCTCACTGGTTGTATTGGAGGGATGCCCCTCACTGGTTGTATTGGAGGGATGCCTCTCACTGGTTGTATTGGAGGGATGCCTCTCACTGGTTGTATTGGAGGGATGCCTCTCACTGGTTGTATTGGAGGGATGCCTCTCACTGGTTGTATTGGACGGATGCCCCTCACTGGTTGTATTGGAGGGATGCCTCTCACTGGTTGTATTGGAGGGATGCCTCTCACTGGTTGTATTGGAGGGATGCCTCTCACTGGTTGTATTGGAGGGATGCCTCTCACTGGTTGTATTGGACGGATGCCCCTCACTGGTTGTATTGGACGGATGCCTCTCGCTGGTTGTATTGGAGGGATGCTCCTCACTGGTTGTATTGGAGGGATGCTCCTCACTGGTTGTATTGGACGGATGCCCCTCACTGATTGTATTGGAGGGATGCCTCTCACTGGTTGTATTGGAGGGATGCCTCTCACTGGTTGTATTGGACGGATGCCTCTCACTGATTGTATTGGAGGGATGCCTCTCACTGGTTGTATTGGACGGATGCCCCTCACTGATTGTATTGGACGGATGCCTCTCACTGGTTGTATTGGAGGGATGCCTCTCACTGGTTGTATTGGACGGATGCCTCTCACTGATTGTATTGGAGGGATGCCCCTCACTGGTTGTATTGGAGGGATGCCCCTCACTGGTTGTATTGGAGGGATGCCTCTCACTGGTTGTATTGGAGGGATGCCTCTCACTGGTTGTATTGGACGGATGCCCCTCACTGGTTGTATTGGAGGGATGCCTCTCACTGGTTGTATTGGAGGGATGGCTCTCACTGGTTGTATTGGACGGATGCCCCTCACTGGTTGTATTGGAGGGATGCCTTTCACTGGTTGTATTGGAGGGATGCCCCTCACTGGTTGTATTGGAGGGATGCCTCTCACTGGTTGTATTGGAGGGATGCCTCTCACTGGTTGTATTGGACGGATGCCCCTCACTGGTTGTATTGGAGGGATGCCTCTCACTGGTTGTATTGGAGGGATGGCTCTCACTGGTTGTATTGGACGGATGCCCCTCACTGGTTGTATTGGAGGGATGCCTCTCACTGGTTGTATTGGAGGGATGCCCCTCACTGGTTGTATTGGAGGGATTCATCTCACTGGTTGTATTGGAGGGATGCCTCTCACTGGTTGTATTGGAGGGATGCCTCTCACTGGTTGTATTGGAGGGATGCCCCTCACTGGTTGTATTGGAGGGATTCATCTCACTGGTTGTATTGGAGGGATGCCTCTCACTGGTTGTATTGGAGGGATGCCTCTCACTGGTTGTATTGGAGGGATGCCTCTCACTGGTTGTATTGGAGGGATGCCTCTCACTGGTTGTATTGGAGGGATGCCTCTCACTGGTTGTATTGGAGGGATGCCCCTCACTGGTTGTATTGGAGGGATGCCTCTCACTGGTTGTATTGGAGGGATGCCTCTCACTGGTTGTATTGGAGGGATGCCTCTCACTGGTTGTATTGGAGGGATGCCCCTCACTGGTTGTATTGGAGGGATGCCTCTCACTGGTTGTATTGGAGGAATGCCTCTCACTGGTTGTATTGGATGGATGCCCCTCACTGGTTGTATTGGAGGGATGCCCCTCACTGGTTGTATTGGAGGGATGCCTCTCACTGGTTGTATTGGAGGGATGCCCCTCACTGGTTGTATTGGAGGGATTCATCTCACTGGTTGTATTGGAGGGATGCCTCTCACTGGTTGTATTGGAGGGATGCCTCTCACTGGTTGTATTGGAGGGATGCCTCTCACTGGTTGTATTGGAGGGATGCCCCTCACTGGTTGTATTGGAGGGATGCCTCTCACTGGTTGTATTGGAGGAATGCCTCTCACTGGTTGTATTGGATGGATGCCCCTCACTGGTTGTATTGGAGGGATGCCTCTCACTGGTTGTATTGGATGGATGCCCCTCACTGGTTGTATTGGAGGGATGCCCCTCACTGGTTGTATTGGAGGGATGCCTCTCACTGGTTGTATTGGAGGGATGCCCCTCACTGGTTGTATTGGAGGGATGCCTCTCACTGGTTGTATTGGAGGGATGCCTCTCACTGGTTGTATTGGACGGATGCCCCTCACTGGTTGTATTGGAGGGATGCCTCTCACTGGGTGTATTGGAGGAATGCCCCTCGCTGGTTGTATTGGAGGGATGCTCCTCACTGGTTGTATTGGAGGGATGCTCCTCACTGGTTGTATTGCACGGATGCCCCTCACTGGTTGTATTGGAGGGATGCCCCTCACTGGTTGTATTGGAGGGATGCCCCTCACTGATTGTATTGGAGGGATGCCCCTCACTGGTTGTATTGGAGGGATGCCTCTCACTGGTTGTATTGGAGGGATGCCCCTCACTGATTGTATTGGAGGGATGCCCCTCACTGGTTGTATTGGAGGGATGCCTCTCACTGGTTGTATTGGAGGGATGCCTCTCACTGGTTGTATTGGAGGGATGCCTCTCACTGGTTGTATTGGACGGATGCCCCTCACTGATTGTATTGGAGGGATGCCCCTCACTGGTTGTATTGGAGGGATGCCTCTCACTGGGTGTATTGGAGGGATGCCTCTCACTGGTTGTATTGGAGGGATGCCCCTCACTGGTTGTATTGGAGGGATGCCTCTCACTGGTTGTATTGGAGGGATGCCTCTCACTGGTTGTATTGGACGGATGCCCCTCACTGGTTGTATTGGAGGGATGGCTCTCACTGGTTGTATTGGAGGGATGCCTCTCACTGGTTGTATTGGAGGGATGCCCCTCACTGGTTGTATTGGAGGGATGCCTCTCACTGGTTGTATTGGAGGGATGCCCCTCACTGGTTGTATTGGAGGGATGCCTCTCACTGGTTGTATTGGACGGATGCCCCTCACTGGTTGTATTGGAGGGATGCCTCTCACTGGTTGTATTGGAGGGATGCCTCTCACTGGTTGTATTGGAGGGATGCCTCTCACTGGTTGTATTGGAGGGATGCCCCTCACTGGTTGTATTGGAGGGATGCCCCTCACTGGCTGGAATGGAGGAATGCCCCTCACTGGTTGTATTGGAGGGATGCCCCTCACTGGTTGTATTGGAGGGATGCCTCTCACTGGTTGTATTGGAGGGATGCCTCTCACTGGTTGTATTGGAGGGATGCCTCTCACTGGTTGTATTGGAGGGATGCCCCTCACTGGTTGTATTGGACGGATGCCTCTCACTGGTTGTATTGGAGGGATGCCTCTCACTGGTTGTATTGGAGGGATGCCTCTCACTGGTTGTATTGGAGGGATGCCCCTCACTGGTTGTATTGGAGGGATGCCCCTCACTGGTTGTATTGGAGGGATGCCTCTCACTGGTTGTATTGGAGGGATGCCTCTCACTGGTTGTATTGGAGGGATGCCCCTCACTGGTTGTATTGGAGGGATGCCTCTCACTGGTTGTATTGGAGGGATGCCTCTCACTGGTTGTATTGGAGGGATGCCTCTCACTGGTTGTATTGGAGGGATGCCTCTCACTGGTTGTATTGGAGGGATGCCCCTCACTGGTTGTATTGGAGGGATGCCTCTCACTGGTTGTATTGGAGGGATGCTCCTCACTGGTTGTATTGGAGGGATGCTCCTCACTGGTTGTATTGGACGGATGCCCCTCACTGATTGTATTGGAGGGATGCCTCTCACTGGTTGTATTGGAGGGATGCCTCTCACTGGTTGTATTGGAGGGATGCCTCTCACTGGTTGTATTGGAGGGATGCCCCTCACTGGTTGTATTGGAGGGATGCCTCTCACTGGTTGTATTGGAGGGATGCCTCTCACTGGTTGTATTGGAGGGATGCCTCTCACTGGTTGTATTGGAGGGATGCCCCTCACTGGTTGTATTGGACGGATGCCCCTCACTGGTTGTATTGGAGGAATGCCTCTCACTGGTTGTATTGGAGGGATGCCTCTCACTGGTTGTATTGGAGGGATGCCTCTCACTGGTTGTATTGGAGGGATGCTCCTCACTGGTTGTATTGGAGGGATGCCCCTCACTGGTTGTATTGGAGGGATGCCTCTCACTGGTTGTATTGGAGGGATGGCTCTCACTGGTTGTATTGGAGGGATTCATCTCACTGGTTGTATTGGAGGGATGCCTCTCACTGGTTGTATTGGAGGGATGCCTCTCACTGGTTGTATTGGAGGGATGGCTCTCACTGGTTGTATTGGAGGGATGCCTCTCACTGGTTGTATTGGAGGGATGCCTCTCACTGGTTGTATTGGAGGGATGCCCCTCACTGGTTGTATTGGAGGGATTCATCTCACTGGTTGTATTGGAGGGATGCCTCTCACTGGTTGTATTGGAGGGATGCCTCTCACTGGTTGTATTGGAGGGATGCCTCTCATTGGTTGTATTGGAGGGATGCCCCTCACTGGTTGTATTGGAGGGATGCCTCTCACTGGTTGTATTGGAGAGATGCCTCTCACTGGTTGTATTGGATGGATGCCCCTCACTGGTTGCATTGGACGGATGCCCCTCACTGGTTGTATTGAAGGGATGCCCCTCACTGGTTGTATTGGAGGGATGCCCCTCACTGGTTGTATTGGAGGGATGCCCCTCACTGGTTGTATTGGACGGATGCCCCTCACTGGTTGTATTGGAGGAATGCCTCTCACTGGTTGTATTGGAGGGATGCCTCTCACTGGTTGTATTGGAGGGATGCCTCTCACTGGTTGTATTGGAGGGATGCTCCTCACTGGTTGTATTGGAGGGATGCCCCTCACTGGTTGTATTGGAGGGATGCCTCTCACTGGTTGTATTGGAGGGATGGCTCTCACTGGTTGTATTGGAGGGATTCATCTCACTGGTTGTATTGGAGGGATGCCTCTCACTGGTTGTATTGGAGGGATGCCTCTCACTGGTTGTATTGGAGGGATGGCTCTCACTGGTTGTATTGGAGGGATGCCTCTCACTGGTTGTATTGGAGGGATGCCTCTCACTGGTTGTATTGGAGGGATGCCCCTCACTGGTTGTATTGGAGGGATTCATCTCACTGGTTGTATTGGAGGGATGCCTCTCACTGGTTGTATTGGAGGGATGCCTCTCACTGGTTGTATTGGAGGGATGCCTCTCATTGGTTGTATTGGAGGGATGCCCCTCACTGGTTGTATTGGAGGGATGCCTCTCACTGGTTGTATTGGAGAGATGCCTCTCACTGGTTGTATTGGAGGGATGCCCCTCACTGGTAGTATTGGAGGGATGCCTCTCACTTGTTGTATTGGATGGATGCCCCTCACTGGTTGCATTGGACGGATGCCCCTCACTGGTTGTATTGAAGGGATGCCCCTCACTGGTTGTATTGGAGGGATGCCCCTCACTGGTTGTATTGGAGGGATGCCTCTCACTGGTTGTATTGGAGGGATGCCTCTCACTGGTTGTATTGGAGGGATGCCTCTCACTGGTTGTATTGAAGGGATGCCCCTCACTGGTTGTATTGGAGGGATGCCCCTCACTGGTTGTATTGGAGGGATGGCTCTCACTGGTTGTATTGGAGGGATGCCCCTCACTGGTTGTATTGAAGGGATGCCCCTCACTGGTTGTATTGGAGGGATGCCCCTCACTGGTTGTATTGGAGGGATGCCTCTCACTGGTTGTATTGGAGGGATGCCTCTCACTGGTTGTATTGGAGGGATGCCTCTCACTGGTTGTATTGGAGGGATGCCTCTCACTGGTTGTATTGGAGGGATGCCTCTCACTGGTTGTATTGGAGGGATGCCCCTCACTGGTTGTATTGGAGGGATGCCCCTCACTGGTTGTATTGGAGGGATGCCTCTCACTGGTTGTATTGGAGGGATGCCTCTCACTGGTTGTATTGGAGGGATGCCCCTCACTGGTTGTATTGGAGGGATGCCTCTCACTGGTTGTATTGGAGGGATGCCCCTCACTGGTTGTATTGGAGGGATGCCCCTCACTGGTTGTATTGGAGGGATGCCTCTCACTGGTTGTATTGGAGGGATGCCTCTCACTGGTTGTATTGGAGGGATGCCCCTCACTGGTTGTATTGGAGGGATGCCTCTCACTGGTTGTATTGGAGGGATGCCCCTCACTGGTTGTATTGGAGGGATGCCTCTCACTGGTTGTATTGGAGGGATGCCCCTCACTGGTTGTATTGGAGGGATGCCTCTCACTGGTTGTATTGGAGGGATGCCTCTCACTGGTTGTATTGGAGGGATGCCCCTCACTGGTTGTATTGGAGGGATGCCTCTCACTTGTTGTATTGGAGGGATGCCCCTCACTGGTTGTATTGGAGGGATGCCTCTCACTGGTTGTATTGGAGGGATGCCCCTCACTGGTTGTATTGGAGGGATGCCCCTCTCACTACAGCCCCCGGCTGTAATGTGTTTACGAAGGCCTTGCCTGCATTATTATTATTTATTTAATTCTTAGGTGGTGTTTCCCATCAGGAGTGTGGCAGGGGTTTGGTCGGAGCGTGGTTTAAATGTTATAAAATGTCTTCTCGTGTCCCTCTTTACAACTTTCAAAAGTTGGGAGTTATGCTTAGTGATTCAACATACCTCGTAATCTTTTTACCTCTTGTTCCTGGTCATCTTGAGTCTCCACCTTCTCTATGCTGTAGTCAAACAAGGGGGACGATGCGGCGGCCAGCTCAGCTGCGAGCAGAGACATCAGGGTGCCGACCACCATGGCCGCCTCCTTTCGTGATAGGTCGCAGCAACCTCTCATGTTATTGTTCATGGCATCGATCAGTGATTTGTGGAATTCCCTGACTTCTGAAAAGCAGAGGAAGGTGCTGAGTGACTGACAGATCTCTCCCGCGGCGGAATCAACGTCTCCTTCCAGAAACGCCTGCACAGCTCCAGAAAACGTTTCAAGTTCCTGTGAGGGGAGCAGACAGGTATTTTAAAACACAATTGCCTCTCGTGCCCCTCACCCACCTTTTATATCTATCTTCAAGACTGACTGTGCCGGCCCCAGCAAGACTGACTGTGCCGGCCCCAGCAAGACAGACTGTGCCGGCCCCAGCAAGACAGACTGTGCCGGCCCCAGCAAGACAGACTGTGCCGGCCCCAGCAAGACAGACTGTGCCGGCCCCAGCAAGACAGACTGTGCCGGCCCCAGCAAGACAGACTGTGCCGGCCCCAGCAAGACTGACTGTGCCGGCCCCAGCAAGACAGACTGTGCCGGCCCCAGCAAGACAGACTGTGCCGGCCCCAGCAAGACAGACTGTGCCGGCCCCAGCAAGACAGACTGTGCCGGCCCCAGCAAGACAGACTGTGCCGGCCCCAGCAAGACTGACTGTGCCGGCCCCAGCAAGACAGACTGTGCCGGCCCCAGCAAGACAGACTGTGCCGGCCCCAGCAAGACAGACTGTGCCGGCCCCAGCAAGACTGACTGTGCCGGCCCCAGCAAGACAGACTGTGCCGGCCCCAGCAAGACAGACTGTGCCGGCCCCAGCAAGACAGACTGTGCCGGCCCTAGCAAGACAGACTGTGCCGGCCCCAGCAAGACAGACTGACAGACCTAGCAAGACAGACTGTGCCGGCCCCAGCAAGACAGACTGTGCCGGCCCCAGCAAGACAGACTGTGCCGGCCCCAGCAAGACAGACTGTGCCGGCCCCAACAAGGGAGACTGTGCCGGCCCCAGCAAGACAGACTGTGCCGGCCCCAGCAAGACTGACTGTGCCGGCCCCAGCAAGACAGACTGTGCCGGCCCCAGCAAGACTGACTGTGCCGGCCCCAGCAAGACAGACTGTGCCGGCCCTAGCAAGACTGACTGTGCCGGCCCCAGCAAGAGAGACTGTGCCGGCCCCAGCAAGACAGACTGTGCCGGCCCCAGCAAGACAGACTGTGCCGGCCCCAGCAAGACAGACTGACAGATCTAGCAAGACAGACTGTGCCAGCCCTAGCAAGACAGACTGACAGACCTAGCAAGACTGACTGTGCCGGCCCCAGCAAGAGAGACTGTGCCGGCCCCAGCAAGACAGACTGTGCCGGCCCCAGCAAGACAGACTGTGCCGGCCCCAGCAAGACAGACTGACAGATCTAGCAAGACAGACTGTGCCAGCCCTAGCAAGACAGACTGTGCCGGCCCCAGCAAGACAGACTGACAGACCTAGCAAGACTGACTGTGCCGGCCCCAGCAAGAGAGACTGTGCCGGCCCCAGCAAGACAGACTGTGCCGGCCCCAGCAAGACAGACTGTGCCGGCCCCAGCAAGACAGACTGACAGATCTAGCAAGACAGACTGTGCCAGCCCTAGCAAGACAGACTGTGCCGGCCCCAGCAAGAGAGACTGTGCCAGCCCTAGCAAGAGAGACTGTGCCAGCCCTAGCAAGAGAGACTGTGCCGGCCCCAGCAAGACAGACTGTGCCGGCCCTAGCAAGAGAGACTGTGCCAGCCCTAGCAAGAGAGACTGTGCCGGCCCCAGCAAGACAGACTGTGCCGGCCCCAGCAAGACAGACTGTGCCGGCCCCAGCAAGACAGACTGTGCCGGCCCCAGCAAGACTGACTGTGCCGGCCCCAGCAAGACAGACTGTGCCAGCCCTAGCAAGACAGACTGTGCCGGCCCCAGCAAGACTGACTGTGCCGGCCCCAGCAAGACAGACTGTGCTGGCCCCAGCAAGGGAGACTGTGCCGGCCCCAGCAAGGGAGACTGTGCCGGCCCTAGCAAGAGAGACTGTGCCAGCCCTAGCAAGAGAGACTGTGCCGGCCCCAGCAAGACAGACTGTGCCGGCCCCAGCAAGACAGACTGTGCCGGCCCCAGCAAGACAGACTGTGCCGGCCCCAGCAAGACAGACTGTGCCGGCCCCAGCAAGACTGACTGTGCCGGCCCCAGCAAGACAGACTGTGCCAGCCCTAGCAAGACAGACTGTGCCGGCCCCAGCAAGACTGACTGTGCCGGCCCCAGCAAGACAGACTGTGCCGGCCCCAGCAAGACTGACTGTGCCGGCCCCAGCAAGACAGACTGTGCCGGCCCCAGCAAGACTGACTGTGCCGGCCCCAGCAAGACAGACTGTGCCAGCCCCAGCAAGACTGACTGTGCCGGCCCTAGCAAGACAGACTGTGCCGGCCCCAGCAAGACAGACTGTGCCGGCCCCAGCAAGGGAGACTGTGCTGGCCCCAGCAAGACTGACTGTGCCGGCCCCAGCAAGACAGACTGTGCCGGCCCCAGCAAGGGAGACTGTGCCGGCCCCAGCAAGACTGACTATATTTGCCTACCTAACAGACTGAGGTCAGTTTTTATCTTCGTTCACCAGTAAGTACTTACCAGACAAGTACTGAGAAAGCCAATCAGATTAAAGGAGGAGGAGAGTCGGGAGATCTCAGAGGGGCTCAACAGCAGACGCACCTGTCAGGAAAGACACAGACAGACCCAAATTATTAAAGCCCAACTCCAGGTAGAATTTTCTCTAACAGAAATGCCATTGGTGCCACTGGCAAAGGAGCCTCATATTAATGTGACAGAAATGCCATGGGTGTCCCTGGGAGCAGAGGGGTGTCACCATCACAGGAGCCTCATATTAATCTAACAGAAATGCCATGGGTGTCACTGGGAGAAGAGGCGTGTCACTGGCAAAGGAGCATCATATTAATCTAACAGAAATGCCATGGGTGTCACTAGGAGCAGAGGAGTGTCACTGGCATGAGAGCCTCATGTTAATCTAACAGAAATGCCATGGGTGTCACTGGGAGCAGAGGAGTGTCACTGGCATGAAAACCTCATGTTAATCTAACAGAAATGCCATGGGTGTCACTGGGAGCAGAGGGGTGTCACTGGCAAAGGAGCCCCATATTAATCTAACAGAAATGCCATGGGTGTCACTGGGAGCAGAGGGGTGTCACTGGCAAAGGAGCCCCATATTAATCTAACAGAAATGCCATGGGTGTCACCGGCATAGGAGCCCCATATTAATCTAACAGAAATGCCATGGGTGTCCCTGGGAGCAGATGGTTGGTATCACCCATGGATATTCTTTTACATGGACTTCGGGTTACCAGTGACCGCAAACGGTCACAGATCATTTAAAGTGGACCAAAACCCAGGATTTTGACTATGACTATCCTGGGTTTTGGTCCTTTAAAAGGATTTTTCGGTGCATGCGAAAACAAATCGTTGTTCACTTACCTGCTATGGCAGAGGATTCATTCTGCTGATGAATAAAGCTGTTGTTGTTGAGATTAAACCCCTTTCCTGCACCTCAGTCCTCGCATTATATTTATGCATGACCACCTATTTTTAGTACTGTAAGGTGGTCTGATCTCCACCCTTCTGTGTGTGTGTGTGTGTGTGTGTGTGTGTGTGTGTGTGTGTGTGTGTACGAGGAGGATAGCTGCTCCCTGCTCTGCTTGTCTGTCATTCTCCTGCTTCTTTGTTTATGTCCACCATTCATTTGGAAAATAAAAAGTGGTCATGAATAAATAAAATCCAGGGGCTGGGCTACAGAAGGGGGGATGAAACTAAGCACCAACAAGTTCAGCATTTCACCCGGATGAATCTTCAGGTAAGCAAACCAGGATTTGATTTTACACTTACCTCGTACAATCCTTTTAAATATTATTGAAACAATAATAATAAAGATAACAGGGCATTCCTCACCTCCCATTGGCTGTTGGTGGAATCCCTGATGGAGAAGATTTTGGTGGAGAGGCCATACTGGAACAACCTCTTCTCCTCCTCATCGGGGGCCTGCAAGTAACATAGGCAATGCTTAGCACATACGGGCAATAACCAGGCGGGATCCTGTTCACTAATATATGAGGACGGCTGGAGGCTTCCCCCATCACCGACCAACAGCCCTCTGATGTGTATGGGCTCCATCATAATCAGCCAATGAGCCTCCAGCATGAGGCGCTGCCTCTCACCTGTGTGTGACGCTGCCGCTGTGGGAAAAGGTGGCAGCGGCTCCTCTGATTGGTCACGATGTACAAGTGTCTCGTCTTATTCCAGGGAAAGGTCAGCAGAGCGTCTCGCCGGGTCACCGTGCCATCATCCTGCAGCTCGAACACGATCGCCTGGGATGTCATCTAGAGGCAAGAGAGGAAAGGGTTAATTCCATATCAGGGCAGTACACAGACAGACAGACTGTGCCGGTCCCAGCAAGACAGACTGACAGACCTAGCAAGACAGACTGTGCCGGCCCCAGCAAGACAGACTGTGCCGGCCCCAGCAAGACAGACTGTGCCGGCCCCAGCAAGACAGACTGACAGACCTAGCAAGACAGACTGTGCTGGCCCCAGCAAGACAGACTGTGCCGGCCCCAGCAAGACAGACTGTGCCGGCCCCAGCAAGACAGACTGTGCCGGCCCCAGCAAGACAGACTGTGCCGCCCCCAGCAAGACAGACTGTGCCGGCCCCAGCAAGACTGACTGTGCCGGCCCCACCAAGACAGACTGTGCCGGCCCCAGCAAGACAGACTGTGCCGGCCCCACCAAGACAGACTGTGCCGGCCCCAGCAAGACTGACTGTGCCGGCCCCAGCAAGACAGACTGTGCCGGCCCCAGCAAGACAGACTGTGCCGGCCTCCAGCAAGACTGACTGTGCCGGCCCCAGCAAGACAGACTGTGCCGGCCTCCAGCAAGACTGACTGTGCCGGCCCCAGCAAGACAGACTGTGCCGGCCTCCAGCAAGACTGACTGTGCCGGCCCCAGCAAGACAGACTGTGCCGGCCTCCAGCAAGACTGACTGTGCCGGCCCCAGCAAGACAGACTGTGCCGGCCCCACCAAGACAGACTGTGCCGGCCCCAGCAAGACAGACTGTGCCGGCCCCAGCAAGACAGACTGTGCCGCCCCCAGCAAGACAGACTGTGCCGGCCCCACCAAGACAGACTGTGCCGGCCCCAGCAAGACTGACTGTGCCGGCCCCAGCAAGACAGACTGTGCCGGCCCCACCAAGACAGACTGTGCCGGCCCCAGCAAGACAGACTGTGCCGGCCCCAGCAAGACAGACTGTGCCGGCCCCACCAAGACAGACTGTGCCGGCCCCAGCAAGACAGACTGTGCCGGCCCCAGCAAGACAGACTGTGCCAGCCCCAGCAAGACAGACTGTGCCGGCCCTAGCAAGGGAGACTGTGCCGGCCCCAGCAAGGGAGACTGTGCCGGCCCCAGGAAGACGAACTGTGCCGGCCCCAGCAAGACAGACTGTGCCGGCCCCAGCAAGACAGACTGTGCCGGCCCCAGCAAGACAGACTGTGCCGGCCCCAGCAAGACAGACTGTGCCGGCCCCAGCAAGACGGACTGTGCCGGCCCCAGCAAGACAGACTGTGCCAGCCCCAGCAAGACGGACTGTGCCGGCCCCAGCAAGACAGACTGTGCCGGCCCCAGCAAGACAGACTGTGCCAGCCCCAGCAAGACAGACTGTGCCGGCCCCAGCAAGACAGACTGTGCCGGCCCCAGCAAGACAGACTGTGCCGGCCCCAGCAAGACAGACTGTGCCGGCCCCAGCAAGACGGACTGTGCCGGCCCCAGCAAGACAGACTGTGCCGGCCCCAGCAAGACAGACTGTGCCGGCCCCAGCAAGACGGACTGTGCCGGCCCCAGCAAGACAGACTGTGCCAGCCCCAGCAAGACTGACTGTGCCGGCCCCAGCAAGACTGACTGTGCCGGCCCCAGCAAGACAGACTGTGCCGGCCCCAGCAAGACAGACTGTGCCGGCCCCAACAAGACAGACTGTGCCGGCCCCAGCAAGAGAGACTGTGCTGGCCCCAACAAGACAGACTGTGCCGGCCCCAACAAGACAGACTGTGCCGGCCCCAGCAAGACAGACTGTGCCGGCCCCAGCAAGACAGACTGTGCCGGCCCCAGCAAGACAGACTGACAGACCTAGCAAGACAGACTGTGCCGGCCCCAGCAAGACAGACTGTGCCGGCCCCAGCAAGACTGACTGTGTCAAACTGGGGAAAGTCAAATTCCCTCGTTTTGTTCCGCTTTACAGGGGAACTAAATTCACGTCACCCCTTCCTAGCAGACCACCTCATTCACTAGTATGGCAGCCAATCATGTGACTGCCGGTGACCATTCAGGTTTTTTGTGCACACCGATTGGTCGCGTGATTCGCAGTGGTCGACTTGACCTTCCTCTTTAAAGTGGACTAAAACCCATGATGTTTCACACGGCCAGAATTAGGGGTGGATGCAAAATCCTGGGTTTTGGTCCACTTTAAAGTGGTTACAGCCCTTTCCCAGCCGATCAAACAGGGCAGAATGATCAAACAGGGCAGAATGATCAAACCATACAGGGAGGTTCTAATGCACAAGGTTTGCCCCATATATCGTATGGTGTATATTATTATTATTATTATTATTGTTTATTTATATAGCGCCATCAACTTCCGTAGCGCTTTACATGGTACGTGTATAGGAGTCACATAGACAACATCTATACACACAGACACTCAGCTTTCATACGATCGATCGGAAGAGGAACGATCGGATTGAAAATCTGATTGATATCCATTGTTTGTAATCTGGGGAGAGCGATTGTTTGATTGAGTGATTTCATTAGAATTTTCCGATATTGATCTGCATTAATCTGATCGATCGGTTCCTGGGTTCATCACATCTGGCCGATCTGATTGTCTGTAGTGTTTTCTTAACCGTTTCTCAATCCGATATTCACTTATCAATCAAACCTGAAAAATCTGTTTACACAGACGCTTTCATACGATCGATTGGCCAGGGGCCCGGATTGAAAATCCGATCAATATCCATTGCACACTGTGTATTTGAGCAATAGATTGTGCGCTGACCCTTCAGCATTCTAATCGAACAATCGCTCCACCATGTTACAGACACAAACTGATTGATCGGATTTCTTTTCGGATCACTATCGTTTTTTTTTGCTTGAGCGATCGATTGAAAATTATTAATTGGCGCGTCACTGACCAAACATACAATCTGCATTCTGATCGGACTTTCAATATAGGGAAGAAACGGAGGAAGAGCGATTGTTTCTTCCCTATATAGAAAGTCTTTCCTTCCTCGTACCTTTCCTTCATCTCACTTTTCACTATCTGTCTTTCTCCCGATTTTTCCTTTCTCTCTCCATTTTCCCTCTCTCTTTTTCTTTCTCTCTGTCTTTTTCTTCCCCCTCTCTGCTTTTCTTTCATTCTTTCTCCCTCTCTCTTTTTCTTTTCTTTCTCTCTCTTTCATTCTTTCTCCCTCTCTCTTTTTCTTTTCTTTCTCTCTCTTTCATTCTTTCTCCCTCTCTCTTTTTCTTTTCTTTCTCTCTCTTTCATTCTTTCTCCCTCTCTCTTTTTCTTTTCTTTCTCTCTCTTTCATTCTTTCTCCCTCTCTCTTTTATTTCTCTCTCTCTTTTTCCCTCTCTTTATCTTTTTCTCTATGTCATTCTTTCTCCATCTCTTTCTCTTTTAGTCTTTCACCTTCTCTATCTCTCATTTTCTTCCCTCTCTTTCATTCTTTCTCCCTCTCTTTCTCTCCATTTCTTCCCTCTCTTTCATTCTTTCTCCCTCTCTATCTCTCCTTTTCTTCACTTACTTTCATTCTTTCTCCCTCTCTTTTTCTTTTTCTCTGTTATTCTTTCTCCCTCTCTTTTATTCTTTCTCCCTCCCTCTCTCTCTTTGTCATTCTTTTTCCCTCTCTATCTCTCCTTTTCTTTCCTCTCTTTCATTCTTTCTCCCTCTCTATCTCTCCTTTTCCTCCCTCTCTTTCATTCTTTCTCACTCTCTATCTCTCCTTTTCCTCCCTCTCTTTCATTCTTTCTCCCTCTCTATCTCTCCTTTTCCTCCCTCTCTTTCATTCTTTCTCCCTCTCTATCTCTCCTTTTCCTCCCTCACCTTCATTCTTTCTCCCTCCCTCTTTTTCTTTCTTTGTCTATTTCATTATTTCTCCCTCTCTTTTTCCTTTTCTCTGTTATTCTTTCTCCCTCTCTTTTATTCTTTCTCCCTCCCTCTCTCTCTCTCTCTCTCTCTCTCTCTGTCATTCTTTCTCCCTCTCTATCTCTCCTTTTCTTCCCTCTCTTTCATTCTTTCTCCCTCTCTCTTTTTCTTTCTTTGTCTATTTCATTATTTCTCCTTCTCTTTTTCTTTGTGATTCTTTCCCCATCTCTTTCTCTTTTATTATTTCTCCCTCCCTCTTTCCCCTCTATTTTTTTCTTTTCTATCTCTCTCTTTCATCCCCCCCTCTCGCTCTTTTTCTTTCCTTGCCTATTTCATTATTTCTCCTCCTCATTCTTTCTCCCTCTCTTTTGCTCTCTTTCATTTATTCTCCCTCTCTCTTTTTCTTTTCTCTCTTTTTTTCTTCCTCTTTCATGCTTTCTCCCTCTATCCCTTTCATCTATTCTTTCTCCCCATTTCCTTTTCTCTCTCTTTTATTCTTTCTTTGTCTATTTCATTATTTCTCCCTCTCTTTTTCTTTGTGATTCTTTCCCCATCTCTTTCTCTTTTATTATTTCTCCCTCCCTCTTTCCCCTCTATTTTTTTCTTTTCTATCTCTCTCTTTCATCCCCCCCCTCTCGCTCTTTTTCTTTCCTTGTCTATTTCATTATTTCTCCTCCTCATTCTTTCTCCCTCTCTTTTGCTCTCTTTCATTTATTCTCCCTCTCTCTTTTTCTTTTCTCTCTTTTTTTCTTCCTCTTTCATGCTTTCTCCCTCTATCCCTTTCATCTATTCTTTCTCCCCATTTCCTTTTCTCTCTCTTTTATTCTTTCTTTGTCTATTTCATTATTTCTTCCTGTCTATTTTTCTTATCTTTCGCTCTCTTTCAAGGTCAAAGCATAGAAATCTAGTCAGTGCGTTGGTCTCATCCGGGGCCCGAAGTGAATGAAAACAACGATCAGCTCGGATTTACTTTCACTTTCCTTTCCTGGCTCCGAAACTAGATGAGTGACTCTACAGTCATCTGCTGGAGCAATCGACCCGCCTCTAATGTGATTTCTGATCGCACAGCCTATATCCCTACCGACTTTTCAGGGTGGGAAAGAGGGACAAGTGGTGAATTAGGCCACGCCCCCTCATTGATTAATTGATAGGAGATAGGATGTAACAGTTACAGCAATAGAAACACTATGAGGCTGATTCATTAATAGCGCCAGGTAGCGACAGATGAGCGCCAGTAGCGTTATTTTCACAGCGCCCGCTAGTAGTCGCTGTGCTTGGCCGTTGTTCGGCTGTTGATAGCGACTCAGTTGGTGTGCGGTAATGTTGAATACGGGGTGATGATTCGCTATTTGACAGGTTCCGCGCTGTATGGGAGCGCATGATAGCGAATGGCCATAGCGACCGGCTCCCAGCATATTCATTAACAAATCACGCTCCAAAAATTCTGGCGCTGTGAAATGCTTGTTTAAACCCCAGAGCGCTGGCGGCGATGGGTTAAAAGTAGTTTTTTAACCCCCAAACAACCATATTGTTGGGGAAAAAAAAACAAGTTTATAAAAACATTTAGTAATATGAATACATTAATATCAGACCTGTAATATCAATTCTGCACAAATTTTTTTTTTTACCTTAAAAAATATCTAACATTGCAGAAGTGGTCACAGAATTTTTGACATTTAAAAAAAAAAAAAAAAAAAAAAAAAACATTAATAACAATTAATTATGAATATTTAAAGATTGCTCCATTGAAATGCATTGGAGAGCGCCAGGTGGCGAGAGGTCATACCTGTCGCTGCTCAAGGTCGGACGCTGGCGCTGTGGGCTGAGGCTGGAATAATGATGAATGATTTGCTATCTGGTGCTCTGTCAGTCGCTAAGCAGGATCGGCTTGATAAATGTGTGATTGCGGAGGGGAGCCGGCGTTCTCGTGGCGGTGAGCGTCATTACCGTTCGCTCACCATTCGCTACCTGGCGCTACCCCTTGTTAAATAAGGGCCTAAGAATAGGCAAATGAATCATTTATTGCTGCAGATCTGCATGTTACACCTCAAAGAGGGACAATATGTAAATTAAGCTGCACCCCCTTATTGAGAGATGGATGAAGCCACGCCCCCTCATTAAGGAATAGATAGGAAATAGGGTGTAACAGTTACAACAATATAAACACTTTGAATAGGCTAATGAATCATTTATTGCTGCAGATCTGCATGTTACACCTCAAAGAGGGACAAATGAGAACGACGAGGGATAGGGGGACATGGACTCAAAAGAGGGACAGTCCCTCCAAATGAAGGATAGTTGGGAGGTATACATATCTTTTTTTCAGGGTGGAAAAGAGGGACATTTGTTAAATTAAACCACGACCCCGATTGAGGATTGGATAGGAAATAGGATGTAACAGTTACAACAATATAAACACATTGAATAGGCAAATGAACCATTTATTGCTGCAGATCTGCGTGTTACACCTCAAAGAGGGACAATATGTAAATTAAGCTGCACCCCCTTATTGAGAGATGGATGAAGCCACACCCCCTCATTAAGGAATAGATAGGAAATAGGATGTAACAGTTACAACAATATAAACACATTTAATAGGCAAATGAATCATTTATTGCTGCAGATCTGCATGTTACACCTCAAAGAGGGATAATATGTAAATTAAGCTGCACCCCCTTATTGAGAGATGGATGAAGCCACACCCCCTCATTATGGAATAGATAGGAAATAGGATGTAACAGTTACAACAATATAAACACATTGAATAGACAAATGAATCATTTATTGCTGCAGATCTGCATGTTACATCTCAAAGAGGGACAATATGTAAATTAAGCTGCACCCCCTTATTGAGAGATGGATGAAGCCACACCCCCTCATTAAGGAATAGATAGGAAATAGGATGTAACAGTTACAACAATATAAACACTTTGAATAGGCAAATGAACCATTTATTGCTGCAGATCTGCATGTTACACCTCAAAGAGGGATAATATGTAAATTAAGCTGCACCCCCTTATTGAGAGATGGATGAAGCCACACCCCCTCATTATGGAATAGATAGGAAATAGGATGTAACAGTTACAACAATATAAACACATTGAATAGGCAAATGAACCATTTATTGCTGCAGATCTGCGTGTTACACCTCAAAGAGGGACAAATGGGAACGAGGGACAGGGGGACATGGACTCAAAAGAGGGACAGTCCCTTCAAATGAAGGATAGTTGGGAGGTATGCATATCTTTTTTCAGGGTGGAAAAGAGGGACATTTGTTAAATTAAACCACGCCCCCTGATTGAGGATTGGATAGGAAATAGGGTGTAACAGTTACAACAATATAAACACATTGAATAGACAAATGAATCATTTATTGCTGCAGATCTGCATGTTACACCTCAAAGAGGGACAATATGTAAATGAAGCCACGCCCCCTCATTAAGGGATGGATAGGAGATAGGATGTAACAGTTACAACACTATAAACACTTTGAATAGGCTAATGAATCATTTATTGCTGCAGATCTGCATGTTACACCTCAAAGAGGGACAAATGGGAACAACGAGGGACAGGGGAACATGGACTCAAAAGAGGGACAGTCCCCCCAAATCAGGGACACTTAGGAGGGGGGTGGAGATCAGTTTTGGGTCTTTCATTGCTATTATTCTATAGGAATCTACTCACTGCGTCTGTCTCGTCCGAAGCCCCGGAGTGAAATGTACAAAGATCAGCCCGGCTTTCACTTTCTCTTTCGTTTCTTAATCTGTCACGTCCCAGGAGCCATAGCCCTGCCTGCCGGAGCTTTTAAAGGGGACCAAAACCCTGCAGGATCCAATTCCTCCCCGCGGGGCATCCAACATCGGGATGCCACACTGTGTGAAACCCCCCAGGACACCCGCTGCACTTACCTGAATCCCGGTCCACATGCGCGGGCCGCATCTCGAGCTTCTCTCTAGCAGAGCATTTGTGAATGGCCGGTGCGGGCGCGCTCCCTGTAAGAGAGAAGCGCAAGATGTGGCCGCCAGCGAGCTCGTAGACGCTAAGCTATGACGGCGCTTAGACGCTCATAGCTCAGTGGCTCCGAGCGCGCTGATTGGACAAGCGGCGGCGCAAGCGCCGTAGAAGCAGGGTTAGCTGAGTTTTATTCGGGTGATCTGCGGGGTTTCACCCTCGATCGGGGTGCCCCGGGGAAGCGGACCAATACCCAGGATAGTCAAAATCCTGGGTGTTGGTCCACTTTAAATGAACAGGCCAGGCTAAATAACTCTTGTGGTTCAGGATAGCAGCCATGATGGGATTTAAAGTGGACCAAAACCCATGGCGATCGGCCAGGGAATCTATAAGAAAATAATGTCCTAAAAGGTAAAACCAGAGGGGTGGGTGGCAGCAGATTAGGCTTGGATGGGGTTTTAACCTCCCCCAATGTTCTTCTTTAAAGTGGACTAAAACCCAGGATTTTGACTATCCTGGGTTTTGGTCCTTTCCCCCAATCGGGAAACCCCCCAGATTGCCGAAGTTAACTCACCTCTTCCTGCTCCTATGACGCATGTGTGGCCGCTCGTCCAATCAGCACGCTTGGAGCACTAAGGCTCCGTGCTGGCGGCCTCTAACAGGGAGCGTGCCCGCGCCGGCCGTTCACAAATGTCTGGCCTGCTAGAGGGATAGCTGGGATGTGGCTCGCGCATGCGCCATTGGACCGGGAAGCAAGGTAAGTGTATGGGGCGACCTGGGGGTTTCACACAGCGGGGCATCCCGATTTTGGATGCCCCGGGGGGAAGGAATCAATCTTACAAGTTCCTGGGCTGATCAGTATGGGTTTTGGCCCACTTTAAGCCAGAAGCTGAGAACACCAAGGCAGATGTATTGTCTCGCAACTTTGGGGAGTGTAAGGATAGGTTTGAAGAGAAGAAAGCCATTAGCCCTGGGGTTGTGTGGTCGGTGCATTATTGCAGGTTTTTCTAGCTCGTTGGAACCCTTACAGGCCAATTCACCTATAGGCAAAATTCTTCATTGCTGATATGTTCCACCCCATATGCAGTTATCTGTGTTGCAAGAGTTTCATGATGCTAAAACATTTGGGCAGCTGAAAAACCTTAGTGCTCCCTAAGGGTCATGTCTGGTGGCCTAGTCTCAGATTTGATGTCACTGCATTTGTTGGGTCATATCTGGTGGCCTACTCTCAGACGTGATGTCCCTGCATTTGTTGGGTCATGTCTGGTGGCCTACTCTCAGACGTGTTGTCACTGCATTTGTTGGGTCATGTCTGGTGGCCTACTCTCAGACGTGTTGTCACTGCATTTGTTGGGTCATGTCTGGTGGCCTACTCTCAGACGTGTTGTCACTGCATTTGTTGGGTCATGTCTGGTGGCCTACTCTCAGACGTGATGTCCCTGCATTTGTTGGGTCATGTCTGGTGGCCTACTCTCAGACGTGATGTCCCTGCATTTGTTGGGTCATGTCTGGTGGCCTACTCTCAGACGTGATGTCACTGCATTTGTTGGGTCATGTCTGGTGGCCTAGTCTCAGATGTGATGTCACTGCATTTGTTGGGTCATATCTGGTGGCCTACTCTCAGACGTGATGTCACTGCATTTGTTGGGTCATGTCTGGTGGCCTACTCTCAGACGTGATGTCACTGCATTTGTTGGGTCATGTCTGGTGGCCTAGTCTCAGATGTGATGTCACTGCATTTGTTGGGTCATGTCTGGTGGCCTACTCTCAGACGTGTTGTCACTGCATTTGTTGGGTCGTGTCTGGTGGCCTACTCTCAGACGTGTTGTCACTGCATTTGTTGGGTCGTGTCTGGTGGCCTACTCTCAGACGTGATGTCACTGCATTTGTTAGGTCGTGTCTGGTGGCCTACTCTCAGACGTGATGTCCCTGCATTTGTTGGGTCATGTCTGGTGGCCTACTCTCAGACGTGTTGTCACTGCATTTGTTGGGTCGTGTCTGGTGGCCTACTCTCAGACGTGATGTCACTGCATTTGTTGGGTCATGTCTGGTGGCCTAGTCTCAGATGTGATGTCACTGCATTTGTTGGGTCATATCTGGTGGCCTACTCTCAGACGTGATGTCACTGCATTTGTTGGGTCATGTCTGGTGGCCTACTCTCAGACGTGATGTCACTGCATTTGTTGGGTCATGTCTAGTGGCCTACTCTCAGATGTGATGTCCCTGCATTTGTTGGGTCGTGTCTGGTGGCCTACTCTCAGATGTGATGTCACTGCATTTGTTGGGTCATATCTGGTGGCCTACTCTCAGACGTGATGTCACTGCATTTGTTGGGTCATGTCTGGTGGCCTACTCTCAGACGTGTTGTCACTGCATTTGTTGGGTCATGTCTGGTGGCCTACTCTCAGACGTGATGTCCCTGCATTTGTTGGGTCATGTCTGGTGGCCTACTCTCAGACGTGTTGTCACTGCATTTGTTGGGTCGTGTCTGGTGGCCTACTCTCAGACGTGATGTCACTGCATTTGTTAGGTCGTGTCTGGTGGCCTACTCTCAGACGTGATGTCCCTGCATTTGTTGGGTCATGTCTGGTGGCCTACTCTCAGACGTGTTGTCACTGCATTTGTTGGGTCGTGTCTGGTGGCCTACTCTCAGACGTGATGTCACTGCATTTGTTGGGTCATGTCTGGTGGCCTACTCTCAGACGTGATGTCACTGCATTTGTTAGGTCGTGTCTGGTGGCCTACTCTCAGATGTGATGTCACTGCATTTGTTGGGTCATGTCTGGTGGCCTACTCTCAGACGTGATGTCACTGCATTTGTTGGGTCATGTCTGGTGGCCTACTCTCAGACATGATGTCCCTGCATTTGTTGGGTCATGTCTGGTGGCCTAGTCTCAGATGTGATGTCACTGCATTTGTTGGGTCATGTCTGGTGGCCTACTCTCAGACGTGTTGTCACTGCATTTGTTGGGTCGTGTCTGGTGGCCTACTCTCAGACGTGTTGTCACTGCATTTGTTGGGTCGTGTCTGGTGGCCTACTCTCAGACGTGTTGTCACTGCATTTGTTGGGTCGTGTCTGGTGGCCTACTCTCAGACGTGTTGTCACTGCATTTGTTGGGTCGTGTCTGGTGGCCTACTCTCAGACGTGATGTCACTGCATTTGTTAGGTCGTGTCTGGTGGCCTACTCTCAGACGTGATGTCCCTGCATTTGTTGGGTCATGTCTGGTGGCCTACTCTCAGACGTGTTGTCACTGCATTTGTTGGGTCGTGTCTGGTGGCCTACTCTCAGACGTGATGTCACTGCATTTGTTGGGTCATGTCTGGTGTCCTAGTCTCAGATGTGATGTCACTGCATTTGTTGGGTCATATCTGGTGGCCTACTCTCAGACGTGATGTCACTGCATTTGTTGGGTCATGTCTGGTGGCCTACTCTCAGACGTGATGTCACTGCATTTGTTGGGTCATGTCTAGTGGCCTACTCTCAGATGTGATGTCCCTGCATTTGTTGGGTCGTGTCTGGTGGCCTACTCTCAGATGTGATGTCACTGCATTTGTTGGGTCATATCTGGTGGCCTACTCTCAGACGTGATGTCACTGCATTTGTTGGGTCATGTCTGGTGGCCTACTCTCAGACGTGTTGTCACTGCATTTGTTGGGTCATGTCTGGTGGCCTACTCTCAGACGTGATGTCCCTGCATTTGTTGGGTCATGTCTGGTGGCCTACTCTCAGACGTGTTGTCACTGCATTTGTTGGGTCGTGTCTGGTGGCCTACTCTCAGACGTGATGTCACTGCATTTGTTAGGTCGTGTCTGGTGGCCTACTCTCAGACGTGATGTCCCTGCATTTGTTGGGTCATGTCTGGTGGCCTACTCTCAGACGTGTTGTCACTGCATTTGTTGGGTCGTGTCTGGTGGCCTACTCTCAGACGTGTTGTCACTGCATTTGTTGGGTCGTGTCTGGTGGCCTACTCTCAGACGTGATGTCACTGCATTTGTTGGGTCATGTCTGGTGGCCTACTCTCAGACGTGATGTCACTGCATTTGTTAGGTCGTGTCTGGTGGCCTACTCTCAGATGTGATGTCACTGCATTTGTTGGGTCATGTCTGGTGGCCTACTCTCAGACGTGATGTCACTGCATTTGTTGGGTCATGTCTGGTGGCCTACTCTCAGACATGATGTCCCTGCATTTGTTGGGTCATGTCTGGTGGCCTACTCTCAGACGTGTTGTCACTGCATTTGTTGGGTCATGTCTGGTGGCCTACTCTCAGACGTGATGTCCCTGCATTTGTTGGGTCATGTCTGGTGGCCTACTCTCAGACGTGATGTCCCTGCATTTGTTGGGTCATATCTGGTGGCCTACTCTCAGACGTGATGTCCCTGCATTTGTAGGGTCGTGTCTGGTGGCCTACTCTCAGACGTGATGTCACTGCATTTGTTAGGTCGTGTCTGGTGGCCTACTCTCAGATGTGATGTCACTGCATTTGTTGGGTCATGTCTGGTGGCCTACTCTCAGACGTGATGTCACTGCATTTGTTGGGTCATGTCTGGTGGCCTACTCTCAGATGTGATGTCACTGCATTTGTTGGGTCATGTCTGGTGGCCTACTCTCAGATGGGATGTCACTGCATTTGTTGGGTCATGTCTGGTGGCCTAAACTCAGATGTGATGTAACTGCATTTGTTGGGTCGTGTCTGGTGGCCTACTCTCAGATGTGATGTAACTGCATTTGTTGGGTCGTGTCTGGTGGCCTACTCTCAGATGTGATGTCACTGCATTTGTTGGGTCATGTCTGGTGGCCTACTCTCAGACGTGATGTCACTGCATTTGTTGGGTCATGTCTGGTGGCCTAAACTCAGATGTGATGTCACTGCATTTGTTGGGTCATGTCTGGTGGCCTACTCTCAGACGTGATGTCACTGCATTTGTTGGGTCATGTCTGGTGGCCTAAACTCAGATGTGATGTAACTGCATTTGTTGGGTCATGTCTGGTGGCCTACTCTCAGATGTGATGTCACTGCATTTGTTGGGTCATGTCTGGTGGCCTAAACTGAGATGTTATGTCACTGCATTTGTTGGGTCATGTCTGGTGGCCTAAACTCAGATGTGATGTAACTGCATTTGTTGGGTCGTGTCTGGTGGCCTACTCTCAGATGTGATGTCACTGCATTTGTTGGGTCATGTCTGGTGGCCTACTCTCAGACGTGATGTCACTGCATTTGTTGGGTCATGTCTGGTGGCCTAAACTCAGATGTGATGTCCCTGCATTTGTTGGGTCATGTCTGGTGGCCTACTCTCAGACGTGATGTCACTGCATTTGTTGGGTCATGTCTGGTGGCCTAAACTCAGATGTGATGTCCCTGCATTTGTTGGGTCATGTCTGGTGGCCTACTCTCAGACGTGATGTCACTGCATTTGTTGGGTCATGTCTGGTGGCCTACTCTCAGACGTGATGTCACTGCATTTGTTGGGTCATGTCTGGTGGCCTAAACTCAGATGTGATGTCACTGCATTTGTTGAAGCAAGTTCAGTGTGTGCTCAGAATAAGGGAACCCATAAACCCCCTGCTGAGTTACTTGTTCCTTTGGAGGTTGCTAGTGAGCCATGTGTAGCCCTCACGCACCGGGGGTTCGGTGAGGACGGAAGGGAGCAGGTTCTTCTGGGCTTAGAGTGCTGTACGTGTGTGTGTGTGTGTGTAGGTAAGGGTGCAGTTGCGGGAAAGGTTAGTACTCACTGTTGCCACTTGGAAAGATGAACACTTAGTCCAGGAGTTGAAAGCAGAGTTCCTCTTGATTTAATCCACAGGCAGCAAACACAGCACAGGTACAATACATCCATCCAGCTACAGTTCTGGTTCTGTCCATAATCACAGGTACAATTATAAAGTATTGCTTCGCAAGGAGAATTATGTCCTTTGCTGGATCTCTCCCTCTTCACTCTGTCAGAGTCATGATCCCTGCTCTGTTACATTTCAAGATGGTGAATCACACATGGCTTTGGGGGCTTCCCTAAAACCCTTCTCACTACCTTCCAGAACATTCTATCACATGTTCGGCCTCATGTCCCACATCTGATAGGTTGCCCTCTTATCCCTCTAACCAATCCCTACCCTTCTTGTTATAAATATGTCTCTACTCTACATCCTGTTATGACTAACTACCCTTCTGACTTTACCTTCTAGAATGTTATATTATAGCCCATGACCTAATGTTAGTCTATGGCCTAAATCCACTACTGCCATCTTTAGTTTAGGGTAGTTTAGGGTATGGCACTTCCTATGCACTTTCATGGGTAGAAACCACAAAAGAGCTTAATGTAGGGTTAACTCTATTTAAAAGGGTTCTTATTAGTTAACTGACATGCTCCTAGTGTGAGGGATGGCGGTCAGAATCAATAAAATGGATATATATGTGAACATTCCCTCTCTCCATTTACACCACTTGATTTCAAATCTTGGCTATCTTGGCATTGTAAGCTTTAGTGGCTAATAAAGTTGAAAGAAACCCTCAGTAAGTCACTTATCTCTGCGCTGATTCTTTCCTTTTGCTTGTGCTGAAATTAGAGCAATAAAGTTAATGAAGCACGCTGCTATTAACACATTACTGTGAACAAGTTGGGGCTTGGGGAGCTGGACAACACCTTATTATGTCCGGCCCTCCAGGCGTCCCTAACATTCTTAAGAATATGATCTGTGGCTGTGATGACCAATCATTGAGCCAGTATGTAGATCTCTCCTTATATGATAATGTCCAATAGATATGATAATGTGCAGAGAGAGCTCTCCCGTGTAGCTTGGAACACGCTGGCTGTTTGTGTTCTTCGTTCCACGTATATTTTCACTCCCTTAAATTATTTTGGAAGACCGAACGACACCTTTCATTGTAGATTTACCCAGATCACAAGTTAACATGGTCATTTAGGTCCTAGTTGACCATTTCAGAAAATTGGCGCATTTTTTCCCCTTTTCCAACCTCCGATCTGCTCCTAAATTGGCTCATTTATTTATCAAACATATTTTCTGCATTCATGGTATACCCCGAAATATTGTGTCCGATTAAGGGTCCAATTTATTTCTCGGCTTTAGAGGTTCTCCGCTCGTTTGGGGAGAAATCTCGTTGTCCTCGGCCTATCACCCCCAATCCAACGGTCAGAATGAATCGTTGTTAGAGCAGTACTTGCGCTTGTATGTTTCAGACTGCCAAGACAAGTGGCCTGAATATGTGGATTTCACCGAATCTGCGCTTAACAATGCACGAGGAGGCTGATTCATTACTAGCGCCAGGTATTGCCAGATGAACGTCTGTATAGCGACGCTTAGAGCGACCGCTAGTAGACGCTGTAAGCGGGTATCGGGTGCTGTAACAGAGCGCCTCAATCGCTGAAGTAACCTGGCCGACATTGATAAATGTGATGTGTGTTGGGCGCTGTAACACCAGTACAGCGATGCAGGGAGCGAGAGGTAGCGCCAGCTCAGTGCGTCCGGCTCTCAGCGACTCACACCATACTTATCAAAAAAAGGACACACACACACAGCATCGGCGCTCTAAAGCTAGAGCGCCAGACGCTGTGTGGTTAAAGTCTATTTCTGAACACATATCCACCAGTAACAAAGCAAAAACACATGAAATGACATTGTTATAACACTGGGACCCAGTCCAAAAAATGTAAAAAGTATTTGTTTGCAGCCAGGAGAGGCCACACAATGATTGGAGCAAAAAAAAAACAAATTATTGCCAAACACGCTATTTATACACAACCAATGAAGCTCCATTGAAATGTATGAGAGAGCGACACTGAGTGAAAGGTAATACCTGTGAAGTGGAAAATTAAATATTATAATTAAATATACTTAGCTGTAGCCGCCTGTATGTCAACTCTCACATTGTCAGTGTTTAGGGGGATTCTCACCCCTCCCTCCTCATAGGTTTAAACCATTACCAAGAATAGAATGTTGTGTCTGCTTGATGAGAAACAGATGTTTTTATGTCCGAGCTATACCTTCCATATATGTCTGTGTATGTTTGAAATAGCCAATCCAATGCTGACATCTGTCAAGTCATCCAATCCGAATGGTCATTTAAGATTCTTTGTCTGAAATTGTATTTAAGCAATGCAGAATAACTGTTGTATTGGGCATTTGAGGAATATCGGCTCCCGGTTAACCGAATAAATATTGCATTTCCTGAAGACATTTTGCTTCTGAATATATTTTTTCACAACAACCTGGCGCTCTGGAAGGCGCTATACGATGAGCCGTCTGTAATAATACATGTGACGCTACATGGACATCCCACATCCAGTCACTAGCCACCTCCTGTCATCTCCCACATCTGCTCCTTCCTCACACCTGACACCGCTAACATTCCAGTGCTGCCCTGATCATCTCCCAACTAGACTACTGCAACCCTCTTCTGTGCTCTACTAGCAACCAGACTGAGCCCATCCATTCAGTTCTCGCCTCAACCACTTTGCTTCTTCAGTGCTGTGGCTCTATGTCAGCCCCTCCCTCCACTGGCTGCCAGTATCTGAAAGAATTCAGTATAAACATCCTACCTTAGCCTACAAAGCCCACTACAGACAAGCCCCATGCCATATTAAACTATTTCAAGGGATACAGCAGGCAAAGGCAATTGTTAGGCCATTGTGTAGACCTACATTTGGCACCATCCTATACTGTTTTTGAACTGCAGGAGAAATGGAGGAGAGATCAATGATTAACAGTTTCACCTTAGGATTTCTCTTTTGTAGAGAGTGGGCATGGCCCTTGGCTGCGTGAAGCCGCATAATAAGTCTGTAAGACACAGGCATTCTAATCGCCCAGGCTGTTTTCCTCCCTCTGTCCCAGTTTCCACAGTCTGATGATCGAAGGTGAAGGGAGGGGGTGCAGCCTCTATTGTCTTGTTCCAAAGCTGTTGTGACATCTTCTAATCACAACCACAAAGGCAGCCACAGGTGATATAGATGCTAATAAGGTATGACGGTAATTGAAACACTAATTAGACACAACTGCTATTAATATGCCAATTATGAGTGGGGGGCAGAATCGGAGCAGGCGGTAATAACTTCGGCTGCATAATACGAGTGTGCTTGTTCTTGTTGAGCTGACCAACAAGGGCAGATCTATAGACCACCAGTCGAGCCCTATAATTGGTAGCTTTAGGCAAAGGAATTCAGGAGGCGTGCCACTACTCTTTGCCTTGTTTCTGCTTCCAGGAGAAAGCAGAAACTTCCAGGAAGGGAGAGGGCAGCCATGACTAGTCGAGCTTAAAGGGACTCAATAGGCAATCATCCAGCAGCATGACAAGTCGAGCTGCTGTATGATTTCCTACTGAGTCCCTTTAACCCAAATTACTTACCCAGGTGCAGCCTCCACTCTGCCCAGAACCTCCTCCTGTCCTCAACACTGATCACCTCCTTCCACCCCTCACCTTCAGGACTTTACATGTGCTTCACAATTCGCAGCTCTCCAACCCTTCAAGATTGCCCTAAAGAAACTCCAAGTCAATTGACTGACGCCTTCAGAGCACTTGCCTCCATGATTAGTACATACAATTTGCGACCTACCTTTTGCCTTCACCCACTTATCCTTTAGACTGTAAGCTAAAAAGGGTGGGGCCACTTTCCTCTAGTGTATTCCTCTATCAATGAATGTTTGTGCATTTCTGTCACATCCAAATTAGGGCAAGCAACAAAACCCGGGAGAGAGAAAACCCAGATTTTTGTTCCGCTTTAAAGTGGACCAAAACCCAGAAAGAGCCCGATCGTGGATACCCCGCCGTCTGAAACCCCCCAGATCACCGAGCGCAACTCACCCCTTCCGGGTCCTACGGCGTATGTGCGGCCGCTCTTCCAATCAGCACGCTCGGAGCCACTGACATGTCGTCTAAGGCCAGCGATTCAGAGCGTGCTGGAGGCCGCATCCGCCGCTTCCCACTAACAGGGAGTGTTCCATTCAAATGCCTGGCACGGGGACGTGCCCTGCTAGAGGGATAGCGGGGATGCAGCTGGCGCATGCACCATTGGACCAGGAAGCAAGGTAAGTGTACGGGGCAACCTGGGGGGTTTCACACAGCGGGGCATCTCTATTTTGGATGCCCGGGGGGGGAAACAATTGGCCCGGGAATCTTATATAGATGGGTTTAGCTCCACTTTAAAGTCCATGGGTCCCATTACTTCCTATAAATAATGACCACTGCCATCTGGTTTCCAAATTATATTACAACTGCTCCCATTATACTATTAGTACGATTGTACAGATCAAATTGTAATGGGTGGGGCCTGCAGAGGTTCAAAAAAACAAAATAAAAGCAGCCAATCAGACCGTGAGCAACATTTTAGATGCCACTAACTGGCTCAGACAAACCTCTTTGGTCTGATCATATTTGATGGTGTGCGAGTCCAAACCTTTATTAAACATAAAAATACAATTCTGTGATTACTCACCTTGTAGAATTGGTATAAGTATGCAGCACGTCCTGCTCCAGATAATGATTCATAACAGATGGGATTACCTCCGCCAGAGGGCGCTTGACTGTAGAGATGGCAAAAAGAGGCCCCTCCCGGTCCCATATATACCCGGGACCTCCCACAAATTCCCCAGTATTAAAAAGCAGTAAGGAGAACCAAATAATTAACAACGTTAACAATCACCATACAGAGGATCCAAGATAATGCTAACAGGGTGGGGTGGAGCAGGACGTGCTGCATACTTATAATACCAATTCTACAAGGCGAGTAAACACAGAATTGTATTATTCTAAGTCTGCAGCATGTCCTGCTCCAGATAGTATTCATAACAGATGGGACATCCAATAGCAGTCTCCGTACATAGGGTGGGATCCCCAAAAGCAACAACGCACAGTTCAAACCACTGCCGCGTGCAGAACTTTGCGGGCAAAAACAGCATCAGCTGAGGCCCGAACATCAACCTTGTAAAACTGGGAAAAGGTATGAACAGAAGACCAAGTAGCGGCCTTGCAAACTTGTTCAACAGAAGCCTGGTGCTGAAAGGCCCAGGAAGCCCCAACAGCACGAGTAGAATGAGCCGTAACACGGAAAGGAGGCTCCTTTCCCCTAGCAGAATAGGCCCTAAAAATAGCCTGGCGAATCCATTTGCTAATAGTAGACTTAGCAGGAGCCAGACCCTTGTGGGACCTGAAGGGACCACAAACAAGGCATCAGTCTTTCTAAAAGGTGCAGTAGCCACCAAGAAGAACTTCAAATTCCTGACCACATCCAGGAAATGCAAGGCCCCCCCTTGGAATTACCAGGATTAGGGCACAAGGAAGGAAGCACAATGTACTGATTGAGATGGAAGGCAGAGACAACCTTAGGCAAGAAATCAGGTTTAAAGCGGAAAACCACCTTGTCCTGGAGTAGGGGGCCTGAATAGAACGGGCCGCCAACTCCGAAACCCGCCTGACCGAGGTGATAGCCACTAAAAAGGCAACCTTAAGAGTAAGAATAGACAGAGCAGCCTCATGCACAGGCTCAAATGGAGGGCCCTGAAGGGCAGACAAAACCAAATTCAAGTCCCAAACCGGCAACAGAGGTTTGCGAGGGGGACGCACATGAGCAACCCCCTGGAACTCCTGACCAGAGGATGTTGAGCGAAAGACCTCTGGAAGAAAACAGCCAAGGCAGAAACGTGACCCTTGAGCATGCTGAGCTGAAGTCCCAGATCCAGACCATGCTGAAGGAACTCCAGAATCCTAGGAATGGAAAACACCCGACAGGGAAGGACCCTAGACTCACACCAGTCAATGTAGGCCCACCAGATCCCATAGCAGATGGTAGAAGAAGACTTCTTCCTAGCCCTGTTCAGAGTATTAACCACAGAATCAGAAAGCCCCTCATCACTTAAGATGGAGGTTTCAGCAGCCAGGCCTTCAAAGCCAGCGTTTGTAAATTGGGATGGCATAGCCGCCCTTGAGTGAGAAGGTCCGGCACCAGGGGCAGAGGGTACTGATCTACTGCCAGCTGAACGATATCTGCAAACCACACCTGTCTTGGCCAATGAGGGGCCACCAGGATTGCTGGCACCCTTTCCTGAGCCAGCTTGCGCAGAACCCTGGCCAGCAGGGGGAATGGAGGAAAGAGGTACAGGAGACGGAACCCCTGCCAGGATAGAGTCAGAGCATCCACCGCAAGGGCCAGAGACAAAGACTGGGAGCTTGTGATTGTGGTGGGATGCAAACAGGTCCACTTACGGAACCCCCCCAACGGTGACACAGGGATAGGAAGACCTCGCTGTTGAGAGACCATTCCCCCAGGCAAGAAGTCCCCCTGCACAGAAAATCTGCCTCCAGATTCTCCACCCCCGGAATGTACACTGCTGAGATGCAAGGGACATTGTCCTCCGCCCAGGACAGAATCATGGACACCTCCTTGAAGGCACCCTTGCTCCGAGTCCCTCCCTGATGATTGATGTAAGCAACCGCCGTCTGGTTGTCTGAGCGAACTTGGACCGGCCGACCCGGCAGGTGAGGAGTCAATTGGGCCAGAACCAACCGAACCGCCCTCAGTTCCAGAATGTTGATAGGAGCATGGGCCTCCTGAGGGCCCCACAGCCCCTGGAATTGTAGGGACTTCCAGAAGCCCCCCCCAACCTGACAGCCTGGCATCCGTGGTGACCGTCTCCCAACAGGGGGCCAGGAAGGATCTGCCCCCAAACAGGTTCCTCGAGTCCAGCCACCACAAGAGGGACCATGGACCAGAGGGGACAGAACAGACTGATAGGAGAAGGAGTTGAAGAGGTCTCATGTGAAACTGCGCATATGGAACTGCCTCAAAGCAGGACACCAACTGCCCCACTAGCTGCATCCCCTGCCGGATGGAGGGATGAGGGCATGACAGCAGGGAGTGAACCAGAGCTTGCAGAGTCCACCTTCTGCTGAGGAAAAAAGATCCTGGCCTGAACAGTATCCAGATTCATGCCCAGGAAGGAAGTAACCAGAGATGGGGATAGGGAAGATTTGGGGCGATTGATCACCCAGCCGAATGACTCCAGAACCGTCACCACCCGCTGGGTATCCAATACTGGAAGGACTGAGAAGTGATGAGAAGGTCGTCCAGATAGGGAAGAATGCGAATGCCCTGAGGAGAGCCATGACACCCGCCAGCACCTTGGTGAAGACCCTGGGGGCCGAAGTGAGACCAAAGGGCAGTGCCACAAATTGGCAGTGCTGGTCCGCCAGTGTGAACCTGAGGAATCTTTGATGCCCTGGGAAGACTGGAACATGAAGGTAAGCATCTTTGATGTTTATGGAGGTCATGAAGTCTCCCGGGCGCAACAAACTGATCGCGGAGCGCAGGGTCTCCATGCGAAAGTGCCTGGTCCTGATGAACTTGTTGAGCAGCTTTAAGTCCAGAATGGGTCTGACTGACCCATCCCTTTTGGGAACTGTGAACAGATTGGATTAAAAACCACGACCTCTTTCCACAGGAGGGACCTGACAGATGACCCCCAAGCCCAGTAGGTTTTGCACCGCCAGAAACAGCCCATGAGCTGCCAAGGGGTCTAGAGGAATACGAGAATGGAGAAATCTTGGAGTCGGCAATGCAGCGAACTCAAGCTTGTAGCCGGGAGGACACAACCTCCAGAATCCACCTGTCTGAGACCTGTTGTCCCCAGACATGAGCGAAGAGCCGCAGCCGTCCCCCCACCCGGATGGGTGAGGGCGCCCCTTCATGGCTGAGGAGGCTTGGTAACAGATTTGGGCTTGGACCCCCAGGAAGATCCGGAGCGAGCACGACCTCTGCCCCTGCCCCAGAAGTCTACCCTAGAGCCTGCAAAGGAGACCCCTCTCCCGGGCCTGGATTCGCGGTAGGAGGGAACAAAGGCCCCCGAACAGGCCGCAACTGCTTCTTACGTTGAGGCAACTTACCCCCCTTGGCAAACAGGTCCAAGCGATCACCAAATAAGCGCAGCCCCTTAAATGGAAGTCCCGTGAGGGCCTTCTTAGCAGCGTTATCAGCTGCCCACTGGCGCAGCCAAACAGAGCAGCGTATAGCAACCACCAATGCAAAGGTTCTACTACACATCCTAATGGTGTCATCTAACGCAGAGAGGACATATGCAATGAACATTTCACACTGTGACAAGGCCCTGAGCTCGGCTCTAGCAATATCTGGAGCGCCTTCCAACAGGCCCTTGAGGAGATACCTGATAGCAACAGCAGTGATAGCAGAAGCACAGACAGGGCGCAAGGCAGACCCCACACAGGCAAAAGCATGGGAAGCCAGCTGATCAATGCGCCGGTCCTCACTATCCTTAAGAGTAGTGGAATCAGGTGAATGGACCACAGACGTATTGGACAACCCAATACTGGAGCATCCACCTCTGGAGGGGTTGACCAACATTTAACCACATCAGCTGGAAAAGGGTACCTTTTATCCCAGCCCTTGGGGATTCTCGGGAGCCGGCCGGGGCGCTCCCATTCTTTGAGAACAAAATTATTGAAATGGGCCTGTTCTGGAAATTCCAGACGTGGTTTAGCAGTACTGAAAAGTTCCCCCTGTAACTTGGGAGCCGCAGCAGGAAGGGAGATAGAAAGCACATCAAAAATCTGAGTTAACATTCTATTGGTATCATCAGCATCCCAATGATCAGAGCCATAGTCAGCACCACTGAAATGCTATCATCAGATAACTCTGAGTCAGAGAACAATTCCCCCTCCTCAAGTGAGGTATAGTCAGACAAATCAAGAAAGTTCTCCGTCTCCATAGGAAAAGGCAGACGTACCCGACGCCACATGCCGCCTTTTAGCCGGGGCCTTACGGGCCGCAGAGCTAGCAATCAGCCTCTCAATGTTAGCCAACCTGGAAGACACGTCAGGCTGAGACTCCCCACTAGTATTAAGCTCACTGGGAGTCCTAATCAGGCTAGGGGGAGTGGGTGAGGACATAGTGGGCGCAGGCCCAGACACAGATAGCCCAGAATGCAGCGCAAGCACCTGCTGGGCGCAGGGTACACAGACACAGGCAAATCATCACTCACAGGGGATGCCCCACACACTACACACAGCCGGGCTTGTCCCGAGGGGACCCCGAGCACAATATCCTGTGAAGCCTCCATATGGTGATTAAGGAGGCACAACTGGCCAATAGGAATTACGCCGTACAAGCAACCCAGGATGCCCCAAATGTCCGCAGGGAAGTGGGAGGATTTAACAATTTAGGCCTCTAATAAAGTTATAGAAAAATAATAGAGGGAAGAGGACTGGGAGAAACCTCTTTACCACAGTGTTCTCCCGTCTGAAAGACATAATAAAAGAACACCCAAAAATAAAGCCCGCAAGGGCACTCACAGACCACATAGGGGGCCAGCAGACACTCCAGGAGGAAGGCAAGATGGTGCTGAAGGGAGCTCGAGGGGCGGGCCGCATGAGGGGATGACGCAGAACACGCCCCCGATAGGCCACGCCCCCTCCGCAGAGCACGCAATTGCCTTGCAGCAGCAGCCAATAGGAAAGCAGGGAAAATTGATAATGATGCCGCCGCTGACCGCGGACGGCACAGGGCGCGCGTGTCAGCGGCGGCAAATTCAAAATGAAGACAGGGCGCGGAGCCCTGAAAGGGAAGTAGAGTAACACAGTAAAAAGGACATAAAATCACATGCACCCCCCCCTTCCCCCCGACGGAACAAGGAGAGAGAGTGGATGACCCTTAAGGGGTCCCACCAAAGACCAGGGCATGGGAGGGCAAATAGCGGACAGGGCATCCCAACTCAGGTTCACCATAACCTGCACCGCCTACCCTTTGGTGGGGGATTGCGGCCGGAGCTAAGCTCCGTAACAGAGCACCAGTGGTAGGTGCTGCCTACCATCACCCGACCAGCGCAGCCAAAGCTGGGAGGCATAAGCAAAAGGTGGAACGGGTGGAAATAGCCCTACAGGGCCAAGGTCTGCTAAGCTCGGATCACCTGCGAGAAGAGAAGCCATCTTCTGACCTTCGCAGCCGACTGCAGAGAAGGAACCGGGGAATTTGTGGGAGGTCCCGGGTATATATGGACCGGGAGGGGCCTCTTTTTGCAATCTCTGCAGTCAAGCGCCCTCTGGCGGAGGTAATCCCATCTGTTATGAATCATTATCTGGAGCAGGACGTGCTGCATACTTAGAATAACAATAACAGACATCCAATCAGATCTCTCGAGACATTTTATTGATACAGAACAAGTCAGATAAAGGTCTTCTGTGGTTTTCCAGGGGGCGCAGTGTGATGGGACGCGGCAAGCTGCGGAGGGGATAAGATCGGCTCTATATGGCGCATAGACTATAGGGAATCAATAAAAGGGTAAGGAAAGAGGAGAGGGGCGGGGCGGGGCTTCCTAACGGAACTGGAGAGGGCTGATCCTCAGGCCAATCACGTCCTTCCCGATCTCCGTCACCTGAACCATGAAATAAAAGAGAAAATGTTATATATATATTATATATAAGGGTTCCAGATATGAAGGTGCAACTACCATCCCTGAATCACAATGCCCCGCCTCCTTGGGCATGACCTATATAGTGGGAGGAGTAATCTTCATGTCCCAAATCCTAAAAGCAGGGGATATACCTCATAAGGTAGGACAAATCTTAGTGCCCCACCTCCTATAGGCTGTCCATAGGTCTAATGGGAGGAGCCACCTTCTTAGTGCCCAACCACCTATAGGCCGCCAAGTAGGTTTTCTCTTTCTATATACCCCAGACTAGGCTTAAAGTCCTGAAATAACTGCCAGGCCCGGTGCTGGGCCGTCAGTGCAGGTGTGCGGCCCCCTGGGCCGTCAGTGCAGGTGTGCGGCCCCCTGGGCCGTCAGTGCAGGTGTGCGGCCCCCTGGGCCGTCAGTGCAGGTGTGCGGCCCCCTGGGCCGTCAGTGCAGGTGTGCGGCCCCCTGGGCCGTCAGTGCAGGTGTGCGGCCCCCTGGGCCGTCAGTGCAGGTGTGCGGCCCCCTGGGCCGTCAGTGCAGGTGTGCGGCCCCCTGGGCCGTCAGTGCAGGTGTGCGGCACTTACCGTTGTCACCCTACAGGTCTGTCCTTTGTACTCGGGGCTGTAGCAGGCGCCGCTGAGCGGGCACTTCTCCACGGGTTTGCCGCGGTAGATGGGTCTGTAGGAGGCGGCGCAGATGTCGAACGGGTTGTGCATGTCGTAGTTGAGCTGGTAGGTGTCAGTGAGGTTCTTCTCGCACGCCGCCAGGATCTTGCGCGTCTGTGGCGGGAGACATGGGTGTCAGCATGACATCATTTCTACCACTCCCACACCCCGGGCAGCCCCGCCCCCTTACCTGTTGCGCCACCTCGGGTTTAGGCCCCAGCTCCAGCAGCCGCCTGGCGAACACCGCCGCCGTCTTGAAGTTCTTCAGCTTGAAGAAGAGGTTGACCGCCGTCCGCAGCACCAGGATCATGTGCACGGGCTGCAGGTTGGAGTGTGTGAAGTAGGCCGCCATCTGCAGGGGAGGGGGAGGAGTTACTAAACGATCACGAGGCACGTCACATATGCCAAGCTCCGCCCCCCATCCTCGCCCCCCCCCCCCCCCCCCCCCCCCCCGCTTACCTCACAGATCCGCTTCTGTTGCTCCAGGGTGTCCTTAGGAAGCTTCTTGCGCTCGATTTCCATAGACAGACCCACTATGTATTCCTTGCAGATGGTGAGCAGCTGCTGAGCCTGGAATTAAAGGGGCACTCTGGTCATCAACGGGCGCAGCACTAACAAGGTCTTCATTAATCTTAAAGCGGACTTAAAGCGGACCAAAACCCACACACAATCTATAAAATTCAGGTCTCCCGGAAGCTCACCTTCTTTACCGGTCCAACGGCGCATGTGCAAGCAGCGCCCGCATCCGTGCTATCCCTTTAGAAGGGCGCAAGCCTGTGTCAAGCATTTATGAATGGCATATCAGTGCAATCCTCTTATTTCTAGCAGAAACCATCAGCTGTGAGGACTAATTGCTCTGCTGCACAGCAGAAAGAACTAACATTTTAGATGCTACATTGACTGAATAGTGTGCTGTAAATCAAGATTTGGCAGTGAACTGTGATAAAGAAACATTGTTGCAGCTTTCCCCTCACACACACACAATTACTCTAGCAGCTTGTTCAGTGTGTGTGTGTGTTTGTTTATATAACATAATACACAAGCTGCCCCGTGTTTCTGAGGCATTTATCTCTCTGTTTGGTGTTGCCTGCTGCTGGCACAGCTCTCCC
>CM051244.1:154938391-155028533 GCA_027917425.1 Gastrophryne carolinensis | reverse complement strand
TTAAGCCGGATGTGAAGGAGGCTTTATCTGATGCCACAAGGAGTGAGGAGGTTAGTACTATTGGCCTATTTTGTCTATTTCCAGACCCCTCAATCAGGATGCAGAAGGGGTGGAGGATGTGGGGAGGCCTTTAGGTGATAGTATTCAAGGTGATGCTTCCACAGGTTTCCGGCAGCCATGACACGCCAAGATGCTCACCTCTGAGATCTCCTGCTTGTTGTCCACCACCAGCAGGGGGACGCTGAGGAGAATCAGGCGGAACTTCTCCACGGCTTCCTCAAACTTGCCGGACGTGGTAAGCTGGTAGCACAGCTGCAGCCGCTGGATTAGGTCGTTCAGCTTCAGCCCGACCGCTGGAAGCCCGTTCTTTAATCCCGAGTCCTTCCTGTAGAGACGAGGAGAAAGGAGCTAGTATTAACCTTGTGATGGATGGAGGTCAGAATCAATAAAATGTATAATATACAGACAGCCACTTCACTCTGCGCTATTTCTCTTTCGCTTGACAATAATGCTTAGGATTATGAAGATAACAGAATATCCTGTTACTAATGTATTACTGTGATAAAGATGGCATCAGGATGCCGGACAACGCCTTTGAGTGGCCTTCCTTTAGGCATAGATAACATTCCGAAGTGCTCATTAGGTAGAACAGACCAATTACTGAGCTAGATATTCAGTTTTTTTCTAATATGAGTATTTGCCCCCTTTAGATGACGTATGTAAGTTTTCTATTTTACTATAAATAAAAAAAAACGTCAAAGGGAGGAGCAGCAGATGCATCTCTGTGAGCATCTCTAAAGAGTGTCTCGCGTATTTCTTATCTCCTAGGCTGATTTGAAAGACTGAACGACACCCAGGACCTCCGTTAAACGAGCACGAAGGAGGGGGTCTGCCTGACGGATAGCTGTCCTTGACAACCTCAGTTTTGCTAGAGGTAGCTATGGTGGTGGTCTCTACGGTGGTGTTTACTCACTGTGGTCACTGTGGATAAAGCCAAACAGGGCAACACCTCGCACCTACAGGCGGTACGGTAGAGTATGCTTACCAGTTGCGCTGTGGGTAACCATACATGGCAGGGAGTCCCGGCAGGGCCTGGTAGGTGCTGCGGCCTCGGGCGAAGGTATGAAGGAAAAGTTGTTTGAAGGGGTCGAAGTTCACCACTCCCACCTGATCATGGAGAAGCTGGAGAGAAAAGCGCAACTCGTAACTATCAGAAGACAACCCCTGCAAACGCATCAGCTAAAAGGAGATGTTCTCTCACCCGCATCGCCGTTTCAAAGGAGCCGGCCAGGACGTGGTCCACAGGAAGCTGCGAGTTGTTGCACCAAGCCTGAAACGCACAAAGGTCTGGTCACAAATCTGCACACAAGACCCCATCAGAGCGGATGAATTTGGACACAATGGCTTACCTGTGCTGGACTGCTGCCCTTTGTGGGGGGTACAAAGAAGCCATCTTCTCCTCCTCCGGATGAACCAGATGGAACATCCTGATATGAGAAACACGAGTATCAGTGACCAACCCCCTTGATGGCCCCCAACATAATGACATGTTGCTTTTCTGAGCTTCTTCAACAAGACAGAGGGCAAAACAATTGGTCAGAAGTCTCTGATTTGTCTAAGGGACAGCAAATCAGAGACTATTGAACAATGACTTCTGCCCCTTTCCTTTTGCTTTCCCACTGTTTACCCCAACCCTGAACGGCCTCTATCCATAGTGATTACCCTGTATATTAAAACAGCGTACTTAGGAAATAAAAATACCATTTTGTGAATACTCACCTAGTAAAATGGGTATTATGAGTGTGTCACACACCCCGCTTCAAGAATCCATAACATGTGGGTAATATCGTCCTGAAGAGGGCGTTCCTGCAGAGATGATAGCAAAAGAAAGCCCCTCCCTGATCCATAAATACCTGGGACCTCCCACTCACTACCCAGTATACAGAAAGCAGTAAGGTAAGGGACCAGGAAGAGGCAAATATAAACAACCACCACGCAAAGTTCGCAATAAAGAGGATCCTGAATACAAAAGGGCGGGTTGAAGCGGGGTGTGTGACACACTCATAATACCCATTTTACAAGGTGAGTATTCACAAAATGGTATTATTCTTAGTATGTCACACACCCCGCTTCAAGAATCCATAACATGTGGGACATCCAACAGCAGTGTCCATAACAAGGGCGGGGATCCAAAACTAGGCAACAATGCACAACCTTAAACCACAACAGCTTGCAAAACTTTGCGGCCAAAAACAGCATCCGCTGATGCCCTAACATCAACCTTGTAAAACTTGGAAAAGGTGTGAACCGAAGACCAGGTAGCGGCCTTACAAACTTGTTCAACAGAAGCCTGGTGCTGAAAGGCCCAGGACGCACCAACTGCACGAGTAGAATGAGCAGTAACACGAAAAGGGGGACTCCTCCCCTTGGCAGAATAGGCCCCAATGATGGCCTGACGAATCCATTTACTAATGGAAGATTTGGCAGGAGCCAAACCTTTCCTAGGCCCGCAGGGCACCACAAAGAAAGCATCAGTCTTACGAAAGGAAGACGTAACCTCCAGATAATGTTCCACAACACGAACTACATCCAAGGAATGCAATGCCCTTTCCTTGTCGTCGCTGGGATTTGGGCATAGAGAGGGCAAAACAATGTCCTGATTCAGATGAAACTCCGAGACCACTTTAGGAAGAAAATCCTGCTTGAAACGAAAGACAACCTTGTCCTGATGTTTCTCGAAGTACGGAGCTGTAATGGATAAAGCTGCCAACTCAGAAACAAGCCTAACCGAAGTGATAGCCACCAAAAAGGCCACCTTTTGGGTAAGAGAAGACAAAGCTATCTCATTCAAGGGCTCAAACGGAGGGCCCTGGAGAGCAGAAAGAACCAGGTTCAAATCCCAAACTGGAACAAAAGGCTTCCTAGGAGGCCGAACATGTGTAACACCTTGGAAAAAGGTCTTGACTAAGGGATGAAGTGCAAAAGACCTTTGGAAGAACACCGCCAGGGCAGAAACCTGCCCTTTCAATGTACTAAGCTGGAGCCCCAGATCTAGACCATGTTGGAGAAACTCTAAAATTCTAGGAATGGAGAACTCTCGACAAGAGAAAGACCTACTTTCACACCAATCAATATAGGCCCTCCAAGTCCTGTAGTAAATAGAAGAGGAAGAGCGCTTCCTGGCACAGATAAGAGTCTGAATCACTGCGTCAGAAAGACCTTCCTCCTTCAAGATGGCGGTTTCAGCAGCCATGCCGTCAAAGCCAGCGATGGTAAATTGGGATAGCGCAGCCGACCCTGGGTGAGCAGGTCCGGCAGCAGAGGCAGGGCGAACTGATCCTCTGCCAGTCTTACAAGATCTGCGAACCAAACTCGCCTTGGCCACCTTGGGGCCACCAGAATTGCCGACGCACCATCCAAGGCCAGTTTGCGCAGCACTCTGGCTAGCATTGGGAACGGAGGAAACAGGTAAAGGAGCCCCAGATCCCTCCAGTTTAGAGACATGGCATCCACTGTCAGAGCCAGAGGATCCTGCGAGAGAGACACAAAGACTGGAAGCTTGTGATTGTGACGAGAAGCAAAGAGGTCCACCGCTGGGACCCCCCACCTGAGACATATCGAACGAAACACCTTGGGACTGAGAGACCACTCCCCCTGACGAGAGGAGGTCCTGCTCAGCAAGTCCGCCTCCGTGTTCTCCACTCCCGGAATGTAGACTGCTGAGATACACGGGACGTGGGTCTCTGCCCAGTCCAGAATCAAAGACACTTCCCTGAGGGCACTCCTGCTGCGAGTCCCTCCTTGGTGATTGATGTAAGCAACCGCCGTTCTGTTGTCCGACCGGACCTGAACTGGCAGGCCTCTCAACTGATGAGTCAAGCGAAACAGAACCAACCTGATGGCTCTCAACTCCAGAACATTGATGGGCTCGTGAGCCTCCCGCGGGCCCCACAAACCCTGAAACTGGAGGTCCTTCCAAACACCCCCCCAACCTGACAGACTGGCATCCGTGGTGACTGTTTCCCAACACGGAGCCAGAAAAGATCTGCCCTTCAACAGATTGACCGACCCCAGCCACCATTGCAGGGATCGACGAACTCGGGGAGTCATCAGGAAGGACTGATCCAACGATAGAGGAGACTTGTCCCAAACCTTCAACAGATGAAGCTGAAGCGTCCTTGTGTGAAACTGCGCAAAGGGAACTGCCTCGAATGAGGCCACCATTAACCCCACCAGCCTCATCCCTAACCGGATGGTCGGATGAGGGGTAGACAAGAGAAGCCGAACTAACTCCTGAATCAAAAGAATCTTGGCCTGGGGTAGAAACACACTGGCCTGTGAAGTGTCCAGAGACATTCCCAGAAAGGTCAGAATTCTGGACGGAGAAAGAGAAGACTTGGGGTGGTTGATCACCCAACCGAACCTTTCCAGAGTGGACACCACCGCTCTGGTGTCCAACTCCGCTTGGTTGAAGGAAGAGGCCATGATCAGTAGATCGTCCAAATAGGGCACGATGCGGATACCCTGGCCTCTGAGCAGAGCCATCACCCCCGCTAGCACCTTGGTGAACACCCGAGGAGCTGAGGTGAGACCGAAAGGAAGTGCCACAAACTGAAAGTGCCGATCCTCCACCACGAACCTGAGAAACCTCTGGTGTGCTGGAAAAACCGGAACGTGTAGATAAGCATCCTTGATGTCTATGGACGTCAGAAAGTCTCCCTGACGAAGAGAGTGAATGGCCGAACGCGTTTCCATGCGGAATTTCCTCGGCCGGATGAACCTGTTGAGAAACTTCAGATCCAAGATGGGTCGGACCAACCCGTCCTTCTTGGGTACCGTGAACAGATTGGAATAAAAGCCCCTGCCCCGATCTGAAGGGGGCACTGGGCAAATGACAGCCATGTCCAGAAGATTCTCCACTGCCACCAGGAGCCCCTGCGCCGCTAGAGGCTCCGACGGCATCCGAGACCTGACAAATCTGGAAGGGGGGCGGAGCTCGAACTCCAGCTTGTAGCCGGAAGACACCACTTCCCGGATCCATCTGTCCGAGACCTCTTGATCCCAGATCAGAGAGAAGTGCTGCAGCCGTCCCCCCACCCGCATGGGTGAGGGCGCCCCCTCATTGCTGAGCCGGCTTAGCAGCCGGTTTGGGCTTAGAGCCCCAACTGTATCCAGAACGGGCACGTCCTCTGCCCCTGTTTCCGGAATCTCCTCTGGAAGAGGGAAATGCAGAACCCCTACCAGATCTGGCCCCCCGAAAGGAGGGGGTAAAGGCAGGCGCCCCCCGAAAAGGGCGGCGTTGTTTCTTACGTTGAGGTAACCTACCACCCTTGGTGACAGAATCCAATGTCTCTCCAAAGAGCCGTAGACCAACAAAGGGTAAAGCCGTCAGTGATTTTTTGGACATAAAATCGGCCGCCCACTGGCGCAGCCACACCGACCGCCGAATAGCCACAAGCAGAGCCGACGTCCTACCACACATCATCAAAGTGTCATCCAAGGCGGTCAACACAAAGGATAGAAACAACTCACACCGTTTAAGGCTAAGGAACTCGTTACTACCAGGACGAAGCCCGGAAGAAGTCAACAGGTCCCTGACCACAGACCTGGTAGCCAACACCATTAGCTCCGAAGCACACACAGGCCGGATGGCCGACCCAATGCTAGTAAAGCCATGAGAAGCCATCTGATCAATACGTTTATCCTCTCCATCTTTGAGAGTGGAACAATCAGGTCTGTTTATAACCGAGGAGTTAGACAACCCCAAAACCGGTGCATCCACCTCGGGGGGAGATGCCCAGCGCTTGACCGCCTCAGAAGGAAAGGGATATTTCCTATCCCACCCCTGAGGGATGCCAGGGAGCCGAGCCGGCCTATCCCATTCCTTGTCAATGATTCTATCAAAATGGCGTTGCGTAGGAAACTCCAGGCGCGGCCTGGATTCCTCAAACAATTCACCTTTCTGCTGTGACGCCTCCTCGGGAGGGGAAATATTCAGAACTTCCAGCATGAGAGACAGAGCGTGAGGAGAGTCCAAGGATCTCCCTAAATCAGAAAGCTCGGCATCAGCGCCAGCAGACTGCTCATCATCCGAAAATTCTGAACCCTCATCAACTTCCCCCTCCTCTAGCTGAGGATAATCAGACCAATCCAGATTGTCTCTGTCATCAAGATCATCCACCGGCGGAGCCGGCGACAAATGCTTTCTCTTAGACGGAGCCTTACGGGCGACCGAGCTAGAGAGCATTTTCTCAAGGCTAGCCAATCTGGCACACATCTCGGATTGCAGATCCCTGCCCATGACCACGTCACACGGGGCACGAGTCAAGGCGGGAGGGGGAGTTGAGGTGGCCGGCTGTGCTGACCCCGCCGCTTGGGGTTCGGACTGCCGCGTAATAGTTTGCTGTGCACATGGTATACACAGTAACACATCATCCCCAGTAATGGAAATCCCACACAACATACACTTTTTGGGATGCCCCGAAGGGGTCCCAGTCCCAGTATCCGGGGATGCCTCCATAAGGTGAATTTTGAGTGGTCGCTATGACCCAGGGAATTACGCCAGTTAGACAACCCGGGATGCCCCTTTAATGTCCCGAGTGGGAGGATTTGTGATGCTAAAATGGACCCAGGGACCCAGGATCAGGAGAGACCTTCCAATACTACAGAAGATCCTCCTGGATAACCTTCACCTAAAAGACAGAGAGAGACCCATAAGTCCCTACAATAAGACTTAACAGATAAAGAAAAGAAGAAATAAATGAGGCCCACAGGGCCACTCACAAACGCTGCGATGAACGATCCGCCTCAGAACAATGGCGATTTCTGAGGTGAAGTGAAGAGAAGAAGAACTGCCTTGTCAGGGGCGTGGTCTGCGCAGCCCGCGCAAAGCTGATCTGTGCCCCTTAAGCTACCTAGTAACAGGGAGCTGCCTAGCAACAGGGAGCTCAGCTCCGCAGCGGCGCCAGTACAGAGGAGGGCGGAGCCGCGGCGACGCGCCGAAAGCTCGGCTCCGCCCCCCCTTCCAGTGTGAATGAAGCGTGAGGGAAGAAGTCCCTCACGCACCAGCCCAGAGACCGGCGCCGCCGTTGTCGGCTGCCATGACAGCGGGTGCTCCCGCTATCACTAGCGGAGCACCCGCCCCGCTCGCTGCGGCGAGGAATGAATGAGAGAACGGGGGCTGGCCACAGCAGAGCGCCGAGTGCCAGCACCGCCCCCCCAAAGCGTGTGAGGTAAAAAATTTACCTCACAGACTGAAAAACCCCGGCACCCGGCTGCAATGACAGCCGCGGTGCTGCAACATAGTAACAACAGTGCAACCAATTCATTGAGAGATTACTTCCAGACGCTCCACATCAACAAGAGAAAGTGAATAAAGAGAATAAAGCTAACCCCTATGAGAGGAACCCCCAGCCCCCATAGTTGGTAAAGGGAAGGGGCCCCCCCCCCCCAGGGGAAAAGTCAAGGGACGGGGCATCCCAAACCGGGATCACCTACCCGGTATGACCGCCTACCCTCTCTTTTAGGGTCTCACGGTGGAGCTCTGCTCCTCAGCACCAGAGGTGCCAATGTACCCTCGCTCGGGCCAGCAGCCAAGACTGTGGAGGCATGTAATCTGAGGTAAATTTTGGGACAAACAGGGGTCCGAGCGGAAATAGACAAAATAAGAGGCCGGGAGTTACCCCGGCTACCTGAAATCCCCCTGTGCAAGGAGGAGCCATCATCTTCTGACTTGCTCGCCGTCTGCAGAGATGGAAAAAACTGGGTAGTGAGTGGGAGGTCCCAGGTATTTATGGATCAGGGAGGGGCTTTCTTTTGCTATCATCTCTGCAGGAACGCCCTCTTCAGGACGATATTACCCACATGTTATGGATTCTTGAAGCGGGGTGTGTGACATACTAAGAATAGTGTTTCTGATGTGATTTCTTCCCCGCGTTTCGTGTTTCTTCCCCACGTTTGCCCCCCCTCGTGTTTCTTTCTCGCGTAAGCCCCCTTTCGTGTTTCTTCCTCACGTATCCCCCCCTCGTGTTTCTTCCTCACGTATCCCCCCCTCGTGTTTCTTCCTCACGTATCCCCCCTCGTGTTTCTTCCTCACGTATCCCCCCCTCGTGTTTCTTCCTCACGTATCCCCCCCTCGTGTTTCTTCCTCACGTATCCCCCCCTCGTGTTTCTTCCTCACGTATCCCCCCCTCGTGTTTCTTCCTCACGTATCCCCCCCTCGTGTTTCTTCCTCACGTATCCCCCCCCTCGTGTTTCTTCCTCACGTATCCCCCCCCTCGTGTTTCTTCCTCACGTATCCCCCCCCTCGTGTTTCTTCCTCACGTATCCCCCCCCTCGTGTTTCTTCCTCACGCTTTCCCCCCCCTCGTGTTTCTTCCTCACGCTTTCCCCCCCCTCGTGTTTCTTCCTACCTCACGTTTCCCCCCCTCGTGTTTCTTCCTCACATTTCCCACCCTCACGTTCCCACTGTTTACCCCAATTCTGAACTGCCTCTATCCATAGTGATTACCTTGTATGTTAAAACGGTGTACTTGGAAATGAAAAGTGATTCTGATGTTCCCCATCGGGTTCCTCCTCAGGTTTCTCCAAACCCTGAACTGCCTCTATCCATAGTGATTACCTTGTATGTTAAAACGGTGATCTTGGGAAAAAAAGTTAATTCTGATGTTCCCCATTAGGTCCCTCCTCAGGTCCCCCCCCCTCGTGTTTCTTCCTACCTCACGTTTCCCCCCCTCGTGTTTCTTCCTCACATTTCCCACCCTCACGTTCCCACTGTTTACCCCAATTCTGAACTGCCTCTATCCATAGTGATTACCTTGTATGTTAAAACGGTGTACTTGGAAATGAAAAGTGATTCTGATGTTCCCCATCGGGTTCCTCCTCAGGTTTCTCCAAACCCTGAACTGCCTCTATCCATAGTGATTACCTTGTATGTTAAAACGGTGATCTTGGGAAAAAAAGTTAATTCTGATGTTCCCCATTAGGTCCCTCCTCAGGTCCCCCCCCCCCCCCGCCGCAAGTTCCTCCTGTTTCCCATCAGGTTCCTCCTCATCCTCTGGTCAGGAACTAGTACAATGGTCTACCCAGAGGTAGGAAATCATGCTCATTGTGGTTAACCCCAATTCCTGCAGGGAGATCTGATACCCATCACTACTTTATAACAGTCTAAAAATATTCACCAATTCTGGTGGTAGGTCCAAATCTTCCTCCACATCCCATCCACCTCCTTCCTCCTGACCTTTGCTGGGAGCGTCATCTCCAAATGTATCGCCGGCATCCACAAAGCCATCTAAGAGAAGACAATCTTTAGTGTCAAATTCCTACTAAAAGGCAGACGAAAACCAAAAACACAGTCCTCACCTTCATCCAACTGGAGCTCAGCATCCTCTCCCCAGCCTTCTCCTCCAACAGTCTCCACGTCAATATCAGCTGCCAGGCCTTTGGCTGTGTGACACACAATGGACATGTCATCACGCTGGAACCCCTGAGGTGTCCCCAGACATGGTAATACTTATTCATGTAGTTATGTTACCTTTGTTTGCAATGGTTCCTTCAAAGAAGCCCTTAGACATGGTGAGCAGGGGCCAGTTGGTGTCCAGTGGCATGACCGGGGGAGGTGGCAGCAGCAGTTTGGCATTAGGGTCCACCTCTGGGATCTAAGACATAAAAGAAGCTGCTTAGTTCCTCCTTTGAACAATGAATTCTAATTCTCTGACTGGGTAAATTGTAGGAATGGCCCAGAAAGGACCTAAAAAACGGCTTATTACCGTTTTGTGGGGAATCCTGATTTGGGATGCCCCATCAGGACAAAACCCTTGGATCCCCTGGAATCTTACTTTTTTGGCAATCCCATGAAAGAATCCCTTCAACTGCTACACTAACCTCACTAAGCGTTTAGGATTCGCACAGCCAAGCTGGAGCAGCACCCACAGAACCTGTGCAAGTGCCATGATTTCACCAGAAAGGTAAGAAAACAAAGCAAACCGAAGGGTTTTAATACAGCAAAGCATCCCAAACTAAACCTCAGGATAGTGGAAATCAACTCCATCATCATCTCCAGAGCCGGCCAGCTATGTGCCCCTGGGGCATCCCTATCCAGAATTCCTCACTCTGTGAACCCCCTACGCAGGCCTGCATTGACTGACCTTTTTGGCAGTACCGCACCGCGGTCCCCGGCCTCCCAGCAGCCAAGGTGTGCTCCTGTGACCAGCCATTCATATAGACTTGGCATTGAAGGGTGCTGCACATTGTAGGGAAACCCAGGAACAAGGACCTATCACCAGGATAGTAAAAATCTTGGCAATAGGTCCACTTAAGCCTTAAAGGTGGACCAAAACCTTCAATCCTGGCACTCCACTAATTGCATTTTAATTCAGAACTCACTGCCTGGGTTTTGGTGTGTTTTAAAGAGGAACACTCACCACCCACCTTGGTAAACTCATCTTTACCCACAGCGCATGCGTGCCTGTTCCCTAGAGCTTTCAGATCTCCGCCTTTAGCTTGGCGCACACACATGCGTTGGCCAATCAGATAGGCCTGGCACGAGCGTGGCCCTATCTAGTGGAATGCTGAGGATGCAGCGAGGGCTCATGTAAAAGAGTGGATCGGTGATGCAGGGGGTTTATACAGCGGGGAAACCCAATTCAGGATGCCCCATAAAGTGTTTGACCACCGCTTTAAGCGTCTTATAAACTCGAGAGGTGGGGGGGGGGGGGTATTCGTTCCTCAAAAGGTTAAAGTAGACTAAAACCTTCATTCCCAGCACTCCCACCAGCTTGTCGGATTGGCAGGAGCGTGCAGCAGGAGGGAACTGGCAAATTCAGGACTCATAGCCTGAGTTTCTGTTCTGAAGGGAAACCTGTATCCTTTTATATTGCCAGCAATGACTCCATCTTATCCTCTGCTCAAATTCAAATCACAATTTCATGTAAAGCTAGACCACAATTACAGGGAACAGAAAGTTTGGTTTCTTATAAATCATGGGACCACCTGTGGAATGAAACTGGCTAAAACTGCCCGGCCAAGCTTCCCCGGTAACATCTACGTCATTAAGACCTAGTAGCTTCTAGAAAGTTCTGAGATGAGGTGTATAAATACTGAGTTGCCTCAAACGACAGATCACTTTTTGAAACTGCTTAGTGTGCGTGTCAGAATGGCGTGGGTGTGGCGGGAAACTCCATCAGACCAGACCAGACTAGCCACAGGACGTGTATCTAACAGTTTCGCTTTAAATTAGGCTGCTTTCTGCTCACTTCGAACAAGTCAGCCAACGCTTGCCACATCCCCTTGTATGGCTGCCAATCATGTAACTGTCAGTGGGTGGCTGGGTGGGCTCGTACTTTGATGGATGGAGGTCAGAATCAATAAAATGAATATATATATGAACATTCCCTCTCTCCATTCACACCAGTTGATTTCAGATTCATATCTATCTTTGCATTGTATGCTTTAGTGGCTAATAAAGGTGAAATAAACCCTCAGTCAGCCACTTATCTCTGCGCTGATGCTTTCCTTTTGCTTGTACTGAAATACAAGCAAAAATGCAATAAAGTTAATGAAGCACTTAGCTATTACTGTTGTGATAAAGATGGTGTCGGGAACCCAGACAACGCCTTTGAGTGGCCTCCCTTTAAAACGTAGATAACATTCCAATGTGCTCATTAGGTAGAACAGACCAATTACTGAGCTAGATATTCAGTTTTTTTTCTAATATGATTTTCCCTTCTAGATGACGTATGTAAGTTTTCTATTTCACTATAAATAAAATCATCAAAGGGAGGAGCATCAGATGCATCTCCGTGAGATAGTCGAACGCATTCCAATGACTGTGTCCTTCTGTCACGCGTATTTCTTATCTCCTAGGCTGATTGGAAAGACTGAGCGACACCCAGGACCCCCGTTAAACGGGCACGAAGGAGGGGGTCCATTTGACGGATAGCCGTCCTTGAGAGTACATTAAAGAGGACCAACACCCAGGGGTGATCGGCCCGGAAATCTATAAGATTCCCGGGCCGATCACCTCCCACCCCGCGGGACATCCGAGATCGGGATGTCCCGCGGGGTGAAACCCCCCAGAAACCCCAAAAACACCTTACCTGATCCGCCGCCGCTTCCGCCGCCGCCGCCTCCCGCGCACCCCTCCAGACGTGCGCGCGCCCGCGCCGGCCCTCTGTGAATGGCCGGCGGGGGCGCGCGCGCGCCGAGAGTGACGCGCGGGAGGCGGCGGCGGCGGAAGCGACCTGGACGTTCCTGATCCCCGCCTGGACGTTGGCGGGGATTGGCTGCAGCGCTCACGTGGGAGCGTTGAGAGGTGAGTTTTTTGGGGTTTCTGGGGGGTTTCACACAGCGGGGCACCCCCGATCGGGGTGCCCCGCCGAAGTGGACCAAAACCCAGGATAGTCAAAATCCTGGGTGTTGGTCCACTTTAAACCTGAATGGTTGCCATGTGACTGGCAGTCATACTAGGGAAAGAAGTGGGGAAGTTGTAAGCATTGGCTGACTTGACTTTAATTGAGCTTTAAAAAGGTGGGCATGTGACCTTCTGTATACCAGCAAAACAAATGGCAGCTATCGCTTCACTGCTACTGTCCAATCATCATCAATTGACAGGCGGGACTTACGATTTCTTTCTCAGGGTCGAAGGATTCTCGCAGGCTCTCTTCCTCATCATTGATGCCATGCGTGGCTGCAGTGAGATAGGCCAGAGACTCTGCAAGAGAGGAACAACTGTGCATCAGGGGACGACGGGGGACAACCGGGCACCTGGGGACGACGGGGGACAACCGGGCACGACCAGGTATCATGGGATGACGGGGTGCGACAGGGCATAACCAGACATCTGGAAACGGCGGGGGACAACCGGGCATCAGGGGACGACAGGGACAACGGGCCATCAAAGGGCAACCAGGCATCTGGGAACGACGGGGGACAACCGGGCATCAGAGGACAAGGCATCAGGGAGGCAAGTTAGGGAACAGAGGCTGAAGCCAACGGTGAGTAGACTTACTTTGTCCACAGTTCTTCAGGATCTTCACTCGCTCATCGATGTCCCCAAGGTAGAGAGCATTCTGGTACTGGCCGCTCATGTCCTTCCGGATCTCCGCTGCGAAGAGAGAGCAAAAAGGGTTAATAATAGGGATCTGGTGGGCATGGGTAATAAAAGCCCTCATAAAAGCGCCATTCCAGGTATGATCCACCTGAAGGGGACTAGCAGATTATTCCATTAATGCAGTGGGTGCTTTAAGGATATTAGCCTATTGTAAAGCTACTCTGTGTGTGACCGAGTGAGGAGACAGCAAGGTGGGCACCTACCTGGTGGCAGGAGGATATTGTAAAGGCTCTCCAGCAAGGTGGTCGCCGGCACTTACCTATCTTCATCATCTTGCGCAGCTTCTCCAGGTTGCCGGTGATGAGGTAGAGGAAGGAGAGCTTATCGAAGTTCTTGGTGCGCTGGTAGCACATCTCCACGATCTGGTGGTTGCCCTGAAGCAGAGCCACCTCGCCCAGCTTCTCCCAGCAGTTCTTATCGTCCAGAGCTTTGGCAGCCTCCAGAGCGATCTGGTGAGGGGTGGACACAGAAGCAGTTAGTACTGGTCCACACAAGTTCACAGGGAGGTAAGTAATAATCGCAGAGGTAAGTCCACTGACCTCAATGTTGCCGCACTCCAGGGCCAGGCTAAAGCGGGTCTTCTCGTCCTTCACAAAGTGCAGGGCCACCTCTGGGTAACCTTTCTTCTGCAGGTAGGCGATGATGGACTGGCCCACCAGCTTGGCGTTCCTCACCATGTGCAGCACCTGAAAATCGGGACAGCGACTTGTTTTACTGGGTATGTGGCGCCAACACCCCCTATGCCGACGCCCCAAGCTTTCATGCAAGTGGACCAACCACCTATTCTGGCCCCACTGTCTAAAGGTAACCTGGGGACAGACTAGGGATGCTCCGCTAGGTGAGCCCCCAGATAACCCTGCATTCACTCCCCCTTTCTGCTCCCACACCACGCTCACCAGCCACATTCCCATCATCCCTGTAGGCGAGACGCCTGCCTGTGCATGTGGTGTGGGGCCGGGGGTTCCCACAGTGGGGCATCCCCAAGCGAAGCAATTCAGAGCCCCAGCTTCAGCATACCTCATCGTACTTCCTGTTGATCAGAGCCAGCTTAAACTTGAATTCGGTCGGGTCAATGGTCAGCACCCTGGGGCGGCACTCCCGGTCCAGGCAGTAGACGTTGTTGCCCTTGACGCGGGTGATGTAGATGGGCAGATCCAGAGTACGGATGATGCCGTGATCACTAAGAAAAACACAAGATTAGCACAGTGATGTCATAGCTGGGGCGCGCGGCCCAGACGCCTGAAGGAAACGGGATAATGAGGCTTACCCGGTGGTGAGGGCGTATTTGATGTGGTTGCTGGTGGTGTAGATAAAGACGCCGCTCTCGTCCCAGGCACCGCTCTTGACGCGGATGTTCTCGTGGATGTTACACAGGGATTCCAGCTTCCTGTTGCAGATCATGATGGCTTTATGGGGGAAACAAAATGATGGTTAAGCATTAAAGAGCTGCAAATCAGAGGACCAGCATCATTGAGCAGCCAATCAAACGCCGGATACTCACCATGCTTAGCCAACAGAGCCACATGTGACATGTCGGAGGACCAGATAACATACTTCACTTTGGAGATTTTCACGGAGGCCAGAGTTCTGCAGAAACAGAGAAGTGCGAGGGTTAATAGGGAGCCTGTTCATTAAAGGACAGCTGTCCCTCAAATTAACATTCAAATAGTAGTCCCACATCCTGCCATGTCTATAAGAAAACAGACATGCCCCATGAATACAATAGACTATATTCACACCTAGCTGGCAACAAGCTGTACTTTTGAAAAGGAATCCTTGAATTCCTAATTAGGTCCTCAGACCCAGACATTTCAATATATGCTGGACACATGGGCATTAGATGATATTTTTGGGAAGCATTGTAACTCTTGAGATATGTCAGTTATGACTATATTAATGAGAGAGTCTTAGTCACAACTATAAGACCTTTCATTTGATATCAAACATGGTCTACATATATTGTCCAGAGCTTGACAATCCACATAGTATCAGACTTTGTATGATATATATTTCATGTTTGGGTTCATTTAACTAAGAAATTAATGGGGATCATGAATGTCTTGGTTACAATATGATAACATGAATATTGTGGGAGTTATACCCTTTATAAGATAATATGTGTCTAATTTCATAGAGGCCGGATGGGGGCAGACTTTGGCAGACACTCCCACGAGGTGGGGAATGCTGGCCACTATCCCTAGTGTTCAATATATTAGGAAGCTGTGTGCAGGGGGAGGCAGTCGATGGATGGGCCTCTTACCAGGATAATGGTCATTAAACCATAAGTATCTCTATCTGTCTCTGCATTATCTCTCTCTAACCATTATAACATTTCTTGTACTGTAACTAATGTATAACTTACTCTCTCTCTAACCATTATAACATTTCTTGTACTGTAGCTAATGTATAACTTACTCTCTCTAACCATTATAACATTTCTTGTACTGTAACTAATGTATAACTTACTCTCTCTCTAACCATTATAACATTTCTTGTACTGTAACTAATGTATAACTTACTCTCTCTAACCATTATAACATTTATTGTACTGTAACTAATGTATAACTTACTCTCTCTAACCATTATAACATTTCTTGTACTGTAGCTAATGTATAACTTACTCTCTCTAACCATTATAACATTTCTTGTACTGTAACTAATGTATAACTTACTCTCTCTCTAACCATTATAACATTTCTTGTACTGTAACTAATGTATAACTTACTCTCTCTAACCATTATAGCATTTATTGTACTGTAACTAATGTATAACTTACTCTCTCTAACCATTATAACATTTATTGTACTGTAACTAATGTATAACTTACTCTCTCTAACCATTATAACATTTATTGTACTGTAACTAATGTATAACTTACTCTCTCTAACCATTATAACATTTATTGTACTGTAACTAATGTATAACTTACTCTCTCTAACCATTATAACATTTCTTGTACTGTAGCTAATGTATAACTTACTCTCTCTAACCATTATAACATTTCTTGTACTGTAGCTAATGTATAACTTACTCTCTAACCATTATAACATTTCTTGTACTGTAACTAATGTATAACTTACTCTCTCTCTAACCATTATAACATTTCTTGTACTGTAGCTAATGTGTAACTTACTCTCTCTAACCATTATAACATTTCTTGTACTGTAACTAATGTATAACTTACTCTCTCTAACCATTATAACATTTCTTGTACTGTAACTAATGTGTAACTTACTCTCTCTAACCATTATAACATTTCTTGTACTGTAACTAATGTATAACTTACTCTCTCTAACCATTATAACATTTATTGTACTGTACTTGTACTGTAACTAATGTATAACTTACTCTCTCTAACCATTATAACATTTATTGTACTGTAATGTATAACTTACTCTCTAACCATTATAACATTTCTTGTACTGTAACTAATGTATAACTTACTCTCTCTAACCATTATAACATTTATTGTACTGTAACTAATGTATAACTTACTCTCTAACCATTATAACATTTATTGTACTGTAACTAATGTATAACTTACTCTCTAACCATTATAACATTTATTGTACTGTAACTAATGTATAACTTACTCTCTCTCTAACCATTATAACATTTATTGTACTGTAATGTATAACTTACTCTCTCTAACCATTATAACATTTATTGTACTGTAATGTATAACTTACTCTCTAACCATTATAACATTTCTTGTACTGTAACTAATGTATTCTAAGTATGTCACACACCCCGCTTCAAGAATCCATAACATGTGGGTAGTATCGACCTGAAGAGGGCGTTCCTGCAGAGATGATAGCAAAAGAAAGCCCCTCCCTGATCCATAAATACCTGGGACCTCCCACTCATCACCCAGTTTTCCATCTCTGCAAGACGGCGAGCAAGTCAGAAGATGATGGCTCCTCCTTGCACAGGGGGATTTAAGGTAGCCGGGATGATTCCCGGCCCGCTATTTAATTATTTCCATTTGGACCAATTTACTCCTAGAATATATATGCCTCCCAGCCGTGGCTGCGGGTCCGAGCGAAGGTTTTTTGTTAGCACCTCTGGTGCTTAGGAGCAACGCTCCACCGTGAGACCCTATAAAAGAGGGTAGGCGGTTACTCCGGGTTGGTGATCCCGGCTTGGGATGCCCTGTCCCTTAGTTTAATTATTGCAATGGCCCTCCCAGGATCCCTTTCCATAGTGGGGATGGGTGGTTGTTGGGTCCCCTCCTTATTATTTCTTCAGTCGAGAGGCTGCCTTTTCTCACTGTTTTGTGTGTGTGTCTGTGCCTTTAAATGTCATTTTCAGCGCTGCGGTCGTGTTTGGAGACCTCTGTGTGGTTTTTTTGTATTTCCCTCATTATGGTGGAGGTAATTTACCTCACGCAATGCATAGTATGTAGTGGGGGGGGCGGGGCCGGACCTTCGGTGCGGGCCGGGGTCCGTCCCTCCTTGTGTGTGACTGTGTCCTCCGTTTTTTATTTTGTGACAGGTTGAGTGTGTCTTCACTTTTGGGGGTACTAAGCACCCCGGCCGCATAGTTACTACGGCGCGGGACGGTGTTGGCGCTTGAGGGAATCTTCCCTCACGACTATGCTCTTGGGGGCGGGGCCGGTATTGCAGCGTCACGCGGCCCGCCCCCATCTCCAAGCGCCGCTGAGGAGCTGATCGGTGCTTGGGAAGGGAGGGGGGCGTGGTTTGACGTCTCGCGCGCCCCGCGCTGGCCACGCCCCCTTTCTCCTCATCTCCTCTTCTCATCCGACAGGATTCTCTTCACGGTCACCGCCATTACGAGTCCCGAGGTTATGTGAGTGGCCAGTGGTCCCCTAATCATTTTATACTGTCTGCTTGTGTGCATGTCTTTTGAACGTCTCCTCATTAGTACCTTCTGTGTCTTTCAGGAGGAAGTTGTCAGGAGGATCTTCAGTAGCATTAGAGGGTTTTTTTCTCCCGGTCCTAATCCCTGGGTTCCATTTATTGTTCTTAAATCCTCCCACTCGGGACATTAAAGGGGCATCCCGGGTTGCTTACTGGCGTAATTCCCTGGGTCTTAGCGACCACAAAAAATTTCACCTTATGGAGGCATCCCCGGATACTGGGCTCGGGACTCCTTCGGGACAACCCCAGAAGTGTATGTTATGTGGCGTATCCATTACTGGGGACGACGTACTTCTGTGTATTCCTTGTGCACAGCAAACTATTGCGCGGCAGTCCGAACCCCAAGTGTCGGGGTCAGCACCGCCGGCCGTATCATCTCCCCTCCCCACCTTGACGCGTGCTCCGTGTGACGTCGTCATGGGTAGGGATCTGCAATCTGAAATGTGCGCCAGGTTGGCCAATCTGGAGAAAATTATCTCTACCTCGGCCGCCCGCAAGGCTCCGGCTAAGAGGAAGCATTTGTTGCCGGCTCCGCCGGTGGATGACCTTGATGATGTTGATAATCTGGATTGGTCTGATTATCCCCAGCTAGAAGAAGGGGAGGTTGATGAGGGTTCAGATGTTTCGGACGATGAGCAGTCTGCTGGCGCTGATACCGAGCTTTCTGACTTAGGGAGATCCTTGGACTCTCCTCACGCTCTGGCTCTGATGTTGGAGGTTCTGAATATTTCCCCTCCCGAGGAGGCGTCTCAGCAGAAGGGTGAATTGTATGAGGAATCCAGGCCGCGCCTGGAGTTTCCTACACAACGGCATTTTGATAGAATCATTGACAAGGAATGGGATAGGCCGGCTCGGCTCCCTGGCATCCCTCAGGGGTGGGATAGGAAATATCCCTTTCCTTCTGAGGCGGTCAAGCGCTGGGCATCTCCCCCCGAGGTGGATGCACCGGTTTTGGGGTTGTCCAACTCCTCGATCTTAAACAGACCTGATTGTTCCATTCTCAAGGATGGAGAGGATAAACGTATTGATCAGATGGCTTGTCATGGCTTTACTAGTGTTGGGTCAGCCATACGGCCTGTGTGCGCTTCGGAACTAATGGTTTTGGCTGCCAGGTCTGTGGTCAGGGACCTGTTGACTTCTTCCGGGCTTCGTCCTGGTAGTAACGAGTTCCTTAGCCTTAAACGATGTGAGTTGTTTTTATCTTTTGTGTTGACTGCCTTGGATGACACTTTGATGATGTGTGGTAGGACGTCGGCTCTGCTTGTGGCTATTCGGCGGTCGGTGTGGCTGCGCCAGTGGGCGGCCGATTTTTATGTCCAAAAAGTCACTAACAGCTCTACCTTTTGTTGGTCTACGGCTCTTTGGAGAGACATTGGACTCTGTCACCAAGGGTGGTAGGTTACCTCAACGTAAGAAACAACGCCGTTCCTTTCGGGGGGCGCCTGCTTTTACCCCCTCCTTTCGGGGGGCCAGATCTGGCAGCGGTTCTGCATTTCCCTCTTCCAGAGGAGATTCCGGGAGCAGGGGCAGGGGACGTGCCCGTTCTGGATACAGTTGGGGCTCTAAGCCCAAACCGGCGGCTAAGCCAGCTCAGCAATGAGGGGGCGCCCTCACCCATGCGGGTGGGGGGACGGCTGCAACACTTCTCCCAGATCTGGGATCAAGAGGTCTCGGACCGATGGATCCGGGAAGTGGTGTCTTCCGGTTACAAGCTGGAGTTCGAGCTCCGCCCCCCTTCCAGATTTTTCAGGTCTCGGATGCCGTCGGAGCCTCTGGCGGCGCAGGGGCTCCTGGTGGCAGTAGAGAATCTTTTGGACATGGCTGTCATTTGCCCAGTGCCCCCTTCAGATCGGGGCAGGGGCTTTTATTCCAATCTGTTCACGGTACCCAAGAAGGACGGGTTGGTCCGGCCCATCTTGGATCTGAAGTTTCTCAACAGGTTCATCCGGCCGAGGAAATTCCGCATGGAAACGCTGCGTTCGGCCATTCACTCTCTTCGTCAGGGAGACTTTCTGACGTCCATAGACATCAAGGATGCTTATCTTCACGTTCCGGTTTTTCCAGCACACCAGAGGTTCCTCAGGTTCGTGGTGGAGGATCGGCATTTTCAGTTTGTGGCACTTCCTTTCGGACTCACCTCAGCTCCTCGGGTGTTCACCAAGGTGCTAGCGGGGGTGATGGCTCTGCTCAGAGTTCAGGGTATCCGCATTGTGCCCTATTTGGACGATCTACTGATCATGGCCTCTTCTTTCAACCAGGCGGAGTTGGACACCAGAGCGGTGGTGTCCACTCTGGAGAGGTTCGGTTGGGTGATCAACCACCCCAAGTCTTCTCTGTCTCCGTCCAGAATTCTTACCTTTCTGGGAATGTCTCTGGACACCTCACAGGCCAGGGTGTTTCTGCCCCAGGCCAAAATTCTTTTGATTCAGGAGTTAGTTCGGCTTCTCTTGTCAGCCCCTCGTCCGACCATCCGGCTAGGGATGAGGTTGGTGGGGCTAATGGTGGCCTCATTCGAGGCAGTTCCCTTTGCGCAGTTTCATACAAGGACGCTTCAGCTTCATCTGTTGAAGGTTTGGGACAAGTCTCCACTATCGTTGGATCAGTCCTTCCGGATGTCTCCCCGTGTTCGTCGATCCCTGCAATGGTGGCTGGGGTCTGTCAATCTGTTGAAGGGCAGATCCTTTCTGGCGCCGTGTTGGGAAATGGTCACCACGGATGCCAGTCTGTCAGGTTGGGGGGGTGTTTGGAAGGACCTCCAGTTTCAGGGTCTGTGGAGTCCGCAGGAGGCTCACGAGCCCATCAATATTCTGGAGTTGAGAGCCATCAGGTTGGTTCTGTTTCGCTTGACTCATCAGTTGAGAGGCCTGCCAGTTCAGGTCCGGTCGGACAACAGGACGGCGGCCGCTTATATCAATCACCAGGGAGGGACTCGCAGCAGGAGTGCCCTCAGGGAAGTGTCTTTGATTCTGGACTGGGCGGAGACCCACGTCCCGTGTATCTCAGCAGTCTACATTCCGGGAGTGGAGAACACGGAGGCGGACTTGCTGAGCAGGGCCTCCTCTCGTCAGGGGGAGTGGTCTCTCAGTCCCAAGGTGTTTCGTTCGCTGTGTCTCAGGTGGGGGGTTCCAACGATGGACCTCTTTGCCTCTCGTCACAATCACAAGCTTCCAGTCTTTGTGTCTCTCTCGCAGGATCCTCTGGCTCTGGCAGTGGATGCCATGTCTCTGAACCGGAGGGATCTGGGGTTGCTTTACCTGTTCCCTCCGTTCCCAATGCTAGCCAGAGTGGTGCGCAAACTGGCCTTGGAAGGCGCGTCGGCGATTCTGGTGGCCCCAAGGTGGCCAAGGCGCGTTTGGTTCGCGGATCTTGTAAGGCTGGCAGAAGATCAGTTCGCCCTGCCTCTGCTGCCGGACCTGCTCACCCAGGGTCGGCTACGCTATCCCAATTTACCATCGCTGGCTTTGACGGCGTGGCTGCTGAAACCGCCATCTTGAGGGAAGAAGGTCTTTCTGACGCGGTGATTCAGACTCTTATCAGCGCCAGGAAGCGGTCTTCCTCTTCTGTTTACTACAGGACCTGGAGGTCCTATATTGATTGGTGTGAAGGTAGGTCCTTCTCTTGTCGAGAGTTCTCCATTCCTAGAATTCTGGAGTTTCTTCAACATGGTCTAGATCTGGGGCTCCAAATTAGTACCCTGAAGGGGCAGGTTTCTGCCCTGGCGGTGTTCTTCCAAAGGTCCTTTGCACTTCATCCTTTAGTCAGGACCTTTTTCCAAGGAGTTACGCATGTACGTCCTCCTAGGAAGCCCTTTGTTCCAGTTTGGGATTTGAACCTGGTTCTTTCTGCTCTCCAGGGCCCTCCGTTTGAGCCCTTGAATGAGATAGCTTTGTCTTCTCTTACGCAAAAGGTGGCCTTTTTGGTGGCTATCACTTCGGTTAGGCGTGTTTCTGAGTTGGCAGCTTTATCCATTAAAGCTCCATACTTCGAGAGGCATCAGGACAAGGTTGTCTTTCGTTTCAAGCCGGATTTTCTTCCTAAGGTGGTCTCGGCTTTTCATCTGAATCAGGACATTGTTCTGCCTTCTCTATGCCCTAATCCTAGCAACGACAAGGAAAGGGCGTTGCATTCTTTGGATGTAGTTCGTGTTGTGGAATATTATCTGGAGGTTACGTCTTCCTTTCGTAAGACTGATGCTTTTTTTGTGGTGCCCTCCGGGCCTAGGAAAGGTTTGGCTCCTGCCAAATCTTCCATTAGTAAATGGATTCGTCAGGCCATCATTGGGGCCTATTCTGCCAAGGGGAGGAGTCCCCCTTTTCGTGGTACTGCTCATTCTACTCGTGCAGTTGGTGCGTCCTGGGCTTTTCAGCACCAGGCTTCTGTTGAGCAAGTTTGTAAGGCCGCTACCTGGTCTTCTGTTCATACTTTTTCCAAGTTTTACAAGGTTGATGTTTGGGCGTCAGCGGATGCTGTTTTTGGCCGCAAAGTTTTGCAAGCTGTAGTGGTTTGAAGTTGTGCATTGTTGCCTAGTTTTGGATCCCCGCCCTTGTTATGGACACTGCTATTGGATGTCCCACATGTTATGGATTCTTGAAGCGGGGTGTGTGACATACTTAGAATAATACCATTTTGTGAATACTCACCTTGTAAAATGGGTATTGTAAGTATGTCACACACCCCGCTTCACCCGCCCTTTCTGTATTCAGGATCCTCTATTTTGTGAACTTTGCGTGGTTGTGGTTTATATTTGCCTCTTCCTGGTCCCTTACCTTACTGCTTCTGTATACTGGGTGATGAGTGGGAGGTCCCAGGTATTTATGGATCAGGGAGGGGCTTTCTTTTGCTATCATCTCTGCAGGAACGCCCTCTTCAGGTCGATACTACCCACATGTTATGGATTCTTGAAGCGGGGTGTGTGACATACTTACAATACCCATTTTACAAGGTGAGTATTCACAAAATGGTATTATAACTTACTCTCTAACCATTATAACATTTCTTGTACTGTAACTAATGTATAACTTACTCTCTCTCTAACCATTATAACATTTATTGTACTGTAACTAATGTATAACTTACTCTCTCTCTAACCATTATAACATTTATTGTACTGTAACTAATGTATAACTTACTCTCTCTAACCATTATAACATTTATTGTACTGTAATGTATAACTTACTCTCTCTAACCATTATAACATTTATTGTACTGTAACTAATGTATAACTTACTCTCTAACCATTATAACATTTATTGTACTGTAACTAATGTATAACTTACTCTCTAACCATTATAACATTTCTTGTACTGTAACTAATGTATAAATTACTCTCTATCTAAACATTATAACATTTATTGTACTGTAAGTAATGTATAACTATCTCTCTCTAACCATTATAACTTTTTTTGTACTGTAAACTTACTTATGTAACAACTGCCTATATAAGGTTTTCTATCTGGGGGAACTTCATGAACATATTGGGTTAGTGAAGGTTATTTACTGTGCTGGTAAATTAAACCCGTTATAATTTATACATCTTTCTGTGTGTGGTGGATAATTTCTCACACAATAGATTGTATGTGCAAAGTATTAAAGGTATTAGGATATTTCACTGGATGTATAGGGACAGCCTTAGCGACCATCGGTTTGTATCGAATTAGTGGTCGCTGGGCTGATATGATTGTTAGCATTTGCGATATTTATAATATTAATCTCTAGTAGAAATATTGGAGATTAATGTTTAGTAAATATTAATTTTAAATCATATTTTCCCTATTTCACCGTTTCTCTATTTGCTGCCAGAGCAAATGTTGTACAGCTTTAAAAAACAAACAAAGTAACTACTAATTTTAAATTGTTCCACACAGCGGGGCATCCCAATTCGAGATGCCCCATAAAGAGATAGACCACTGCCCCAAGAGTCTTCTAGATTAGAGGGGATTGGTTGCTACTCTAACCCATTCACAAGTGTGACTCCTATTAGTGGGCATGCAGTTGCCCATGCACATACATTGCCTCTACAATTCTAGTATTGGCCACTAGGAGGCACCACATTCCATCTGGGGTTATGTACTGCCCATAGAACACACCTTTATCTCTAGCTCTGCTCTCCAGCCTGGACAAGGCCATGGTGGGGTCAGTAGCCATCAGCTACTACTTACAGGACAGAGTTTGGGGTCATTCCGGCAGCCCTAATCTCTACTACCTCCCAGAGAGTCTTATAGATTTGAGGGGAGTGGTTGCTACTCTAACCCATTCACAAGCTCTTCTGCCTGGACAAGGCCATGGTGGGGTCAGTGGTGGATGGAGAGGCCCAAAAGCTACTACTTACAGGACAGAGTTTGGGGTCATTCCGGCAGCCCTAATCTCTACTACCTCCCAGAGAGTTTTATAGATTCAAGGGAGTGGTTTCTACTCTAACCCATTCACAAGCTTTTCAGCCTGGACAAGGCCATGGTGGGGTCAGTGGTGAATGATGGAGGGGCCCCATCAGATACTACTTACAGGACAGAGTTTGGGGTCCTTCTGAGAGCCCTAATCTCTACCACTTCCGAGAGTTTTATAGATTCAAGGGAGTGGTTTCTACTCCAACCCATTCACAAGCTTTTCAGCCTGGACAAGGCCATGGTGGGGTCAGTGGTGAATGATGGAGGGGCCCAACAGCTACTACTTACAGGACAGAGTTTGAGGTCATCCCGGCAGCCCTAATCTCTACTACTTCCCCGAGAGTCTTATAGATTAGAGGGGAGTGGTTGCTACTCTAACCCATTCACAATTGGGACTCCTATTAGTGGGCATGTAGTTGCCCATGCACATACATTGCCTCTACAATTCTATTAATGGCCACTAGGCACCACATTCCATCTGGGGCTATGTAATGTCTATAGAAGACCCCTTATCTCCCCTTTAGCCTGGACAAGGCCATGGTGGTGTCAGTGGTGGGTGATGGAGGGTGTCAGGAATTCACTCACCGCGTCCTCGCTCCCGCGCCATCCCCGGGCTGCTGGCCGCGCAGCTTCCGGCTCGCGTCTCTCCCGAGCAGCGGCTCGGGCGGCGTCGGCGCGCAGCTTGGCCACGTCCCCCGCTCTCAGCTCCGGCCCCGGCTCCTGTAGACGTGCGCGGGCATGTGTCTCTTATGCCCTCCGGCGGCGCTACTCTCTGCGCGCTCGCCGGAGGAGAAGTTAAAGAGCCCACGGGCTGAGCTTGGGGAGGGACTCCTCCCTCTCCTCTCTTAGTGGGCCAATGAGCCCTAGTATTGTATTTTGGGCCAATGAGCCCCGGCAGAGAGATGCTGCCTTCACGCCCCCTCCGTTTCATCCAATCCATTTGAAGTTTTACCGTGAACCAATCATGTCCCTGTCTCCTTTGTCCAATCATGTCCTGTCCCTATAAAGTCTTTCCCCACCATTCACCCGGTGCCTGTTATAGCGCCTTGAACCTAGTCAGCTGCTAGTCTCTTGTTATTGATCTGAACTCCCGTTGCCGACCACCGCCTGTTTTTGACCATCCTAGATCTGAACTCCCGTTGCCGACCACCGCCTGTTTTTGACCATCCTAGATCTGAACTCCCGTTGCCGACCACCGCCTGTTTTTGACCATCCTAGATCTGAACTCCCGTTGCCCACCTCTGCTCCGTACCTAGACCACGATTTGTCCACTCCTTTGTACTGCTGCCATCTCGGATTCCTCGTTGCCGACCTCCTAGCCTGTTTCTGGACTTCCGTTAAACGCTCAGCTATTGGGCTACTCAATACCGCTTCCAGCCACGGGTTCTCCAGATCTCCGTATAGTAAGCCTACAACCTTTGAGCCATTGAAGTCCTGGGGGCAACCGATCCCGGGCAGGCGTGTTCTGCGTCCCGGCAAGTGGGGGCTCCTACAGGTGAAGCTGGCTGGGGAGATTGGGGGTTGAGGGCTTACCTGGAGGGCTGGAGTTACTTAAGCGGATCATTGTAGTACCCAGAGCGTGACAGAGGGGCTCATCAGCTACTAATTATAGGACAGAGTTTGGGGTCATCCCTAATCTCTGCCTCCTAGTCGTTCTGACCTCGGATCCAGTCAGACCTCCCTGGACCAGTCACCCACTGAAAGAGATTAACTGGGAGTGTTGCGTTGTGGCCCTTCTGTTAATACAATGGTGGCCACCCAGGTCAGGGGGCATTATCAATGGAGTAACCCGAGGTGAGCGCAATGCTCCTAAGACCTGTCACCATTCAAGTGGACCAAAACCCTAGGATTTTGACTATCCTGGGCTTTGGTCCTTGCCCCTGAGGCACTCCAATCGGGGATGCCTCGCTGTGTGAAAGCCCCCAGGTCGCCCTATCTGACTTGCCCTGACCCGGTCCTATGGCGCATGCGTGGCCTCTCGTCCAATCAACAAGCTCGCTGGCGGTTGCATCCCCCGCTACCCTCTAACAGGGAGCATGACCGCGCCGGTCATACACAAATGCCCAGCGTGTACTGCTAAAGGGAAAGCAGCCACTGCTCGCGCATCCCCGTTGGACCGGAAAAGAAGATACGTTTCCGGGTGACCTGGGGGGGTTTCACACAGCGGGGCATCCCAATTCTGGATGCCTCGGGGGGAGGGAATGTAGCAGTCCTGGAATCTTATAGATTCCAGGGCCGTTGGGGCATGTGTTTTGGTCCACTTTCAGTACATAGCCTGAGCTTCACCAATAAAGAGGAAGTACGGCCAAGTCTTAACACTTCCTCACTCATTGTTTGGTGGTCATTCATGTGACTGCAGGTGAACAGTCAGCTTGGTGGTGGTCACATGTCTGGCTGCCATACAATGAATGATGAGGTGGTGACTATCCTTTACTTCCTCTTTAAATGGGACAGTCCAGTCTAAAAAGTTAATGGGGCAGCATGCCACAGTAAACTCATCATGACTACTCACATAAACCACAAGATTTATTGAGACTGGACTGTCCCTTTATAGCCCACCCTCAATGAATATTCATTAAGAGACATTTTCAGGTAGCTTGTCACCTCTTCTGCTGAACATCGAACAGTGTGATGGAGTCAGCGTCCCGCAGCAGCAGGTTCCCGGTGCCGGCATAGAAGATCTCATCGCAGTTGGGCACCTGAACTTTCTTGGTGATCTCATTCTTCAGATTCTTAATGAGGATCTGGGAGACAGGAAACGGAGGGTGGGTCATTATATATATATATATATATATATATATATATATATATATATATATATATATATATACACTATACACACACACACGTATATACATATATACACACACATACACACGTATATACATATATACACACACACACACACACACACATATACACACACATATATATATATATATATATATATATATTACCATTTTGTGAATACTCACCTGTAAAATGGGTATTATAAGTATGTCACACACCCCGCTTCAAACACTAATAATTACACTTGGGTTAACCCACCTGAAGGTGGTGATGTTGCAGAGAAGTCTTGAAAAACGAGCCCCTCCCGGTCTATACATACCTGGGACCTCCCACTTATTCCCCAGTTTTCAAACAGCAGTAAAGACAAGGTACCAGAAACAAACCATAGGTAACCCTCAAACTGTAAACGAAGCTTCACCCGATAAAGATCCAGGATACCAAAAAGGGCGGGTGAAGCGGGGTGTGTGACATACTTATAATACCCATTTTACAGGTGAGTAAAGTGAGCAAAATGGTATTATTCTAAGTATGTCACACACCCCGCTTCAAACACTAATAGTTACACTTGGGACATCCAAAAGCAGTGTCCAGAAAGGGCGGGTATCCAAACAAGACAATAATGCAAAACTGAAACCACTGCAGCCTTCAGAACCTTGCGGCCAAACACAGCATCCGCTGAAGCCCGCACGTCAACCTTATAAAACTTGGAAAAAGTATGAACAGAAGACCAAGTAGCAGCCTTACAAACTTGTTCAACAGAAGCCTGGTGCTGAAAAGCCCAAGACGCCCCAACAGCACGAGTAGAATGAGAAGTGATACGAAAAGGGGGAACCTTCCCCTTAACAGAATAGGCCCCAACAACAGCCTGACGAATCCACTTGCTAATGGAAGACTTAGCCAGAGCCAAACCCTTCCTAGGCCCACAGGGCACCACAAAAAAGGCATCAGTCTTACGAAAAGGAGATGTTGTAAGCAAATAGTACTTCACACAGCGTACCACATCCGAACAGTGCAAACCCTCTCCTTGTCATTCCTAGGCTTAGGACACAAGGAAGGAAGAACAATGTCCTGGTTAAGATGAAAAGCAGAGACCACCTTAGGAAGAAAGTCCGGTTTGAAGCGGAAAACCACTTTGTCCTGATGCCTCTCAAAATAAGGAGCCTGAATCGACAAGGCCGCCAACTCCGAAACACGCCGAACCGAAGTGATGGCCACCAAAAAGGCAACCTTCTGAGTCAAAGTAGAAAGAGCAACGTCCTGCAAGGGCTCAAAAGGAAGAGCCCGAAGAGCAGAGAGAACCAACTTCAAATCCCAAACAGGGAGCAAAGGCTTCCTAGGAGGCCGCACATGCGAGACCCCCTGGAAAAAAGTCTTGACCAAAGGATGAAGCGCAAAATACTTTTGAAAAAAGACAGACAGGGCAGAAACCTGCCCCTTCAAAGTACTCAGCTGGAGACCAGAGTCCAGCCCCGATTGAAGAAACTCCAAAATTCTGGAAACAGAAAAGACCCGACAGGGCAAAGATCTAGTCTCACACCAATCAATATAAGATCTCCAAGTCCTATAGTAGATGGTAGAAGAAGACCTCTTCCTGGCGCTAATAAGAGTCTGAATAACAGAACCCGAAAGACCTTCCTCCTTTAAGATGGAGGTTTCAGCAGCCAGGCCGTCAAAGCCAGCGTTGGTAAATTGGGGTAACACAGTTGACCCTGTGTGAGAAGATCCGGCCGAAGAGGCAGATCGAACTGATCCACCGCCAGACGAACGATGTCTGCGAACCCGCAGGCCCCCCCCCTTACTAGCGCACGGAGAAGGGAACCAAGCGGGGAACAGGGCCAATACCCATAGGGGGCAACAGGATCCCAAATCCGGATCACCAGGCCGGATAACCGCGTTGCCCCATAGTATGGGGTCTCGCGGAGGAGCAAGCTCCTAGGCACCTTAGGGTGCCGTCTACCCTTGCCCGGCCGACAGCCTAAGCTGGGAAGCTACACTAGGGGCAAACAAAACAAAACCAGCCGGGCAGAAATAGACCAGAGGGGGGGGGGGGCGGGGTGTTACCCCGGCTACCTGCAAGCAGGAGACTTAATTCTTCTGTCTTGTCGCCATCTTGCAGAGAAGAACACTGGGGAGATAAGTGGGAGGTCCCAGGTATGTATAGACTGGGAGGGGCTCGTTTTTCAAGACTTCTCTGCAACATCGCCACCTTCAGGTGGGTTAACCCAAGTGTAATTATTAGTGTTTGAAGCGGGGTGTGTGACATACCGTACTTAGAATATATATATATATATATATATATATATACATATATATACATATACATATATACATATACATACATATATATACATATATATATATATATATATATATATATATATATATATATATATATACACACACACACACAGGGATATAGAAACATAGAAGGTTGACGGCAGAAGGAGACCATACGGTCCATCTAGTCTGCTCTTATGTGTATACTGTATGTTCTCTGTATCTTATGTGTATACTGTATGTTCTCTTTATCTTAGGATAGATGTGTGCTTATCCCAGGCATGTTTAAATTCAGTGACTGTTGATTTTTCAACTACCTCTGCTGGAAGTTTGTTCCAAGCATCTACTACTCTTTCTGTAAAATAATATTTTCTAACATTGCTCCTGATCTTCCCCCTGGCTAGCTTCAGGTTGGGCCCGCTTGTTCTATCATTAAGTTTCTTTTTAAAAACACTTCCCTCCTGAACCGTATTTAATCCTTTCACATATATAAAGATCTCCATCATGTCCCCTCTCCCTTCTTTCCTCCAGACTGTGCAAATTAAGTTCTTTAAGTCTCTCCTGATAAGTTTTTAAGTTTAAGTCCTTCCACCATTTTCGTTGCCTGCCTTTGGACCCGTTCTATTTGAATAATGTCTTTTTTCAGGTAAGGTCTCCAGAACTGCACACAGTATTCTAGTGCCTCACCAAGGCTATACTACAGGGATATACTATATATACATACACAGGATTATACTATATATACATACACACAAACAGGGATATACTATATATACATACACACACACACATACAGGTATATTCTATATACACACACACACACGTGTATATACCTGCTGACAAGAAACCCTTCGTTTTACTTACAGAATGCATGCGATCCAGGACGGCGAACCTGTTGCGAGCCACCCAAACCGCGGTCAGCCCAGAGGAGCGCTTCCCTTCAGGGGCTGCAAACAAGAGCACAACAGGCTAAAGGCAACTAGACATACTATAGACAAAGTAAGTCGTAATCAAAGTGATGTTTGGATTGGACATCAGGGCAACAAATAGGGAAGTGAAGTAAAATAAGTGGAGAAAGCTACACTAGAAAAGCTTTTTTTGCCCTTTAATCCACTTTGGTTGACTTTCCCATCAGACCACAAATCTGCTATTAAAGTGATTGTCCCCTTGTCCCCCACAGCTTCTCGAGGCTGGAAGCCAGCACCGTGCACAATGGGAGCAAGGGATAAGCCTAGGTGCCCGTAGAGATCAATGAGCACCTTGGTCTAAGGCTCCTACTTCACATCTACCCTCCTTGAGGCTGGAAGACTGTGCACAATGGCAGTACGGGATAAGGGCTAGGTGACCATAGAGATCAATGAGCACCTTGATCTAGGGCTCGTACTTTATATCTACCTTTTTTCAGGTCGGAAGCCGACCCTGTACACAATGGGAGAATGGGAAAAGGTCTAGGTGCCAGTAGAGATCAATGAGCACCTTGGTCTAGGGCTCGTACTTATTCTCTACCTTTCTTGAGGCCGGAAGCCGGCACTGTACAGGATAAGGCATAGGTACCCTTAGATATCATTAAAGGGTAAATCCACGTTTTTGAAAGTGTGTACTTTTGTGTGAAAAACACAATTCTGTGAAACTCACCTGTAGAATTGGTTTTGTTATCCATCCATTCCAGGCCGTCCAGAAGTACTTACAGATGGGAGTTCGCCCCTAAGGGGCGCTGACTGCAAGATCTAAAGATGTAGCTCCTCCCAGCCCCCTATAAAGGCAGCTGCCCTTCAATCCAGCCCCAGTAGTTTAAAATCAGTACTCAATAGAAGAGGCAGGCCGGGAGGTCCAAACAAAAAATAGGAGACCATGTTACTTCACATAGCCTCCGCTTGTACTCTCTCGAATCAAAAAAAAACAAAAAACTAAACTTGTATAACTAGTGTCCTATGAGCGAAAATGGTCCAATCACCTTAACAGGCATGTAGGACATAATAAACCACAAGGGCGGGGTGGACGGCCTGGAATGGATGGATAACAAAACCAATTCTACAGGCGAGTTTTACAGAATTGTGTTTTTCTCCTCCATCCATTCCAGGCCGTCCAGAAGGACTTACAGTTGGGACATCCAAAAGCACCTTTCGGCCAAAAACAGCGTCAGCTGAGGCCGACATCCACCTTGTAAAAGTATGAACAGAAGACCAAGTGGCGGCCTTACAATCTTGTTCCACTGATGCCTGATGCTGAAAAGCCCAAGAGTCACCAATAGCCCTAGTAGAATGAGCCGAGATCCTTCCCCCTGGCAGAATAAGCTTGCACCACTGCCTGTCTAATTCACTTACTGAGAGTGGACTTGGCTGGTGGCAATCCCTTCATAGAACCTTCTGTTAAGACAAAAAGCAAATCCGATTTCCTGAAGGATTCCTGAAGGATTCAGTCGCAGCCAGGTAATACCTTATGGCTCTGACCACATCCAAGGCATGTAGAGTCAGTTCTTTGGAATTAGCCAGTGCTGGACACAAAGAAGGTAAGACAACCTCTTCATTAAGGTGAAAAAGAGAAACGACCTTAGGCAAAAAATCAGGTTTAAAACGAAAAACCACCTTATCTCTGTGCATCTCAAAGTAGGGTGGTTTCATACATAGCGCGGCCAGCTCCGATACGCGACATACCGCGGTAATAGCCACCAGAAAAAACACCTTGAGTGTAAGCATAGACAACGTAGCGTCATACAATGGCTCAAAGTGAGGACCCTGGAGAACAGACATCACTAGATTCAAGTCCCACACCGGTAAGACTAATTTACGCGGTGGGCGGATATGGGTGACCCCCTGGAAAAAAGTCTTGATCAATCTATGATTGGCAATGGACCTCTGGAAAAAAAAAAAAAAATAAGGCCGAGACCTGACCCTTGAGGGTGCTCAGCTGGAGGCCCAAGTCTAGACCGTGTTGTAGAAACTCAAGAACTCTAGGAACAGAATATTTCCAACAAGGAAGGCTCCTGGCCTCGCACCAAGCGATATAGGCCCACCAAACTCGGGTAGTATATCATGGAAGACGACTTCTTCCGTGCCGTTCCCATTGTGTGAATAACCATGGCCGATAACCCCTTCTCCATCAGGATTGAGGTTTCAATAGCCAGGCCGTCAAAGCCAGCGTCCGTAAATTCGGGTGCCTTAGCGACCCCTGTGTGAGAAGCCCTGGATCGTCGGGCATAAAGTAGTGATCTATTGACATCTGTACTATGTCCGCAAACCAACTCCTCCTTGGCCAGCGAGGAGCCACCAGGATGGCTGGTACCCCCTCCTGGGCTATCTTGCGCAGCACTCTGCCCAGGAGCGGAAACGGAGGGAATGCATACAGAAACTTGAACTCCGTCCAAGGGATCGCCAAAGCGTCTGTTGCTATGGCCAGAGGATCTCTTGAGAGAGAGAGACTAACCTTGGAAGCTTGAGATTGTGTCTGGACGCAAAAAGATCCACGTCTGGTTGACCCCAGTGGAGGCACAGGGCCTAAAAGGTCTCGCTGCTGAGGGACCATTCCCCCAGGCGCAAAGAACTCCTGCTCAGGGAGTCTGCCTCCTGGTTTTCCACCCCGGGGATGTAAACCGCCGAGATGCAGGAACATTCTCCTCTGCCCAAGTCAGAATCCGGCTTATCTCCTTGAGGGATCTCTTGCTCCGAGTCCCGCCCTGGTGGTTGATGTAGGCCACAGCTGTCTGATTATCCGAGCAGACCTGGATCGCATGGCCTTTTAAATGGGGAGTCAGGCATAGAAGACCCAACCAAATTGCTCTCAGCTCCAAGGGATTTATGGGTAACCGGTTCTCCTTCGGACCCCACTGACCCTGGATCATCTGGGTCTGCCAAACGCCTCCCCAGCCTGTAAGACTGGCATCCGTGGAAACTATCTCCCATTGGGGAGTCTGAAAGGACTTGCCTACCAGCAGGTTCCGAGAGTCCAACCACCCACAAGAGGGATTGCCTGGCCGGGGGGGGGGGGAAAGGGCACTGCCTCGAAGCACGACACTATTAGGCCCGCCAATCTCATCCCCAGACGTACCGATGGCTGTTGACAAGCCAGCAAGGCCTGCACTTGCGTCTGGAGTCCCAAAACTTTCTGCTGCGGCAGAAAGACCTTGACCTGACCGGTGTCTAGCGTCATTCCCAGGAAGGATCTCACTGTTGAAGGCGTGATAAACGACTTGGGGTAGTTGATTACTCAACCAAAGGCTTCCAGGGTTGACAGTACAGTCCGGGTGTGGGAGCCCCATCATGCCTGAGCAGGTTTGGCTGGAGGTTTGGGCTTAGCTCCCCAAGCGGGGTTGGGCCGACTGTGGGACCTACCTCTGCCCCAGGTGTCTCTGCGGGCACCGGAAAATGAAGAACTTCTTCCTTCCCGAAAGGACCGATAAGAAGAGGAGTTCTGAAAGAACCGAGCAGGCTTTCTTCTCTGAGGGAGCTTACCATCCTTGACCAAGAGGTCCAGTGCTCCCCAAACAGCCGGCTGCCCACAAAAGGCAAACTTGTGAGGGACTTCTTGGCAGCCGCATCGGCCGACCACTGCTTCAACCACAGCGAGCGGCATAAAGCTACAAGCAAGGCCAAAATTCTGGCACCGAGCCTGACCACATCATCCATGCCAGTAACAACAAAGCTAATAAAATCCAAACAGGCCTTGAGTTCCTTAAACTCGCCCATTTGCGGGACTTAGCCTTAGCCACAAGGTGTTTAACCGTTCTGTTGGCTAGGGAAACAATTGCCGAGGCACAAGCAGGCCGAAAAAGGGAACCAACAAAGGTGAAAGCATGGCAGACCAACTGATCCATGCGCTTGTCTGCAGGATCACATAAGGAAGCATTGTCAGGTGATGACATAACCGTGGTGGACAATCCTGATACCGGAGGGTCCACCTCGGGAGGGTGAGACCATAACCGAATCAATTCGGCATGGAAGGATACCGCCTATCCAGGCCCTTAGGAACTGACGGTAACTTGTTGGGCCTTTCCCATTCTTTAAGTATCATGTTGCGGCTGCTCGGTAAAAACCCGCCGTTGTCTTTCAGGCAGAAATAAATCACCCTTTTTCCTCTTGGCCATAATGGGAGGAACAATGTGCAAGTTATCAAAAACGGAAGAAAGCAAACTTTCCGTATCATCCGGAAGGAAGGAATCCTCATCCGAGGAAGAACCAGAGATGCTGTCTCCAGCAGAAAGCAACTCCGCAACAGACTGGGTCATCTGGCGACTCGCCTTCCTCCGCAGATCCCAAGGAATCACAGAAATCATCATTCGAGTAAACCGGCTCCAGATGCCGCTTTTTACTCGAGGCCTTTTTAGGGGGCTCGAGATCTGTTTCTAGAGGCTAGCCAGCCTGTGCGCAAAATCAGCATGTGTCCCCCTGCTGGATCCCCCTTCACTAGGGGCTAACTGCAGCAGTGGAGGATCTGGAGAGGCCGGTGGCAACGCAGGGCTAGGGTCAGGAGCGACCGCCCGCTCATGGTCCAAAACAATGCCTCTAGCGCAAGTGGAACACATTGTGCTGAATCCGCCCAGGGGATTCCGTCTGCACAAGGGGCAGAGCCTGTCCTGCCCAAGTGGGGTGCCCGGCTCACTATCCCCTGATGCCTCCATTATGGCGATTCTGAATAAAATATTCAATAAGGCTAATAGACACTAACGGCCTAAGCCTATTAGCCGATCCCTCTTTCTAATAATGGGGACCGGGAGAAACCACAATCCTCAACCTTCAGCCCACAATCTAAAAACAAAAAGAGAAAAGACAGCAAGTACAAAATGACCCACAAAGTCATGCATTAACATAGAAGAATCATAAATATATACATGCAATAAAATAAAATAAGCATACAGTGACAATACAGTGCAGAATACAGAGCCTATCCCCCTTTATCCCCTTAAGACAGGACAACCACAAGAGGGACTCACGACCGCGCCACTCACACAACGCCAGGAGAACCCAGAGGCGCCGTCTCCCTGATCACAGCCGAGGACCCCAACCGCGCCCGCAAGGCCCGCGCGCACAGAGCACAAGCAGCGCTTCTAGAAGGTCCCCCGAGGGGGCGTCACAGGCGCGACAGTCAGCCTAGGTGCCGCCGCCTGTGATGTTGCCCCCCCCCGGCGCGTCACATCAGGCCTAGTCGCGGTGCCACAAGCGCCGCCTGACATGGCTGTGGCCACCCCCCCACGAGAAGCAGCAGGGCGTGAGAGCCCGCGGGGCGCATCTGCCAGCATGCGGCAGCGAGGCAGGTAAGGGATGGATGGAGCGGCATCGGACCGCTCCTTGCTGTAGGTACTATAGCGACGGAGCTCTCCACCGCTCCCCATAAGTAGCACCAAGCACAACATACACATAAAACACTAATAAAGCATGTGGGAGAAGGGAGGGCATATATGAAGTACATATATCTGTGGTTCCCCAGCAGGCTCACCATAGAATGTCTGCGGCAGACTACTTTTTGTTAAGAAAGTCTGCGGCCCAGAGCCATGTGCTCTGCCAGAACGCCCCAGACCCAGTGTTTCACCCTACAGTACACGGATCCCCTTTATCAGCCAAGGCTGGGAGGCAAGGATGGGTCAGAAGAGATCCGAGGAAATAGGGTCCTGCAGCGGCCGAGCTAGGTGGCCCCGCTCTGCTGCCAAAAGTCAGAGAGAGTGGAAGCGATCTTATGCAGTCAACTGCAAGATAAAGAACTGGGGCTGGATTGAAGGGCAGCTGCCTTTATAGGGGGCCGGGAGGAGCTACATCTTTAGATCTTGCAGTCAGCGCCCCCTAGGGGCGAACTCCCAACTGTAAGTAGTTCTGGACGGCCTGAAATGGATGGAAGAGAAAAAATAATGTCCTCAAGGTTCTGAGCTGATCTGGCATTGTTTAATGTTTTCTAATGTTAGCAAATATGTGTTATACGGAAGCAGTTTTAATCTGTTACTATTGGTAACATACACCAAGTGCATACTTGGTAAACATTGCCAATAGCAACAGACTGCTGATAGTTGCACAGAACTCTGCTGCCGGGCATGTCTAAGTGCGAGTGAGCTCCCTCACCTCAGCAGTGGTCATTGCGGCAGTGTTCTTTGTGTACAGGACTCTCATCTTGTGGTACGTTGCCAATAGCAACAGTTTGCAGATAGTGAAAACTACTTCCATAAAACACATTTGTTAACATGGGAAAAATAATAAAAAACACTAGATCAACTCAGCACATCGTTTTGTTTAGGCAAAAAAATATAAACTTTCAAAAATTCTATCGATAGTGGACCTTTGAGTTTCTAGGGCCAGGCTTGTAATTCATGCATACCCTACATGAAGCTGGCATGGTGCATGGAGGAGTACAGGATAAGGCCGAGGTGCCCATAGTGATCAATGAGCCTTGGTCCAGGCTCGTACTTTACGTATACCCTAGATAATGCTGGAAGCTGACGTTGAACAATTGAGCACGGGATAAGGCCGAGGTGCCCGTAGAGATCAATGAGCACCTTGGTCCAGGCTCGTACTTTATGTATACCCTAGATAATGCTGGAAGCTGGCACGTTGAACAATTGAGCACGGGATAAGGCCGAGGTGCCCGCAGAGATCAATGAGCTCCTTGGTCCAAGCTCGTACCATGAGGCTGGAAGCTGGCACGTTGAACAAATGAGTACAGGATAAGGCCGAAGTGCCCATAGAGATCAGCGAGTGCCATGGTCTAGGTTCGTACATAACATACAGCCTAAATGAAGCCAGAAACTAGCACTGTGGGGAGATTGCAATGATGCCAGGCCCCTAGAAGACCAATAGACAACACGGCGAAGAGCCTAATGCTGCAATGGCACCTAGCCAATGAACACACGCCTTACCATCTGGATTCTGGGAGTCTGAATCCTTGGGGATAGTGTAGAGGTCATAGGTGCTGTTCTCCAAGTTACTAGCCCTCTGAAAAACAAAATCACAAAACAAATAAAAAATAATCACGCTTAAACCCCTTTAATATGTAATATCATACAATAAGAACAATTTAGTCCTCAGCAAAGGTGGGGGGTACTGAAGAGAGTCCTTTGGAACAAACGTGGAGCTCTCCTAATGGATCATGAAAGCCATCTTACCGTGCAGAGCAGGACAGCATTTTCTGCTGGGTTATAGGACATGTTGAAGACGGGGAACTTGGAACCGCTGCACACGAGGAGAAACCAACAATTAGAGATTTTGATGCAGAGCCAGGTAAGCTTTCTCGGTCGAACTCTGCTTGTACAGGAGGTCCAACCATTATCCCCCTTACCTCCTGAGCTGCATCACAGCCACATCCTTGGAGCTGTTGAAGTCGAGCTGGCGGAGGAATCGGTCCTTTACGTAGTACAAGATGTTGCCATGCACGGCGTACGCGGGGCGCTCCCGTTCCAGCTTGAATACGATCATTCCGCCATCGTGACCTAGTGAAGGGAGAAAGGTGAAATAATTACAGGTGTGCATCCACTATGGAGGATATGGACGGGGCGGATACCCGGAGGTCAGGCTGTGCCAACCCTACCTCGATAAAAGAAAATTAATTAATAAAAGCCCTGAAATCAAGTCGCCCAGTGTGCAGGCCCACAATTCCTTATAGCAGAGAACCATTGCATCAAACGCCAGCACGGTCAGAGTGACCGTCATGCCTGCTCCATTCACTGCAATGAAGAGGGCTGAGGCCTGGAACCAGGTTTATGTGGACCCTTGAGAAACATCTTTGTGGTGTGTCATATGCCACAGATGAGTCCTCTTTTGCTGCTGATCTCGTCAGTCCTCACTGTAACCAATCACTGTCTAATCTATGCCACCTTCTCTGCTGTCGCTGGGGGTCCTCTGGTCCTTGTCACCTTCTCCACTGTGGACAATCGTCCTCTAATCCATGCCACCTACCCTACTGGTGCTCTGATCCTCGTCACCTTCTCCACTGCCGCCAATCATCCTCTAAATCCATGCTAACTTCTCTGCTGTTGCTGGAGGCCGTTCAGTCGTGACGCCTTCTCCACTGCCACCTATCAACCTCTAATCCAGACCACCTTCTCAGCCATCGCTCGGGGCCCTCTGGTCCTTATCGCCATCAATCATCCTCTAATTAGCACCACATTCTCTGCTGGGGGTCCTCTGCTCCTTGTCACCTTTCCCACTGCCATCAATCATCCTCTTAACCCATGCTACCTTCCCTGATGGCGTTTGGGGTTCTCTAATAGATGCAGCCTTCTGCCGACAAACACCCTCTAATCCATGCCACCTACCCTACTGGTGCTCTGATCCTTGTCACCTTCTCCACTGCCGCCAATCATCCTCTTTACACATTCTACCTTCCCTTCCGGGGGGGGGGGGGGGGGGATGTCCTCTGGTCCTTGTCGCATTCTTTACCACCAATCATCCTCTAATCTAGGCCACCTCCTTTGCTGTCACTAGGGGCCCTCTGGTCCTTGTCTTATCTACAGCCACCAATCATGCTCTAATCCATGCAACCTTCCTTGCTGTCACTGGGGGTCCTCTGGTCCTTGTTGCCTTTCCCACTGCCACCGATCATCCCCTAAACCAGGGGTACTCAACCACTTTTTGTATAGGTCCATTAACAGGCATCCCATGAGAGGTGAAGGTCCGGACGGGGGGCTGTTGTGGGGGGTGGATAGTTATAGTGCAGTGTAGTATAGTACTTCATATGACAATGCTAGGTATGCTAGGTGCCAGGGAGACTAAGCACTACATCGCTTATCAAGGGGCAGCTGATCAGGGGGCAGCTCTGAGCATAGCAACACATAAGCAACTGAGTGCAGGGCTACATGGAAGGGGTCCGAAAATCTGGCACCGAGGTCCGCATTCGGACCCCGGTCCGCCAGTTGAGTACCGCTGCCCTAAACCATGCCAACCTCTCTGCTGTCGCTGGGGGACCTCTGGTCCTTGTCGCCTTCCCCAATGCCACCGATCACCCCCTAACCCAAGACCTCTCTGCTGTCGCTGGGGGACCTCTGGTCCTTGTCGCCTTCTCCACTGCCACCTATCATCCCCTAAACCATGCCAATCTCTCTACTGTCGCTGGGGGACCTCTGGTCCTTGTCACCTTTTCCACTGCCACCTACCATCCCCTAAACCATGCCAATCTATATGCTGTTGCTGGGGGTCCTCTGGTCCTTGTCGCCTTCCCCACTGCTGCCAATCGCCCTCCTTTAGTCCTTACCGTTTTCTACACTGCAGCTTATCCTCCGCTGCATTCTCTGCTACCGATGGATCCACCTTTGCTGCCAATCATCCCCAATGTATGCCACCTTCTCTGCTGGAGGTCCTGAGGTCCTTGTCGCCTTCTCCACTGCCTTCAACCACTCACTCCTTCAGCCCTTTTCTCCACTGCTGCTTAGTAGATAGAGCAGGGGTGGCAGCAGCTCAGTGTAGGAAAATTGGTCGGCAATGGATTCCAGACACATTCGCAATGAAATAAAAAAAAAAAATAAAAAAAAAAAAAGCTTCAAAAACGTACCTGCTGCAAATAGGTTGAGATTGGGATGAGCAGCCAGAACCCAGAAGCGATCGTGGTCTCGGCGGAAGGTCTGGACTCCAGTTCTACAATGAAGGAGAAACATTCAAACTAAAAGCTTATGCACGGTAAATAGGTTAATAAGTTATATGACTTGTCCAACTTTCTACCAGCCTAATTTATATTAAATAATGACAAAGAATAGCCAGAGGGAGGCGCTTTAGTCCTAAGATCTGACCCTTTAGAGCAGGGGTGTCACTCCTGAAGGGGAAGCAACAAGCCAGGTTTTGTGGATCTCCACATAGTTGTCTGTATAGCTCTGTATAAGCACCAATTACTTCACCTGTGTATCTGTGTGAAGATACGCAAAACCTAGCCTGATACTGGCCTTTCAGGAGGGAGTAGGACACCTGTGCTTTAGAGTCCCGCATTGCTGTCAGTTACAGCCCTCCGCACCCCATGAGTTGGAAAGCGGAGCTTGCCTTGCCTGTAGTGCAAGAGGCTGGCCACTAGCGGGCAGCAGGTCTCTAATTCTCGAAGCAGGAAGTGAGGCACCAATGAAAATCTCTGTAGAGGTGGGTTACATGCATGTGCTACTGGTGTGTTTGGAGTTGCCTACCTAGACTCTTCCCACCTCTCCTAATCACACCCCTGCCCACCTCACCTCTGTCCGACCCCAACTCTTCCCGTTTCACCTCTCCTACCCTCACCCTTGCCCACCTCACTTCTGTCCGACCACTACTCTTCCTGTCTCACCTTACTTCAGCCTACATCTGCCCACCTCTCATAACCTTATCTCTGTCCAACAACACCTCTTCCCGTCTTCACCTCCTGCCTAGTTCTATGCATCTTACTTCTGCTCAACTCTCTTCTCCCTGCCTTACCTCTGCCCACTCCATCTCACCTCATCTCTTCCTGTTTTACCACCTCCCACACCTATTCACCAACCTTTTCTTGCCTCATCGCTGCTCACCTGTGCATATGCATAAAAGCATATGCAATGCTTTAAACTGGACCAATCATATTTTTCACTATCCTGGCGATTGGTCCTTTGAAACCCTCAGATGGCCCACTCCACTCATCTTTCTGCTGTTCCCACAGGATATGCACGAGTGTTGGTCCAATCAGAGATTTATGCCGTGCATAAATTCCATAGACCCAAAAGAGTGGAGCACCCCTGCTTTAGAGTAAGCCAAGCACACGGTGGAAGTCTTTGGTAGTGCATTCTGGGATGCGATGCTGGTCTTGGTAGACAACAGTGCTGACGAATATATGGGGCTCCTATAGGCTGCTGAAGGACCTGGCAGCCAGGCTCTGGAAGGTATTAATTTTAGGCTGTTGATCACAGGTCCTCTTTAGTTTTCCCAGTCAGAGGTACTTACCTTACCCCTGTTTTATCTTGCTCACCTCTTAGACATGTCCCAGACGCGGATGCTCTTGTCCTCGGAGTTGCTGAGGATCAGCTCCTGCCGGGGGTGGAAGACAGCGCAGGAGACGTTGTTGTAATGGCCGCGGCAGGTGTCCACCTCCCAGGCTTTGGACTCTGTGTCAGGGAAGGAAGTATATAAAATTTCTTCTCAACGAATGCTCCAGGCATTTACCCCAGCTCCCGCAAGCAGCTACTTACCATTCATCCGCCAGATCTTAACCTGCCTGTCATCGGCCCCAGACACAATAAGGGGCATGGTGGGGTGGAAGGCGGCCCAGTTTACGCCACGGTCATGACCCTAGAAAGGGGGGAAAACAAGTAATTACAGAGAAAACATCCTCTAATAAGAGAAAACCTGCTGCTGGGGAAGGGGAGAGGGCAGGAGTGTGGATCAGCTTACTATGCAAATGTTACATTTATATGTGTATGACCCAAACATGATCACCAGGGTCGGTTTAAGTGTGGTGGAGGCCCCTGGGCACAAAATCAGGTAGAGGCCGCAGATACAGTATTTTTTTCCCTTAAAAATAATAGTCCAGGGAAGTAACTGATTGGTGGTTGTCTGGCAGATCGAGTCCTTGTGCCACCCTTATGCAGGTGCGCGCTGCTTGGGAACTCCTGGGTAGTCACCCAGCTGGTCCAGCAGAAAACAGTTCCCTGCTTTGAGCTGCCAGTAGCTGTGCTCGGTGGCTTATGTGCAATGAGTGGCCGCCGATTGACAGCTCTGCACGCACCCATCATTGTAGCGGCGGCTTTGCTGTTCTAGACTCTCCATCCTGCCCTGGCTGCAGGTTGCAAAAACAAAAAAAAGCTTACCCACTGCCACTGATAGCTTTGTTGCTGGCCCTGTGGCCCGTCAGACCAAAGACTGAAAAGCCTCCTGGACCAGACCATAACCCAAAGGTTGGTGGATGCTCCCTTTTGCAGGGCATGTGGTGGAGCCCCCAAGGTGCGCCCCCCTCATAATCCGGCCCTACTGATCACGCTTGGGTGGTTGCACACACAGCCTTACTGTGGCACAGACTATTCATTCAGCATAGCTGTGGTTCCAGTCACCACCAGCAGGTGTCCCATGAAGCTGCCTGGCCACAAGGCCTCATCACCTGCAGCACCTGGCTGGAGTTATATACTGACCACTTCCTAAGGTAGGGGCAGCTAGCATAACTTCCACACGTTGTTCCTGGAAGTCTCTAGGTATTTTCTCATGTCCTCTGCCCGGGAGTCGTCTAATACTATTCCTGGAGCCGGATGGGGGCAGGATTTCTAGCTAGCTAGCATTACTTCTGGAGGTCGGGATGCTTTTCCCATTGTCCTCTATCCAGCATTCATCTAATACTATTTCTGGAGACTGCTGGGATTGGGTCATTAAAGGCTCAGAAAATGCAGTAGATGGAGGTAGGATGATTTACATGGTGTACAGGGTGGGGAAAACATAAGATAGACTCTTATTCAGGGTGAGGGGCCAGTTTAAGCTCCCCTCTGGTAGTGCTCCTCTGGAGATGAAAATTAGGGGGCCGGGGGAAACATGAAGCACTGCAGACAAGCTACTGCTCCAACAGGACGAACTGGGAGGCCAAGTCAAAAGGCCGCAGGAGTGGAGCATCTTGGGGTGACTGCATTGCCGGCACAAGAACTTGCAGCGTTGGGCCAGTTTAGGATCTGCAGCTTTAGTCTGAATTAGTGATGGTACTTCAGATAATTGCTAAATAGGAAGTGGTACTCCATTAAAAAAAAAACAAAGCTGGAAAACCCTGATCTAATACTATTCCTGGAGACTGCTGGGATTGGATTGTGATGGATGGAGGTCAGAATCAATAAAATGAATATATATATGTGAACATTCCCTCTCTCCATTGGTTGTACACAGTGGCTAATAAAGGTTAAATAAACCCTCAGGTAGCCACTTCACTCTGCTCTATTTCTCTTTTGCTTGACAATAATGCTTAGGATTATAAAGATAACAGAATATGCTGCTACTAATATATTACTGTGATAAAGATGGCGTCGGGAAGCTGGACAACGCCTTTGAGTGGCCTGCCTTTAGCCATAGAATAACATTCCAAAGATTGTGCTCGTTAGGTAGAACAGACCAATTACTGAGCTAGACATTCAGTTTTTTTTTCTAATATGATTTGCCCCTTTAGATGACGTACGTTTTCTACTTTACTATAAATAAAATCATCAAAGGGAGGAGCACCAGATGCATCTCCGTGAGATAGTCGAATGCATTCCAATGACCGTGTCCTTCTGTCTCGCGTATTTCTTATCTCCTAGGCTGATTTGAAAGACTGTACGACACCCAGGACCCCCGTTAAACAGGCACGAAGGAGGGTGGCGGCCTGACTGATAGTTGTCCTTGAGAGGGTCCCAAGTCTTTATCCTGTGCGGGTTCTATACTAGCACAATGGAAGCCCTGAGTCTAGTAGGGTTCATTGTTGCAAGGGAAAGCAGAATTTTTAATGTGGTTTAAATAGAACTTTATTTGCTAAGTGCACAAGATAATGAAGATACATCCAGAAGAATTTGGGTAAAGGGGGGTCACAATGGCCACTACAGGCGATCCCTAGACAGGAAGTGTGCAAACAGTCTTACCTCCAGGACGTGTTTCACCACCGCATCAGTGGTCCCAAACAAATCCACTCCGGTGATTCCACGGACGTCGGACTCCACGGCCCCAGGAGACAGGTTCTTTTTACGAAGGCCTTTCCGTGAGAACAGAAGAGCCAAGGTTAATTGTCAGACACACACACACAGTGGCCAGAACTGACCGCATGCCCTTTACAGAGGGCAATATCCATATAGAAATACAATATCAACAATTTTCCTGCCCACAACATGTTTCCGGGGTCACTGACCAACCTTCAGACCACTCACTGGACAGTTGCACCGACTGTAAGAGGCTAAAATGCCCCACCTCCAGGCGTTATTGGCTAAAGACTGCTGGCCCCTCACTTTACTAAAGAACCGAGCACTTACAACACCACCGCAGAACGCTGGAGTTCTATCTACCCCTCTACAAAACAACCCCTTCCAGGACCAGGTGTTCGAGCCTTAAGGACCAAAAGGTGACCAGGTCTTCGTGCTGCAAGGAGCAAAGGGGGTTGGGCCTAGATCAAAACCCAGATTCCATCGTAAGTGGACGAACCTAGGCCCATCCCGGGGCTTCCTTACTACTACCACCAATGGCACCCCCTGCCTGAAAGTACATAACACTAATTTGGTCACTCAAAAATCGACTCAGTCTTCAGGCCAGACCTCCTACTTGCCCCTGAAGAAGCAAACACGTGAAACGCATCAAGGATAAACAACTATCTGAAGTAAAATACTGTGACCACATGATTTAACCTACAACATATTGTACTACTCTAACTGCACCTATGTATATATTATGTGTAAATGTATCATCTGTGATGGGAACAAGCATCAATAACTTTGAATAAACTTTGATTAAAGGGGAACAAAACCCACCAGCGGTCGCCCTGGAATCTAAAAGATCCCAGGGCCAGCCGCTGGCTTTTCCCCCAGGGCATCCTGACTCAGGATGCCCCGCTGTGTGAAACTCCCCCCCAGGGCGCCGGTAATCACTTACAATTCCTAGATCCAACAGCACACGCTTGGGCTCTCCTCCATCTGCGGCTATCATGGTTTTCAATGGGGAGCGCCCATTTCCACCCGTCATTCAGAAAGGCCAGGACGGGAGCCCGCACAAGACCGGGGATGCAGCAGGGCATGCTCCCCGTTGAATTTGATGAGAGCCATTTGTCGAAGTATGTAAAAAAGGCAAACAGCTATGGCTGCGCACCCACGCATGGGCCATAGGAATGAGGAATTGGTGAGTTGTACTGGGTGTTCTGGGGGGTTCCACACAGCGCGACACGCCAAATTCAGGGTGCTTGTGGGAAATGGAACAAAACCCAGGAAAGGTTTTGTTCTGCTTTAAACCACCACTTACTTCACCCGCTTTGGTCTTCTCTCACCGGAACCAAGGCTGTTTTAGCCAAAAAAAAATTTTCTTCAGCTACAATGTTGGTGTACGTCCCTAGGTTATATTGTACCTCCCCATACAAAGGTCATGGGTTCCCCCCACCACCCAATAGGTCCATGATCTGTCTTCTCCTAAAGCCTGCTGGTCCCTCACTTTACAAGTCAATTAGTTCTCTTTCAAGGGTGCCCTTAAAAAGGACAGCTAAAGGTAATATAATACAATTTGGCTACTTCCTCTCCGAACAGGTAAGCCTCGCAGACCCCAGTATGCTAATACTGCATCCTCTGTACCACCCTATTTCTCCTAATTCTCCTCATACGACTCCGGTCCTAACATCCGTCTTCTTATCCAGCACTGGCTCCATAGGTTGAGGAGACCGCAAATGAGGTGAAGGAGCGCGAGTGGAACCATGTTCTGCTGGATACAGCGGCAGGAGCATGAGTGGAAAATGTCTGAGACTGCACAAATGAAGAGGGCAGAAGAACACTTGGGATGGACCAGTGAATGGCACACACTTGGAAGGGTGTTGGGAATGGGTGAGGAGCTGGGACGCTGCAGGCAGGAGGGGTTAGGCATGCACAGGGCGAGTGACCAAACGGGGACATAGATTAGGCCAGACTGGAATGGTGGTTGGTGAGGATGGTCATGCAATATGGAGTGCCAAAGCATGCGGACACCAATGCGACTTCCTTACAGACCAGAGAAACATCAAAAGGGAGGGCGTTTCAAATGGAAAGAGGTTATAGAGTTGACACGGTTCTTCGGACGACCTGATTTTCTAAGGGGGAGAAGGTGCTACAGACAATACATGTTTCCAAGGGAAGGCGGTACTATTGACGCCATGCGTTTCCAACTGGAGGAGGTTCTATGGACAACCCACATTTCTAGGGGGGAGAAGGATCTATGGACATGTGAACACGTGTTTCTGAGGAAAATCTATTGGACGAAACGTGTTTAGAAAGGGAGAGGGCTCTAAAGACATCCGAAATTTGTAAGGGCAGGCAGCTGAATGGACATCCCATGTTTCTAAGGGCAGGCGGCTGAATAGACATCCCATGTTTCTAAGGGCAGGTGGCTGAATAGACATCCCATGTTTCTAAGGGCAGGTGGCTGAATAGACATCCCATGTTTCTAAGGGCAGGTGGCTGAATAGACATCCCATGTTTCTAAGGGCAGGCAGCTGAACGGACGTCCCATGTTTCTAAGGGCAGGTGGCTGAATAGACATCCCATGTTTCTGAGGGCAGGAGGTTCTATGGACACCCTATGTTTCTAAGGGGAGAGGGTCTATGTATGCCCTATGTTTCTAAGGGGAGGAGGTACCATGGATGCCCTATGTTTCTAAGGGGAGGAGGTACTATGGATACCTTATGTTTCTATGGGGGGGGGTGGCTCTATAGATACCCTATGTTTCTAAGGGGAGATAGCTCTATGGACACCCTATGTTTCTAAGGGGAGAAGGATCTATGAACACCCCAGGCTTCTGAGAAGAGGAGGCTTTATGGGTGCTCCATGTTTCTAAGGGAAGAAAGCTCTATGGACACCCTAAGTTTCTAAGGGGAGAAGGATCTATGGACACCCCACATTTCTAAGGGGAGAAGGCTCTATGAGCACCCTATGTTTCTAAGGGGAGAAGGCTCTATGGACACCCTATGTTTCTAAGGGGAGAAGGCTCTATGGACATCCTATGTTTCTAAGGGTAGAAGGCTCTAAGGACACCCTATGTTTCTAAGTGTAGAAGGCTCTATGTATGCCCTATGTTTCTAAGGGGAGATTGCCCTATCACAGTTTTCTAAAGGAAGAGGTTCTATGGACAATCTACGTTTCCATGGGGGGGGGGGGGGGGGGGGTTCTATGGACGACCTGTGCTTCTAAGAGGAGAAGATTCTATAGACGACCCATGTTTCCTTTACAAGGGGGGAAGGTTCTATGGACGACCCATGTTTCCAAGGGGAGAAGATTCTATAGACGACCCATGTTTCCAAGGGGAGAAGGTTCTATAGACGACCCATGTTTCCAAGGGGAGAAGGTTCTATAGACGACCCATGCTTCCAAGGGGAGAAGGTTCTATAGACGACCCATGTTTCCAAGGGGAGAAGGTTCTATGTACGACCCATGTTTCCAAGGGGAGAAGGTTCTATGGACGACCCATGTTTCCAAGGGGAGAAGGTTCTATGGACGACCCATGTTTCCAAGGGGAGAAGGTTCTATGGACGACCCATGTTTCCAAGGGGAGAAGGTTCTATGGACGACCCATGTTTCCAAGGGGAGAAGGTTCTATGGACGACCCATGTTTCCAATGGGAGAAGGTTCTATGGACGACCCATGTTTCCAAGGGGAGAAGGTTCTATGGACGACCCATGTTTCTGAAAAAAGGAGGCTCTATGGGCGCTTCGTGTTTCTAATTTAAGGGGGCACCATCCACTGAGCATGTTTAGTTTATTAGCGTTAATGGCAGGGGGCTTCATTTTATTACACCAACAAAGAATTAACATCTGAGTTGAGCAGGCCAAGCAGGCAACGAGTGCCAGGATGTTATAGGAGAATCTTCCGGTGACCACAGACATGCAGATACAGTACAGCTGGTAACAGGCAACATTTTGTTATTAGCGTTTCTTAAATGACAGAAGCTTGATGGCTTCCAAAACAACTGTTGAAACCACTTAGGTTAAGGATGCCCTCAGTTAGTACACGTGACCCTTCTTCCTTACCTGTGTCAAGATTTTAGTAATTAACCAACTTTAGGACAACATGCAATTCACAGAGTTATAACAGTGGCCTGGCATGCTTTTTAAAGCCATAAAGACAAAAGGCAGAGACAGTATCAGCAGGGGGTCAACCATCCCTCCAAGGTCTTGTAGGCCAAGAGAGCCTGGCTGAGACGGCTTAACCTTCAGAGCCGCTCATCCAAACTCTCCGGCCGAGCTGGTCAGATCTGCCATGTCCTTTAAATATGGCGGCTGCCTCCCGACTCAAGACTGCAGCAGGGAGAGGTTGCAAACGATTATCGTGAGGATATAAATATTTCTTAACATGTTCCTAATGGAAGTGGTCCGGGGACGCTGAAGGATTCTATTATGATCTGGTTCTATGGTTGGGACTTAATATGGTCCATAATAACAGGCATTGTGCTTCTATCTGTTACAGGTTCTAAGCTCAGCCGATGTGTTCAGTCCCCAGACTAATAATCAGGCTTCAAGAACGGCCAATAAGATGAAGCCCAACCTATGAAATCAAACGTTCCACAGGAATTTGTCAAGATTGGGCATTGGTCATACATATGGGCCGATGTCTCTGTGGGCAATTCAGAGCAAACCTATATTGATAAGGGTGGACACCGACCTCAACATACAGCGAGGGCTGCTATGCTAATCACGGGGCCGTCCAGCCAAAAAGCCCAGGGGGGGGGGGGGGGGGGCGTCCAGCCAAAAAGCCCACGGGGGGGGGGGGGGGGGGGCCGTCCAGCCAAAAAGCCCACGGGGGGGGGCCGTCCAGCCAAAAAGCCCACGGGGGGGGGCCGTCCAGCCAAAAAGCCCACAGGGGGGGGGGGCGTCCAGCCAAAAAGCCCACGGGGGGGGGGACCGTCCAGCCAAAAAGCCCAGGGGGGGGGGCATTAGAATGGACTAACTAGGTTGCCTTATTAATTCATTATACAAAACAGCTGCATAAATTAGTGTCAATCCTGAACCTCAAAGAGAAGCTATACTCGCCTGACCCTTCCACAGCCGGGTGCAGCATCTCCTTTCAGGAGCATCGCAGGATCTTCTGCATTTGCACAGCGGCCATCACAGCCAGCAGCACTTCATCCGGCCCGCAAATTGGAAGTCCTGGCTCATGAAGTCATAGCCCAGGCAACCTCCCATTGGACAACTTCCAAAGCCGGGTGATGTGCTGCTGGCTGAAGACATAAGAGGCCCCTGACCCTGCACTGCGTGTTCCCAAATCCACCCCCCAAGAACGTCGATTGTATCTGGGTCTGAACTTCAGGAGAGTTTAGGGTTTCTTTAAGGGTTACGAGACGCCTCACGCCTGTTCCTCTCCTCTGCTGCAGTTTTGAGCGGGAAGCGCGTGCGCGCGAGGACCCCCTTGACCTGGGCAGCTCACCAGAAATATCCCAAACGCGCACTGTCTGATCCAAGCTGGCAGATACCACCAAGTCTTCGGAGGGGTGGAACTGGGCGCACATCACGTAATGGTTGTGGCCGGTCAGGACGCTGCAGAAAAAAAAAAGGCAATTAATATAAAAAAAAGAAAAGGCAATTAATATTTAAAAAAAAAAAAAAAAAAAAAAGGCAATTAATATTTAAAAAAAAAAAAAAAAAAAAGGCAATTAATATTTAAAAAAAAAAAAAGGCAATTAATATTTAAAAAAAAAAAAAAGGCAATTAATATTAAAAAAGGCAATTAATAAAAAAAGGCAATTAATATTAAAAAAATCCCATTAATATGCTGAACCGATCAGAGATAAGAAATAAAGTGGACCTGTCCAGGCTAAGTGTAAAAACAAATCATATTCAGCTCACCTGCCTCTTTTGTAACCCCGCCCCTGGATTTTATTTATTCATGACCTCTAAAAGGTGGACATACAAAGAAGCCCCCTCCCCACAATGCATCAGGGTGTCTTAGTGTCTGTAACAAGAGGGGCGGAGACATGAAACATAAATAAGCTCCTCCCCACAAAGCATCAGGTGGCTTACAGTGTAACAAGAGGGGCGTAGACAGGAAACATACAAATAAGCTCCTCCCCACAAAGCATCAGGGTGGCTTACAGAGTAACAAAAGGGGCGGAAACAGGAAACATACAAATAAGCTCCTCCCCACAAAGCATCAGGGTGGCTTACAGAGTAACAAAAGGGGCGGAAACAGGAAACATACAAATAAGCTCCTCCCCACAAAGCATCAGGGTGGCTTACAGAGTAACAAAAGGGGCGGAAACAGGAAACATACAAATAAGCTCCTCCCCACAAAGCATCAGGGTGGCTTACAGTGTAACAAGAGGGGCGGAGACAGGAAACATACAAATAAGCTCCTCCCCATAAAGCATCAGGGTGGCTAACAGTGTAACAAGAGGGGCGGAGACATGAAACATAAATAAGCTCCTCCCCACAAAGCATCAGGGTGGCTTACAGTGTAACAAAAGGGGCGGAGACATGAAACAAATAAGCTCCTCCCCACAAAGCATCAGGTGGCTTACAGTGTAACAAGAGGAGCGTAGACAGGAAACATACAAATAAGCTCCTCCCCACAAAGCATCAGGGTGGCTTACAGTGTAACAAGAGGGGCGGAGACAGGAAACATACAAATAAGCTCCTCCCCACAAAGCATCAGGGTGGCTTACAATGTAACAAAAGGGGCGGAAACAGGAAACATACAAATAAGCTCCTCCCCACAAAGCATCAGCGTGGCTTACAGTGTAACAAGAGGGGCGGAGACAGGAAACATACAAATAAGCTCCTCCCCACAAAGCATCAGGGTGGCTTACAGTGTAACAAAAGGGGCGGAGACAGGAAACATACAAATAAGCTCCTCCCCACAAAGCATCAGGGTGGCTTACAGTGTAACAAGAGGGGCGGAGACAGGAAACATACAAATAAGCTCCTCCCCACAAAGCATCAGGGTGGCTTACAGTGTAACAAGAGGGGCGGAGACAGGAAACATACAAATAAGCTCCTCCCCACAAAGCATCAGGGTGGCTTACAGTGTAACAAGAGGGGCGGAGACAGGAAACATACAAATAAGCTCCTCCCCACAAAGCATCAAAGTGGCTTACAGTGTAACAAAAGGGGCGGAGACAGGAAACATACAAATAAGCTCCTCCCCACAAAGCATCAGGTGGTTTACAGTGTAACAAAAGGGGCAGAGACAGGAAACATACAAATAAGCTCCTCCCTACAAAGCATCAGGGTGGCTTACAGTGTAACAAGAGGGGCGGAGACAGGAAACATACAAATAAGCTCCTCCCCACAAAGCATCAGGGTGGCTTACAGTGTAACAAGAGGGGCGGAGACAGGAAACATACAAATAAGCTCCTCCCCACAAAGCATCAGGGTGGCTTACAGTGTAACAAAAGGGGCGGAAACAGGAAACATACAAATAAGCTCCTCCCCACAAAGCATCAGTGTGGCTAACAGTGTAACAAGAGGGGCGGAAACAGGAAACATACAAATAAGCTCCTCCCCACAAAGCATCACGGTGTCTCACACAGTCTGTAACAAGAGGGGCGGAGACATGAAACATAAATAAGCTCCTCCCCACAAAGCATCAGTGTGGCTTACAGTGTAACAAGAGGAGCGTAGACATGAAACATAAATAAGCTCCTCCCCACAAAGCATCAGGGTGGCTTACAGTGTAACAAGAGGGGCGGAGACAGGAAACATACAAATAAGCTCCTCCCCACAAAGCATCAGTGTGGCTTACAGTGTTTGTAACAAGAGGTTGCCCTGCTAAAGCGTCTACAGCACGCTGCAGGACACACAGGGGAGGCTCATGGGACAGGCTTGGGGGAGGGGCTATCACCTGGGCTGTCTCTAACATTAGGAAGAAACGGGGGAGGGGATTGGTCCGGTTTGGGGCACGGGTTAGGTAGACTTCAATCGGTGGTTTGGTTTACCAGACGCAGGTGCGGGACTGCCAGTTCCAGATGCGGATGGTCTGATCGTCGGAGGCGCTGAGAATCCAGGGGTACTCCTGCAAGACACCAAACAGGGGGGGGGATGGTAACAATCCAGAGATCACATCCCCGGGTGGACAGCAGCGCTCCCCAGCGCCTAGTCCCTTGAGCCTGGGGGTGTGGCCCAAAATCCAGGATTATCTTTAGAACTGGTTTTGGTCCCTGCCCCAGAGGCATCCTCATTGGGGATGCCCCGATATGTGGAACCTCAGACCGCCAACAGAACTTACCTTTCCACTAGTCCCATGTGTGAACTCTCCAAAAATCAGAGCTTAAAGCTGACCTTCACCCTGAATAAGAGCCTATCTCATATGTTTCCCTCCTGTACATACAGATTGCCCACATTAATCCGGACCTTCACCCTGAATAAGAGCCTATCTTGTATGTTCCCCCCCCCCTTGTACATACAGATTGCTCACATTAATCCTGACCTTCACCCTGAATAAGAGCCTATCTTATATGTTCCCCCCCCCCCCGTACATACAGATTGCCCACATTAATCCAGACCTTCACCCTGAATAAGAGCCTATCTTGTATGTTCCCCCCCCCTTGTACATACAGATTGCTCACATTAATCTGGACCTTCACCCTGAATAAGAGCCTATCTTATATGTTTCCCACACCCTGTACATACAGATTGCCCACATTAATCCAGACCTTCACCCTGAATAAGAGCCTATCTTATATGTTTCCCACACCCTGTACATACAGATTGCCCACATTAATCCGGACCTTCACCCTGAATAAGAGCCTATCTTATATGTTTCCCCCACCCTGTACATACAGATTGCCCACATTAATCTGGACCTTCACTCTGAATAAGAGTCTATCTTATATGCTTCCCCCACCCTGTACATACAGATTGCCCACATTAATCCGGACCTTCACCCTGAACAAGAGCCTATCTTATATGTTTCCCCCACCCTGTACATACAGATTGCCCACATTAATCTGGACCTTCACTCTGAATAAGAGTCTATCTTATATGCTTCCCCCACCCTGTACATACAGATTGCCCACATTAATCCGGACCTTCACCCTGAATAAGAGCCTATCTTATATGTTTCCCACACCCTGTACATACAGATTGCCCACATTAAAAATCATCCTACCTGCATCTACTGCATGTTATGAGTCTTTAAACATCCAAGATGGCTTCTCATGGGGCATCAGGCAGCCTGCAAACAGGAAGTGCCTTCTAACTGTGCTGCTCTGCATTCTGGGACTGCTGACCTTGTCCTGACCCCAGCTCTGCTCTGTCTGAGCAAAGCACAGCTATAACCTGCCCCCCTGTATTTTATCCCACTCGCCTCTCCTCAGTAAGTGTGATGCTTCTGAGTCAAGATGGCGGCGCCCGTATCCTGAACAGAGTTGCAGCCCAGTGGGGTCAAGAAAAAGTGACTAAAAACTTAAACTATATTAATTTTAGATGCTGGGGAATCGTTTTATAAGGGTTTGGGCTTTTCAATAAATTATGGTGATGGTCCGGATTAATGATGAGCACTTTTGGATAGTGCTCCGGCATGGGGAAAGGGGAGTGGCCACATCCCAGGGCTCCCTACTATCTGCACCTGTCCCCCACAGTACCACACCTCGGCTGACGGGAGGCCTTGGACAAGGCAGCAGCGTGGGAGCATCATAAAGGTAAGCAAGTGTGGGTGCACAGGGGGCGCACACAGAGGGGCACCCCAAATCGGCCGGCATTTAGTCACTTATTCAGGGTAAAGGTCCGCTTTAAGGACCTCAGGGATAAGAGTCCATGGCGTTTCCCCCACCCTGTACATACAGATTACAGTCTAGATGTATTAGATTGGTCCCCAGCAGTCACGTGATCATATCATCGGCTGCCATAGGGTGAATAGCAAGGTGGGGAGCTTGACTTTTGGCTCCTCTTTAAAGTGGACCAACACCCAGGGGGGATCGGCCCGGGAATCTATAAGATTCCCGGACCGATCAGATTCCTCCCCGCGGGACATCCCGATTTCGAACCCCCCAGGAGGCCCACAATCCTCACCTTACCGGCGATCCAACGGCGCATGCGCGAGACGCAGCCGCGTCTCTCGCTTCCCTCTAGCAGGGCGCGCTCCCGCGCCGGCCGTTTTGTGAATGGCGCGCTCCCTGTTAGAGGGAAGCGAGAGACGCAGCCAATGACAGCGCTCTGGTATGCGCGTCCAAGCGGCTTTGGACGCGCATACCAGAGCGGCTCTGAGCGCTGTCATTGGCCGGACGAGGTCACGTGGGAGCGGGGAGAGGTGAGTTGTTCGGGGGGGTTTCACACAGCGGGGCACCCCCGATCGGGGTGCCCCACCTAAGTGGACCAACACCCAGGATAGTCAAAATCCTGGGTGTTGGTCCACTTTAAAGTGGACCCATTTTGACTATCCTGGGTTTCGGTCCTTTCCCCTGGGGCACCCTGATCAGGGTGTAAAACCCCTGAGATCGCCGATGGCAACTCACCTGTTCCTGGTCCTACGGAGCATGCACGGCAGCTCGTCCAATCAGCGCGCCCGGAGACGCTGACGTCACGAAATCTAAGCCTTTATCTAAGGCCAGAGGCTCAGAGCGCTCTGGCGCCCGCATCCCCCGCTACCCTCCAATAGGGAGCGTGCCCTCGCCAGCCATTCACAAATGCCTGGCGCCAGCACACACCCTGCTAGAGCGATAGCGGGGATGTGGGCGTGGCTTGCGCATGCAACAAAGTAAGTGAGACCTGGGGGGGTTTCACACAGCGGGGCACCCCGATTTTGGATGGAGGGAATCTATAAGATCCCGGGCCGATCGGCGTGGGGTTTTGGTCCACTTTCATCACTCGTACGCCAGCCAATTACGTGACCGCCGGTTTTGATGTATTAGATTGGTCCCCAGCAGTCACGTGATCATATCACCGGCTGCAGAAGTGGGGAGCATCCGGTTGATTTTGGCTCCTCTTTAACCCTAGAAGCAGTAATGGCGGCTGCTGTGCTGGGGTAACTCACGTGATGGAAGAAGGTGGTGCGGATGTAATCCAGGTGACCCAGCAGCGTGAAGAGACATCGCCTCAGCTTGTAATTCCACACCTACGGGAGGAGAGGGGGGACAAGAAACGTGATGCACAACACTATCAAAGCAGACCTAAACCCTCCCTGCTGACTAAGCAGGAAGCAACTTAAACATGCTGCTGAAGATGGTTCCCTGGTACAAATAAAAGACTCACCTTTTCCTGGCAGGGCTCCATCTGACGGGGACAGGAAACTAACATCACCTCTCCCCTCACACCATCAGTGAGCCCTGCATTAGAGAGATATTCACCTTCTCCTAGCAGGGCTCCATCTGATGGGGGACAGGAAACTACCCTCACCTCCCCCATCAGTGAGCCTGCATTAGAGAGATACTCACCTTTTCCTAGCAGAGCTCCATCTGATGGGGGACAGGAAACTAACATCACCTCCCCCCTCACACCATCAGTGAGCCCTGCATTAGAGAGATACTCACCTTCTCCTAGCAGAGCTTCATCTGACGGGGGACAGGAAACTAACATCACCTCCCCCTCACACCATCAGTGAGCCCTGCATTAGATAGATACTCACCTTTTCCTAGCAGGGCTCCATCTGATGGGGGAAAAGAAATACTCCTCACCCTCCCCTCACACCATCAGTGAGCCCTGAATTAGAAAGATACTCACCTTTTCCTAGGGTAAGAAAGGTACAAATGTCCTCGGCAGAATAATTGTATGATAACAATTTACAGGCTGATTCATTACTAACGCCAGGTAGCGACAAATGAGCGTCTATAGCGCGGATTTCAGAGCAACCGCTAGTAGTCGCTGTGCTCGGCCATGGTTCTTCGTTTCAGAGCGCCTCAGTCGCTGGCTGGCATTGATGAATATGATGTGTGATTCGCAGTACTGCGCTGTATGTGAGTGAATCGTAACGACAGCTCAGTGCGATCCGAGAGGCAGACAAAAAAAAAAGACAGAAAAAAAAAAGCTTACTGTAAAAGCCTTGACAGGGCCCCATTTAATGTTCACACCAGGGCCCGTCACATTTAGTTAGGCCATTGCATACATCTCATTAGAACACAATGGGGTGGCAGCCGCAGGTAACCCCAACATGAGCCATAAGAGTTCTTTCCACTGGACTGAAGAATCAGCTGACCTACACCCACTCCCAGTAACTTGGGATGCCCTGGCACCATGACGCCTCTAAATACCCCCCAGGCTGCATGATGCCCATTTTCCTATTGGTCACGACAGGCCACACCCACCTTGATCTTGTAGTCATCCCCTCCGGACACGAAGAGCGGCTGCTGCTTGTGGAAATCGATCCCCCGAACCGGTCCTGAGAGAAAGAAAGAAAGAGAGAAGAGGAGACCGTCACCCAGGCCAGCCAATAGCGACGCAGAGATCGGGTCAGGTGACCTCGCACACTAACCGTCATGTTCGTCGAACTTGTCTATGAGGGTGCACATGCGGTAATCCCACAGCTGGATGACGCCATTGTGCAGGCTGGTCAGCACCCATGGGCGCTTGGGGTGAAAGCTCAGGCCTGCAGGAAAGAGAGGGGGGGGGGGGGGGGGAGATGGGTCAGGTCATTATAATGAAGCATCAACACTGGAGGGGGAGGAGCTGAATGTAATTTGCATAATTAAAGGAGATCTCAGAGAAAGCATAATAGAATTCCGTTTCTTAAAGTGGACCAAAACCCAGGATTTTCGGCATCCCGATCGGGGGTGCGCTGCTGTGTGAAACCCCCCAGATCGCCCGAAGAAACTCACCTCTCCTAGGGCGCATGTGCGGCCGCTCGTCCAATCAGCGCACTCTGAGCGGCTGACGTCACGCCATCTAACACGGCGTCTAAAGCCAGTGGCTACTCTAACAGGGAGCGAGCCTGCGCCGACCATTCACAAATGGCTGGCGCGGGCATGTGCCCTGCTAGAGGGATAGCGGGGATGCAGCCACGACCTGTGCTTGTGCCGTTGGACCGGGAAGCAAGGTAAGTAAACGGGGCGACCTGCGGGGGTTAAAAACAGTGGGGCATCCTAAAAGCCACTGTGATCGGCCCGGGAATCTTTAAGATTGCCGAGCCGATCGATTCCCTCCCCCTGGGCATTCAAAATCGGTATGCATGTGTGAAACCCCCCCAGGTTGCCCATACACTTACCTTGCTTCCCAGTCCAACGGCGCATCCGCGCTATCCCTCTAGCAAGGTGTGTGCCCGTGCCAGGCATTTGTGAATGGCCAGTGCTGGCACGCTTGGAGCCGCTGGCCTTAGACAAAGCTTAGGTGACGAGACATCAGCGGCTCCGAGCGCGCCGATTGGACGAGCGCCCACGCCGTAGGATCGTGAAGAGGTTAGTTGGCTTTGGCGATTTGGGGGGTTTCACGCAGCGGGGCACTGGGAAAAGGACCAAAAGCTTAACAAAGCACAGCAATTTGACTTTCCCAGGTTTTGTTTCATGCTCCCAATTCGGGATGCCCCAGTGTGACGTTCTCCACATTACCTTGTTTACTCGCCAGCAATTCCACAGCGGCATCCCTGGCTTTCCTCCAGGAAAAGCAAATGGCTCCGATTGAACGAGAGCCCGCGCATGCGCCATTTGCGCCGGTCGGCTACTGGTGAGTTTTGTTCCGCTTTAACGTCATGGACACTGGGGGGGGGGGGTGTCCCACACAGCCTGATACCGGGGGGTCTCACGCAGCCCGGCATTCCCAATCCCAGGGGGGGCTCACGCAGCCCGGCATTCCCAATCCCGGGGGGGGGGCTCACGCAGCCCGGCATTCCCAATCCCGGGGGGGCTCACGCAGCCCGGCATCCCCAATCCCGGGGGGGCTCACGCAGCCCGACATCCCCAATCCCGGGGGGGCTCACGCACCCCGGCATCCCCAATCCCGGGGGGGCTCACGCAGCCCGGCATTCCCAATCCCGGGGGGGCTCACGCAGCCCGGCATTCCCAATCCCGGGGGGGGGGGCTCACGCAGCCCGGCATTCCCAATCCCGGGGGGGGGGGCTCACGCAGCCCGGCATTCCCAATCCCGGGGGGGGGGGCTCACGCAGCCCGGCATTCCCAATCCCGGGGGGGGGGGCTCACGCAGCCCGGCATTCCCAATCCCGGGGGGGGGCTCACGCAGCCCGGCATTCCCAATCCCGGGGGGGGGCTCACGCAGCCCGGCATTCCCAATCCCGGGGGGGGCTCACGCAGCCCGGCATTCCCAATCCCGGGGGGGGCTCACGCAGCCCGGCATTCCCAATCCCGGGGGGGGGCTCACACAGCCCGGCATTCCCAATCCCGGGGGGGTCTCACGCAGCCCGGCATTCCCAATCCCGGGGGGGTCTCACGCAGCCCGGCTTCCCAATCCCGGGGGGGTCTCACACAGCCCGGCTTCCCAATCCCGGGGGGGTCTCACACAGCCCGGCATCCCAATCCCGGGGGGTCTCACACAGCCCGGCATCCCAATCCCGGGGGGTCTCACACAGCCCGGCTTCCCAATCCCGGGGGGTCTCACACAGTCCGGCATCCCAATCCCGGGGGGTCTCACATTGACTAATGACCGAAGGAGCCCTATCTGCCAATCAGATTGTTTAATGACTGATGGAATGCGATCGGTCAGATTCCCAATGGCTGGCAGAGCTGCACTACAAGTCCCAGCATGCCTCTCTACTCATCGTCTGGGCGGCCAAGCTGGGAGTTGTAGTCCCTTAGGGCAGTTTGGGGCCCACCACACACCGGCTTATATCCAGGGCCCATGCACAGAAACGTCACTGCATTGTCTCTGTGGGGTTGCCCCAAATAAGCTATACACAGTTCAGGTTTCGGCCATGAAGGCCTACCGGGAGATTCCCTGGAAACCCCATAGGCCAGTCCAGGCATGCCTCTGGGACCCATGACCCTCCCGCACCCTGTTTGCCCCCCGGTACCTTTCACCCGGGCAGATTTGGTCTCGAACTTAGTGAGCATCTTCCCGGCCCGTCAGACACACACGTCAGCCGCCGAACTTCCCGGAAGTGCCGCGTTGGACGTCTGTGAGAGCTCCTCCCAGCTCTGCGCGTGCGCGGAACGGCCCCGCTCCCTTACCAGCGAGTTCTGAAAGCGGAACGTCCGCAGCTTCCGCCCTTCGGCGGAAGTTGGCGGTGGGATAGTGAAGTGCTGGCGGAAGTAGTGGTGTCAGTGCGGAATTCCGGTGGGCGGAAGAGAAAGAGGAAGATGGCGGCTGAGCTGAGGGGACCCGGCGCTCTGTGGACACGGCTGGGGCTTTGCCTGATCCTGTTGGCGGGTGAGGGGGGGAATAGTAATGGGGTCATGTGACCAGAACGGTCTACGCTGCCGTCTTGTGACTAGCTGGGTCACGTGACCAGCGATGTCTGTTTATTATTGTCACCAGTCTATTGCCATTAGTCTGTTTCTGGGATTCTAAACCTTCCACCCTGTCTGCGGCTAGTTTCCTGTCCCCCATCACAAGGAGCATTGCTAGAAAAAGCTGAGTATCTCTCTAATGCAGGGCTCAGTGATGGGGAGGTGGGGTGAGTTTCCTGTCCCCCACCAGATGGATCTCTGCTAGAAAAAGGTGATCTCTCTAATTTAGGGCTCACTGAGGGGGGAGGTGAGTATCGTTTCCTGTCCCTCCATCAGAAGGAGTTCTGCTGGGAAAGGTGAGTATCTCTCTAATGTAGGGCTCACTGATGGTGTGAGGGGGGGATAGTTTCCTGTCCCCCATCAGATGCTCATCTTTTCCTAGCAGAGTTCTCACTAATGCAGAGCTCACTGATTGTGTGATGGGTGATCGCTGCTAGGAAAAGGTGAGTATCTTTCTTTTTTTATATATTCTTTATCCTTTTCAAAATTTTACATCCTACAAAGAGGAAAAGGAAGACATTACACAGGAAACAAGTATACAGCATAGTCAGGCATGTGTAAAATTAAACTATCACTTGTTTCAAAAAGGCGTCTTAGCAGCCAGGCCATGTCCTCCCGAGCATCTGTTACGTTTTACATGAGAAAGGAGAGGAGCCAAGGCCACAAATGGTTCCAAAGCGAAATCCTGGGGCCGGACGGCCGGTGAGTATCTTTCTAATTCAAGGCTCTATGATGGAGCGAGTGGTGAGGTGAAGTTAGTTTCTTGTCCCCCATCAGACGGAGCTCTGCCAGGAAAAGGTGAGTGTCTCTCTTATGCAGGGCTCACTGATAGTGTGAAGGGAATGTTCATTAGTTTCCTATCCCCAATGGAGCTCTACTAGGAAAAGGTGAGTTTCCGTCTAATACGGGGCTCACTGATGGGGAGGGGAGGCTAGTTTCCTTTCCCACATTTCATGGAGCTCTTCTAGGAAAAGGTGAGTACCTCTCTAATGCAGGGCTCACTGATTGTGTGATGGGGAGAGGGAGGTGAGGATAGTTTCCTGCCCCCCATCAGATGGAGCTCTGCTAGGAAAAGGTGAGTATCCCTCTAATGCAGGGCTCACTGATGGCGTGAGGGGGGGGGGGAGGTGAGGATAGTTTCCTGTCCCCCATCAGATGGAGCTCTTCTAGGAAAAGGTGAGTAACTCTCTTATGCAGGGCTCACTGATGGGGAGGGGAGGTTAGTTTCCTTTCCCACATTTCATGGAGCTCTGCTTGGAAAAGGTGAGTGTCTCTCTTATGAAGGGCTCACTGATGGTGTGAGTGGGGAGGTGAAGTTAGTTTCCTGCGCTCCTACCACTAGTGAGCCCTGTATTAGAGAAATACTCCCCTTGGGCATCCCAATTTGAGATGCCCCGCTGTGTGAAATCCTGCCGGTGGCGCCATCTCCTGCATCTTCTAGTAATGGAACAGCTGGTGTGCACACAGATGCCGGGGAGACCCCTACCGACTGCGAATTTGTCCACGCACCCATTCAGCCATTTTTTTTAGCTAGTCATTAATATGCTCAGCTAAAGAAAGCTGATTGGAGGAGAGCCGCGCCTGCGCTGTGGGAACGCCGGTGAGAAGCATATAACGAGCGACTGGTGGGGGGGGGTTCACACAGCCGGGCATCCCAAATCACGAGTCCCAGAGGGGGGGTGAACGCCAAAATCGGCGATAGTGAAATTCCTGGGCTTTTGGTCCTCTTTAATCCGTATACAGCAGTGATAAGTGTGTGCTGCACTGTGATCCTGATTGTCTCTCTCCTCCCTCTCAGGTCTTTGTCGGGGGAATTCGGTGGAGAGGAAGATCTACATCCAGCTGAACAGCACCGCGCCCTGCGTCCGCCTGCTGAACGCCACCCACCAGATCGGATGCCAGTGTAAGGGGGGGGGGCGGAATGGAAATGTTATTTTAGCCTCAGCTCTGCTTTAAAGCGGAACAAAACCTGAGAGTTTCACAGATTTTTCCATTCCCTGGGGGCATCCCGAATTGGTGCCTCCCCCCGGACCCCAGTAGTAACTCACCTTTCCTAGGTCCATTGGCACATGAGTGGGCTCTAAGTTAATCAGAACTGTTTGCCGTGATGATGGGGGTACGAGAGTGGCCGCGTACCCAGCAGCGCGCGCTCCGTATTTCTCCCCTGGGTATTTGGCCTCCAGCCACTACACAGGGCACAATTTTGCTGGGGAGTGATTACGGGGGGGGGGGGGTCTTATAGATTCCCGGGCCGATCACCCCTGGGTGACGGTCCACTTTAAGTCTCTCCTGATAAGTTTAAAGCGGACTTTCACTCTGAATAAGAGTCTATCTTATATGTTTTCCACACCCTGTACATACAGATTGCCCACATTAAAAATCATCCCACCTGCATCTACTGCATGTTATGAGCCCCTAAATCTCTCTCCTCCGAGGTCCTGGATAACACAGTGCTGCCCATACGGTGCTCAGAGCCGGGATTCCTGCTACTCAAGTGCAGGATTTTACATTTAGAGACATTAAACTCTAGTTTTGACCATCTATCCAGTAAAGCTAAATCATTTTCCATGTTGCAGACACCTCCCGGAATATCCACCCTATTACTAACCTTTGTATCATCAGCAAACAGGCAAACTTCTCCTATGTCACTTACAAACATATTAAAAAGAATGGGGCCCAGGACAGAGCCTTGTGGCACACCACTTGTTGCCTTTGTTCAGATTGCACACCATTAACAACAACATTCTGATACCGATCCCTCAGCCAACTGGAAATCCACTGAACTATCCAGGGATTGAGTCTTAACTTATATATGAGGAGGAAACCATGCGCTGGGGCATCCCAAACAGAGATACACCAGGATGTGGAATTGCTTGGCCCGAGCCACCTCGCTGCTGCCTTTTGTGACCGGATGTCGTTGTGTCTCAGCTTCTAGGAATGGCGACACTGGTGTGATCCACGTGGTGGAGAAGGAGGAGGATCTGCCATGGGTGCTGGAGACCGGCTCCACGCCCCCCTACATGGTGCTGCTGGAGGGCCACCTGTTTAACAAGTAAGACTCCCGCTTATGCATTAGCTCCGGCCTTTGTGTCTGAGTGTGAAGGGTTAAAAAAACACAAGAAGTTTTTGTTTTTTTTGCTGTAAAGATTTTTACTTTAGTTTGCTTCCTTTCATTTTTCTTTTGGCTTAAAGTGGACCAAAACGCACCCTGGGTCTATGAGACCCCAGGGTAGGCATACTCGCTCCCCTCAGGGCATCCATATTCGAGATGCCCTGCTGTGTCAAACACCCCAGGTTGCTCAAAAACTCGCCTTCGTTTCCAGTCCAACAGCGCATATGCGAGCTGAGGCCGCGTCCCTGCTATGCCTTCAGCATTTGTGAATGGCCGGCGTGGGCACGCTGCCAGTTAAAGGGTGGCGCGGGATGCGGCCACCAGCGCGCTCGATTCACTCGCATTAGACAAGCTCCTGGGCGAAGGGGCTGGATCGTATGCGAGCATGCTGATTGGACGAGAGATCGGGTGACCTGGGGGATTTCACACAGCGGGGCATCCCCAATCGGATAGGATGTGGACCAAAACCCAGGATTTTGACTATCTGGCCCCCAATCGGGGATGCCCCGCTGCGTGAAACCCCCCCCAGATCGCCGAAGTTAACTCGCCTATTCCCAGTCCTGCGGCGCATGTGCGGCCTCTCGTCCAATTAGCGCGCTCCGCTCGGAGCCGCTGACGTCACGTCGTCGTAAGCCTTCGTCTAAGGCCAGCTGCTCCAAATGCACTGGAGGCCACATCCCCTGCTACCCTCTAACAGGGAGCGTGCCAGCACCAGTCATCCACAAATGCCTGCTAGAGGGATAGCAGGGATGGGGCCACAGCTCGTGCATGCGCCATTGGAGGGGGGGGGCAAGGTAAGTGAACGGGGCGACCTGGGGGGGGTTTAACACAGCAGGGCATCCCAATTCTGGATGCCCCGAGGGAAGGGAATCGATAAGATTCCTGGGCCGATCACGGTGGGTTTTGGTCCACTTTAAAGGGTAGCAGGGGGATGCGTCCGTCATGGTGCTCAGATCCACTAACATTCAACAAGCTTCTGGATAAAGGGGCTGGAGCAGATCCGAGCGCACCGATTGGACAAGAGGGCTGCGCATGCGTCATAGAACTGGGGAAGGGTAAGTGAGATCGGGCAACCTGGGGGGTTTTACACGGCGGGGCATGCGGATCGGGGGGGACAAAGACCAAAACCCAGGATAATCAAAATCCTGGGTTTTGGTCCACTTGCTAGGAGAACAGCCATTGGCTGGAAAGAACTCCTCCTTGGCTTCCTCCTTTCTAAAAGGGTCCAGGGTCTAAAAGGTTTTTTTTTACTTTGTTTGCTAATTTTCCTTTGTGCTGCCAGCTGCCCACATCCCCGGCTCTCTTCTAGCTGCCCACATCCCCGGCTCTCTTCTAGCTGCCCACATCCCCGGCTCTCTTCTAGCTGCCCACATCCCCGGCTCTCTTCTAGCTGCCCACATCCCCGGCTCTCTTCTAGCTGCCCACATCCCCGGCTCTCTTCTAGCTGCCCACATCCCCGGCTCTCTTCTAGCGCTCCCGCACTTGGCCTATCTGAATGGCTGGGTGCCGGAGCACGCGCAGCTACAGGGAAGCTGGGGATGGAGTGGCCCGGTGATCACAGTGTAGAGGGAGACACCTGTAAAGGTACGTTTAGTGGTGACCTCGGGGGTTTTACACAGCAGGGCAGCCTGCTATAGGAGCCGGCCCTGAGTTCTTTCAGACTTCAGGGCCAGCAAGGCTTTTCGGTCCACTTTAAGACATGAGGCTCATCTGCCTACCTGTAGCCCCATATCGTGCTCTTGGGCGCACAGTGTCCATGTTGGATCCTGCACTTCGGGCTGTATGTGTACAGGTGAGTACGACAGCAGGCCACGGGGTGTTCATTGGAACTCCTCACACGCCCCCTTGAGGCTGGAAGCTGGAACTGTGGGGAGTTCAAAGAGTCACGAGCCCTGAGCCGCTGCAGGTAAGTGGAGACATCTCATGGCGCAAAATTGGGCTCTCAAAGTGGCCTTTCCCCTTTAAATTCCTTTACAAACACCCTGAGTAATTAGAGTATATGGCATTTAACCCTTTAAAGTGTACCAAAACCCAGGATTTTGACTATCCTAGGTCTTGGTTCTTGCCCCTGGTATGGGGTGCCCCGCTGTGTGAAATCCCCCGGGTCGCCTGAACTCACCTCTTTGCGGTCCTACAACGCATGCGCGGCTGCTCGTCCAATCAGCGTGCTCGGATCCGCTTGAGCCCCTTCGTCCAGGAGCTTGTCTAATACGAGCAGATATGATAATACGAAGGCCGCATTGAAGTGGAAATGGCTCAGGAAATACAATGTTTATTCGGTCGATCGGGGGCCTGCTACTTCGATTGCCACTGCCTGAATAGCTGGCTCTTTTTGCTCGCTTAAATACAGTTTTAGACAAAGGAGCTTAAATGACCATCCTGATTGGATTCCTGGACACATGTCAGACTTCGATTGGATATTTCAAACATATACAGATACACATATATAGAAGGTATATTTCAGAGACATGAAGAACATCTGTTTCTCATTAAGCAGACATTCTGTAGCGATAGTCATATGAGGAGGGAGGGGTGAAAACCACTCCACACACTGAGAATGTGAGAGATGGCATACAGACGTCTTATAAAATGAATACTAATTATAATATTTAATTTTCCACCTCAGCACCCCCCACTACCCTCGAACGTGTTATTCACAATTGCCTGACGCGTGCATGTGCCCTGCTAGAGGGATAGCGGGGATGCAGCCGCTGCTCGCGCATGCAGGGAGCGTACCCGCATCGGCCATTCGCAAGTGTCTGGTGCGGGCATGCTCCCTGCTAGAGGGATAGCGGGGATGCGACCGCTGCTCGCGCATGCACCATTGCAGAGTGAAAGAAGGTGAGTTTCGGGGCCGCCTGGGGAGTTTCACACAGCGGGGCATCCCGATTCTGGATGTCCCGGGGGGGCAGGAATCAATCCTAAAGATTCCTGGGCCGATCTCTGTGGGTTTTGGTCCACTTTAACACCCTGTGATCTAATATTTTGCTTTGTTTTCCCCCAGGGCCATATTAGAGAAGCTTAAAGGGAGCTCCCGAGTGTCTGGAATAGCGGTCACCTACACTAAGCCGCCCCCTCCCGAAGGCTCCTCTTTGGATGTTCCATGTCCCAATGATGGTTTTGGTAAGTGCAAACAGAGGTTAAGGTTAATTCAGGGACAGGTCTGATCGCTATTAGTGGGCGGGGGTCTGTTTCTAGACCTGTTGACTTTGACCCGCTATCTCCTCCGGGCTCTATTGTCAGGTCTCTACTCGGGTGACCACGGGCCGCAATACGCCCACTGCAACGGAACAACATGGAACCCTATGGGCAGTGGCTTCTCCTATGAGGATTTCCCCTTCCCCGTCTTCCTGCTTCGAAATGAGAATGAGACCGAGGTCATCAAACAGGTGAGTTGGAAGGTCACATGGAGGGAGAGGTCACATGACTAGGGCTTAACACACTGCTTCCTATCCTGTAGGGAGAGGTCACATGACTCGGGCATAACACTATGCTTCCTATCCTGTTACCCTAACTACCGTTGCCCCTGTAAGGCTGGCTGACTAGCGTTGCCCCTGTAAGGCTGGCTGACTAGCGTTGCCCCTGTAAGGCTGGCTGACTAGCGTTGCCCCTGTAAGGCTGGCTGACTAGCGTTGCCCCTGTAAGGCTGGCTGACTAGCGTTGCCCCTGTAAGGCTGGCTGACTAGCGTTGCCCCTGTAAGGCTGGCTGACTAGCGTTGCCCCTGTAAGGCTGGCTGACTAGCGTTGCCCCTGTAAGGCTGGCTGACTAGCGTTGCCCCTGTAAGGCTGGCTGACTAGCGTTGCCCCTGTAAGGCTGGCTGACTAGCGTTGCCCCTCTAAGGCTGGCTGACTAGCGTTGCCCCTGTAAGGCTGGCTGACTAGCGTTGCCCCTGTAAGGCTGGCTGACTAGCGTTGCCCCTGTAAGGCTGGCTGACTAGCGTTGCCCCTCTAAGGCTGGCTGACTAGCGTTGCCCCTGTAAGGCTGGCTGACTAGCGTTGCCCCTCTAAGGCTGGCTGACTAGCGTTGCCCCTGTAAGGCTGGCTGACTAGCGTTGCCCCTGTAAGGCTGGCTGACTAGCGTTGCCCCTGTAAGGCTGGCTGACTAGCGTTGCCCCTGTAAGGCTGGCTGACTAGCGTTGCCCCTGTAAGGCTGGCTGACTAGCGTTGCCCCTGTAAGGCTGGCTGACTAGCGTTGCCCCTGTAAGGCTGGCTGACTAGCGTTGCCCCTGTAAGGCTGGCTGACTAGCGTTGCCCCTGTAAGGCTGGCTGACTAGCGTTGCCCCTGTAAGGCTGGCTGACTAGCGTTGCCCCTGTAAGGCTGGCTGACTAGCGTTGCCCCTGTAAGGCTGGCTGACTAGCGTTGCCCCTGTAAGGCTGGCTGACTAGCGTTGCCCCTGTAAGGCTGGCTGACTAGCGTTGCCCCTGTAAGGCTGGCTGACTAGCGTTGCCCCTGTAAGGCTGGCTGACTAGCGTTGCCCCTGTAAGGCTGGCTGACTAGCGTTGCCCCTGTAAGGCTGGCTGACTAGCGTTGCCCCTGTAAGGCTGGCTGACTAGCGTTGCCCCTCTAAGGCTGGCTGACTAGCGTTGCCCCTCTAAGGCTGGCTGACTAGCGTTGCCCCTGTAAGGCTGGCTGACTAGCGTTGCCCCTCTAAGGCTGGCTGACTAGCGTTGCCCCTGTAAGGCTGGCTGACTAGCGTTGCCCCTGTAAGGCTGGCTGACTAGCGTTGCCCCTCTAAGGCTGGCTGACTAGCGTTGCCCCTCTAAGGCTGGCTGACTAGCGTTGCCCCTCTAAGGCTGGCTGACTAGCGTTGCCCCTCTAAGGCTGGCTGACTAGCGTTGCCCCTCTAAGGCTGGCTGACTAGCGTTGCCCCTCTAAGGCTGGCTGACTAGCGTTGCCCCTCTAAGGCTGGCTGACTAGCGTTGCCCCTCTAAGGCTGGCTGACTAGCGTTGCCCCTCTAAGGCTGGCTGACTAGCGTTGCCCCTCTAAGGCTGGCTGACTAGCGTTGCCCCTCTAAGGCTGGCTGACTAGCGTTGCCCCTCTAAGGCTGGCTGACTAGCGTTGCCCCTGTAAGGCTGGCTGACTAGCGTTGCCCCTGTAAGGCTGGCTGACTAGCGTTGCCCCTCTAAGGCTGGCTGACTAGCGTTGCCCCTCTAAGGCTGGCTGACTAGCGTTGCCCCTCTAAGGCTGGCTGACTAGCGTTGCCCCTCTAAGGCTGGCTGACTAGCGTTGCCCCTCTAAGGCTGGCTGACTAGCGTTGCCCCTCTAAGGCTGGCTGACTAGCGTTGCCCCTCTAAGGCTGGCTGACTAGCGTTGCCCCTCTAAGGCTGGCTGACTAGCGTTGCCCCTCTAAGGCTGGCTGACTAGCGTTGCCCCTCTAAGGCTGGCTGACTAGCGTTGCCCCTCTAAGGCTGGCTGACTAGCGTTGCCCCTCTAAGGCTGGCTGACTAGCGTTGCCCCTCTAAGGCTGGCTGACTAGCGTTGCCCCTCTAAGGCTGGCTGACTAGCGTTGCCCCTCTAAGGCTGGCTGACTAGCGTTGCCCCTCTAAGGCTGGCTGACTAGCGTTGCCCCTCTAAGGCTGGCTGACTAGCGTTGCCCCTCTAAGGCTGGCTGACTAGCGTTGCCCCTCTAAGGCTGGCTGACTAGCGTTGCCCCTCTAAGGCTGGCTGACTAGCGTTGCCCCTGTAAGGCTGGCTGACTAGCGTTGCCCCTGTAAGGCTGGCTGACTAGCGTTGCCCCTGTAAGGCTGGCTGACTAGCGTTGCCCCTGTAAGGCTGGCTGACTAGCGTTGCCCCTGTAAGGCTGGCTGGCTGGCTAGCGTTGCCCCTGTAAGGCTGGCTGGCTAGCGTTGCCCCTGTAAGGCTGGCTGGCTAGCGTTGCCCCTGTAAGGCTGGCTGGCTAGCGTTGCCCCTGTAAGGCTGGCTGGCTAGCGTTGCCCCTGTAAGGCTGGCTGGCTACCGTTGCCCCTGTAAGGCTGGCTGGCTACCGTTGCCCCTGTAAGGCTGGCTGGCTACCGTTGCCCCTGTAAGGCTGGCTGACTAGCGTTGCCCCTGTAAGGCTGGCTGACTAGCGTTGCCCCTGTAAGGCTGGCTGACTAGCGTTGCCCCTGTAAGGCTGGCTGACTAGCGTTGCCCCTGTAAGGCTGGCTGACTAGCGTTGCCCCTGTAAGGCTGGCTGGCTACCGTTGCCCCTCTAAGGCTGGCTGGCTACCGTTGCCCCTCTAAGGCTGGCTGGCTACCGTTGCCCCTCTAAGGCTGGCTGGCTACCGTTGCCCCTCTAAGGCTGGCTGGCTACCGTTGCCCCTCTAAGGCTGGCTGACTAGCGTTGCCCCTGTAAGGCTGGCTGACTAGCGTTGCCCCTGTAAGGCTGGCTGACTAGCGTTGCCCCTGTAAGACTGGCTGACTAGCGTTGCCCCTCTAAGGCTGGCTGACTAGCGTTGCCCCTCTAAGGCTGGCTGGCTACCGTTGCCCCTCTAAGGCTGGCTGGCTACCGTTGCCCCTCTAAGGCTGGCTGGCTACCGTTGCCCCTCTAAGGCTGGCTGGCTACCGTTGCCCCTCTAAGGCTGGCTGACTAACTAACCTAGGCTCCGAAAGCAAAAATAATAGCGTGGTTATCCCTCATTTTTTTTTCCGACTGGCCCTTCACCTCTTTGTGTTACTTGCAGTGTTACCAGGAGCGCAACCTACCCGTGAACGGGAGCGCGCCGCAGTACCCCCTATGCGCCATGCAGCTCGCCGCCCACATGCACGCCGTCACCAGCACTGTCACCTGCATGAGGCGCAGTTCCATCCAGACTTCCTTCAGCCTCAATCCTGGTGAGGAATTTCGGGAAGCTGGGGGGGGGGTGTAGGGTAAGTACTTCTGCCCTCCTGGTGCCATGTACTAATCTAACTGCTCTCCATTAGAAGCTGTGTGCGACTCGCTGGGCGGCTACAATGTCTGGAGCGCTGTGAAGCCCATCAACGTTTCGGGAAGCCTGGCCCCCGAGGAGCAGGTGGTTGTGTCAGCGGCTAGGGTAAGGAACCGATCTGTATACGGCCTCGCTATGGTAGTAAATGTGTCAGTGCAGGGGTTGGGGGGTCCTAGCTGTGCGAGGGCAGGGGTTGGGGGTTCTAGCTGTGCGAGGGCAGGGGTTGGGGGGTTCTAGCTGTGCGAGGGCAGGGGTTGGGGGGTTCTAGCTGTGCGGGGGCAGGGGTTGGGGGGGTCCTAGCTGTGCGGGGGCAGGGGTTGGGGGGTCCTAGCTGTGCGAGGGCAGGGGTTGGGGGGTCCTAGCTGTGCGAGGGCAGGGGTTGGGGGGTCCTAGCTGTGCGGGGGCAGGGGTTGGGGGGTCCTAGCTGTGCGGGGGCAGGGGTTGGGGGGTCCTAGCTGTGCGAGGGCAGGGGTTGGGGGGTCCTAGCTGTGCGAGGGCAGGGGTTGGGGGGTCCTAGCTGTGCGAGGGCAGGGGTTGGGGGGTCCTAGCTGTGCGGGGGCAGGGGTTGGGGGGTCCTAGCTGTGCGAGGGCAGGGGTTGGGGGGTCCTAGCTGTGCGAGGGCAGGGGTTGGGGGGTCCTAGCTGTGCGAGGGCAGGGGTTGGGGGGGTCCTAGCTGTGCGAGGGCAGTGGTCGTGGGTTCTAGCTGTGCGAGGGCAGGGGTTGGGGGGTCCTAGCTGTGCGAGGGCAGTGGTCGTGGGTCCTAGCTGTGCGGGGGCAGGGGTTGGGGGGTCCTAGCTGTGTGAGGGCAGGGGTTGGGGGGGGGTTTAGCTGTGTGAGGGCAGGGGTTGGGGGGGGGTTTAGCTGTGCGAGGGCAGGGGTTGGGGGGGGGTTTAGCTGTGCGAGGGCAGGGGTTGGGGGATTCTAGCTGTGCAAGGGCAGGGGTTGGGGGGGGGTTTAGCTGTGCGAGGGCAGGGGTTGGGGGATTCTAGCTGTGCAAGGGCAGGGGTTGGGGGGTCCTAGCTGTGTGAGGGCAGGGGTTGGGGGGGGTTTAGCTGTGTGAGGGCAGGGGTTGGGGGGATTCTAGCTGTGCAAGGGCAGGGGTTGGGGGGGGGGGTTTAGCTGTGTGAGGGCAGGGGTTGGGGGTTCTAGCTGTGCGAGGGCAGGGGTTGGGAGGTTTTAGCTGTGCGAGGACAGGGGTTGGGGGGATTCTAGCTGTGCAAGGGCAGGGGTTGGGGGGTTCTAGCTGTGCGAGGGCAGGGGTTGGGAGGTTTTAGCTGTGCGAGGACAGGGGTTGGGGGGATTCTAGCTGTGCAAGGGCAGGGGTTGGGGGGGGGTTTAGCTGTGCGAGGGCAGGGGTTGGGGGATTCTAGCTGTGCAAGGGCAGGGGTTGGGGGGTCCTAGCTGTGTGAGGGCAGGGGTTGGGGGGGGTTTAGCTGTGTGAGGGCAGGGGTTGGGGGGATTCTAGCTGTGCAAGGGCAGGGGTTGGGGGGGGGGGTTTAGCTGTGTGAGGGCAGGGGTTGGGGGTTCTAGCTGTGCGAGGGCAGGGGTTGGGAGGTTTTAGCTGTGCGAGGACAGGGGTTGGGGGGATTCTAGCTGTGCAAGGGCAGGGGTTGGGGGGTTCTAGCTGTGCGAGGGCAGGGGTTGGGGGGTCCTAGCTGTGTGAGGACAGGGGTTGGGGGTTCTAGCTGTGCGAGGGCAGGGGTTGGGAGGTTTTAGCTGTGCGAGGGCAGGGGTTGGGGGGTTTTAGCTGTGCGAGGACAGGGGTTGGGGGGATTCTAGCTGTGCAAGGGCAGGGGTTGGGAGGTTTTAGCTGTGCGAGGACAGGGGTTGGGAGGTTTTAGCTGTGCGAGGACAGGGGTTGGGGGGATTCTAGCTGTGCAAGGGCAGGGGTTGGGGGGTTCTAGCTGTGCGAGGGCAGGGGTTGGGGGGTTCTAGCTGTGCAAGGACAGGGGTTGGGGGGTTCTAGCTGTGCGAGGGCAGGGGTTGGGAGGTTTTAGCTGTGCGAGGACAGGGGTTGGGGGGATTCTAGCTGTGCAAGGGCAGGGGTTGGGGGGTTCTAGCTGTGCGAGGGCAGGGGTTGGGGGGTCCTAGCTGTGTGAGGACAGGGGTTGGGGGTTCTAGCTGTGCGAGGGCAGGGGTTGGGAGGTTCTAGCTGTGCGAGGGCAGGGGTTGGGAGGTTTTAGCTGTGCGAGGGCAGGGGTTGGGAGGTTTTAGCTGTGCGAGGGCAGGGGTTGGGAGGTTTTAGCTGTGCGAGGGCAGGGGTTGGGGGGATTCTAGCTGTGCGAGGGCAGGGGTTGGGGGGTCCTAGCTGTGTGAGGACAGGGGTTGGGGGGATTCTAGCTGTGCAAGGGCAGGGGTTGGGGGGTTCTAGCTGTGCAAGGGCAGGGGTTGGGGGGTTCTAGCTGTGTGAGGGCAGGGGTTGGGGGGGTTTTAGCTGTGTGAGGGCAGGGGTTGGGGGGGTTTTAGCTGTGCGAGGGCAGGGGTTGGGTGGGTTCTAGCTGTGTGAGGGCAGGGGTTGGGGGGATTCTAGCTGTGCGAGGGCAGGGGTTGGGGGGTTTTAGCTGTGCGAGGGCAGGGGTTGGGGGGGTTCTAGCTGTGCGAGGGCAGGGGTTGGGGGGGTTTTAGCTGTGCGAGGGGGGGTTTTAGCTGTGCGAGGGCAGGGGTTGGGGGATTCTAGCTGTGCAAGGGCAGGGGTTGGGGGGTCCTAGCTGTGTGAGGGCAGGGGTTGGGGGGGGTTTAGCTGTGTGAGGGCAGGGGTTGGGGGGATTCTAGCTGTGCAAGGGCAGGGGTTGGGGGGGGTTTAGCTGTGTGAGGGCAGGGGTTGGGGGGTTTTAGCTGTGCGAGGACAGGGGTTGGGGGGATTCTAGCTGTGCAAGGGCAGGGGTTGGGGGGTTCTAGCTGTGCGAGGGCAGGGGTTGGGGGGGTTCTAGCTGTGCGAGGGCAGGGGATGGGGGGGTTTTAGCTGTGCGAGGGCAGGGGTTGGGGGGGTTCTAGCTGTGCGAGGGCAGGGGTTGGGGGGGTTTTAGCTGTGCGAGGGGGGGTTTTAGCTGTGCGAGGGCAGGGGTTGGGGGATTCTAGCTGTGCAAGGGCAGGGGTTGGGGGGTCCTAGCTGTGTGAGGGCAGGGGTTGGGGGGGGTTTAGCTGTGTGAGGGCAGGGGTTGGGGGGATTCTAGCTGTGCAAGGGCAGGGGTTGGGGGGGGTTTAGCTGTGTGAGGGCAGGGGTTGGGGGGTTTTAGCTGTGCGAGGACAGGGGTTGGGGGGATTCTAGCTGTGCAAGGGCAGGGGTTGGGGGGTTCTAGCTGTGCGAGGGCAGGGGTTGGGGGGTCCTAGCTGTGTGAGGACAGGGGTTGGGGGGATTCTAGCTGTGCAAGGGCAGGGGTTGGGGGGTTCTAGCTGTGTGAGGGCAGGGGTTGGGGGGGTTTTAGCTGTGCGAGGGCAGGGGTTGGGGGGGTTTTAGCTGTGCGAGGGCAGGGGTTGGGGGGGTTCTAGCTGTGTGAGGGCAGGGGTTGGGGGGATTCTAGCTGTGCGAGGGCAGGGGTTGGGGGGTTTTAGCTGTGCGAGGGCAGGGGTTGGGGGGGTTCTAGCTGTGCGAGGGCAGGGGTTGGGGGGGTTTTAGCTGTGCGAGGGGGGGTTTTAGCTGTGCGAGGGTAGGGGTTGGGGGGTTCTAGCTGTGCGAGGGCAGGGGTTGGGGGGTCCTAGCTGTGCGGGGGCAGGGGTTGGGGGGATTCTAGCTGTGCGAGGGCAGGGGTTGGGGGGTTTTAGCTGTGCGAGGGCAGGGGTTGGGGGGGTTTTAGCTGTGCGAGGGCAGGGGTTGGGGGGGGTTTTAGCTGTGCGAGGGCAGGGGTTGGGGGGGTTCTAGCTGTGTGAGGGCAGGGGTTGGGGGGATTCTAGCTGTGCGAGGGCAGGGGTTGGGGGGTTTTAGCTGTGCGAGGGCAGGGGTTGGGGGGGTTCTAGCTGTGCGAGGGCAGGGGTTGGGGGGGTTTTAGCTGTGCGAGGGGGGGTTTTAGCTGTGCGAGGGTAGGGGTTGGGGGGTTCTAGCTGTGCGAGGGCAGGGGTTGGGGGGTCCTAGCTGTGCGGGGGCAGGGGTTGGGGGGATTCTAGCTGTGCGAGGGCAGGGGTTGGGGGGTTTTAGCTGTGCGAGGGCAGGGGTTGGGGGGGTTTTAGCTGTGCGAGGGCAGGGGTTGGGGGGGTTTTAGCTGTGCGAGGGCAGGGGTTGGGGGGGTTTTAGCTGTGCGAGGGCAGGGGTTGGGGGTTCTAGCTGTGCGAGGGCAGGGGTTGGGGGGGTTTTAGCTGTGCGAGGGCAGGGGTTGGGGGTTTTAGCTGTGCGAGGGCAGGGGTTGGGGGGTCCTAGCTGTGCGGGGGCAGGGGTTGGGGGGTCCTAGCTGTGCGAGGACAGGGGTTGGGGGGTCCTAGCTGTGCGAGGGCAGGGGTTGGGGGGTCCTAGCTGTGCGGGGGCAGGGGTTGGGGGGTCCTAGCTGTGCGAGGGCAGGGGTTGGGGGGTCCTAGCTGTGCGAGGGCAGGGGTTGGGGGGTCCTAGCTGTGCGAGGGCAGGGGTTGGGGGGTCCTAGCTGTGCGAGGGCAGGGGTTGGGGGGTCCTAGCTGTGCGAGGGCAGGGGTTGGGGGGTTCTAGCTGTGCAAGGGCAGGGGTTGGGGGGTTCTAGCTGTGTGAGGGCAGGGGTTGGGGGGGTTTTAGCTGTGCGAGGGCAGGGGTTGGGGGGGTTTTAGCTGTGCGAGAGCAGGGGTTGGGGGTTTTAGCTGTGCGAGGGCAGGGGTTGGGGGTTTTAGCTGTGCGAGGGCAGGGGTTGGGGGGTCCTAGCTGTGTGAGGACAGGTTTTGTAGTTGCACAAGGATCCGGGGAAAACTAACAAGCTCAGCAGCATTGCAGGATTCACTGCAGTGGGTCTGGGTCATCAAACACCCGGGGGCCGGGGCATGCTGGGGCTTGTAGTTGCACCATAACTGAGGGCAAAGTGAGACTAGCGATGGAAGATCCACATGATTATAGACACAGTGGAAATGCTGACTCCCTATATACAGTAGGGCACTAGGTGCAGCGATTACACAGCTCACAGGTAGTGGCCACACCCTCAGCCCCACAATGACTAAATTAGATCCGGCCTCCTCGCTTTATAGGTGCTACAACATTATTCTTAGTATGTCACACACCCCGCTTCAAGAATCCATAACATGTGGGTAATATCGTCCTGAAGAGGCGTTCCTGCAGAGATGATAGCAAAAGAAAGCCCCTCCCTGATCCATAAATACCTGGGACCTCCCACTCACTACCCAGTTTTCCATCTCTGCAGACGGCGAGCAAGTCAGAAGATGATGGCTCCTCCTTGCACAGGGGGATTTCAGGTAGCCGGGGTAACTCCCGGCCTCTTATGTTGTTTATTTCCGCTCGGACCCCTTTTGTCCCAAAAATTTACCTCAGATTACATGCCTCCACAGTCTTGGCTGCTGGCCCGAGCGAGGGTACATTGGCACCTCTGGTGCTGAGGAGCAGAGCTCCACCGTGAGACCCTAAAAGAGAGGGTAGGCGGTCATACCGGGTAGGTGATCCCGGTTTGGGATGCCCCGTCCCTTGACCTTTCCCCTGGGGGGGGGCCCTTCCCTTTCCCAATTATGGGGGCTGGGGGTTCCTCTCATAGGGGTTAGCGTATTCACTTTCTCTTTATTACTGTCTCTTTATTGATGTGTGTATCTAGAGTAGTCCCTCAATGTGTTTTTCTCTTGTTACTATGTCCCAGCACCGCGGCTGTCATTGCAGCCGGGTGCCGGGGTTTTTCATTCTGTGAGGTGATTCTTCACCTCACGCGCGTTGGGGGGGCGGGGCTGGCACTCGGCGCTCTGCCGCGGCCAGCCCCCGTTCTCTCCTTCACTCCTCGCCGCAGCGAGCGGGGCGGGTGCTCCGCTAGTGATAGCGGATGCACCCGTTGTCATGCAGCCGGCGCCGCGGTTGTCGGCGGCGCCGGTCTCTGGGCTGGTGCGTGAGGGACTTCTTCCCTCACGCTTCATTCACACTGGAAGGGGGGGCGGAGCCGGGCTTTTGGCGCGTCACCGCGGCTCCGCCCTCCTCTGTACTGGCGCCGCGTCGCCGCGGCTCCGCCCTCCTCTGTACTGGCGCCGCTGCGGAGCTGAGCTCCCTGTCACTAGGCAGCTCCCTGTTACTAGGCAGAAGGGGGCACAGATCAGCTTTGCGCGGGCTGCGCAGACCACGCCCCTGGCACGGCCGTGCTTCTTCTCTTCACTTCACCTCAGAGATCGCCACACAATTGTTCTGAGGCGGATCGTTCACCGCAGCGTCTGTGAGTGGCCCTGTGGGCCTCATTTATTTCTTTATCTGTTAAGTTTTATTGTAGGGTCTTATGGGTCTCTCTCTGTCTTTTAGGTGAAAGTTATCCAGGAGGATCTTCTGTAGTATTGGAAGGTCTCTCCTGATCCTGGGTCCCTGGGTCCATTTTAGCATCACAAATCCTCCCACTCGGGACATTAAAGGGGCATCCCGGGTTGCCTAACTGGCGTAATTCCCTGGGTCATAGCGACCACTCAAAATTCACCTTATGGAGGCATCCCCGGATACTGGGACTGGGACCCCTTCGGGGCATCCCAAAAAGTGTATGTTGTGTGGGATTTCCATTACTGGGGATGATGTGTTACTGTGTATACCATGTGCACAGCAAACTATTACGCGGCAGTCCGAACCCCAAGCGTTGGGGTCAGCACAGCCGGCCACCTCAACTCCCCCTCCCGCCTTGACTCGTGCCCCGTGTGACGTGGTCATGGGCAGGGATCTACAATCCGAGATGTGTGCCAGATTGGCTAGCCTTGAGAAAATGCTCTCTAGCTCGGTCGCCCGTAAGGCTCCGTCTAAGAGAAAGCATTTGTCGCCGGCTCCGCCGGTGGATGATCTTGATGACAGAGATAATCTGGATTGGTCTGATTATCCCCAGCTAGAGGAGGGGGAAGTTGATGAGGGTTCAGAATTTTCGGATGATGAGCAGTCTGCTGGCGCTGATGCCGAGCTTTCTGATTTAGGGAGATCCTTGGACTCTCCTCACGCTCTGTCTCTCATGCTGGAAGTTTTGAATATTTCCCCTCCCGAGGAGGCGTCACAGCAGAAAGGTGAATTGTTTGAGGAATCCAGGCCGCGCCTGGAGTTTCCTACGCAACGCCATTTTGATAGAATCATTGACAAGGAATGGGATAGGCCGGCTCGGCTCCCTGGCATACCTCAGGAGTGGGATAGGAAATATCCCTTTCCTTCTGAGGCGATCAAGCGCTGGGCATCTCCCCCCGAGGTGGATGCACCGGTTTTGGGGTTGTCTAACTCCTCGGTGTTAAACAGACCTGATTGTTCCACTCTCAAAGATGGAGAGGATAAACGTATTGATCAGATGGCTTCTCATGGCTTTACTAGCATTGGGTCGGCCATCCGGCCTGTGTGCGCTTCGGAGCTAATGGTGTTGGCCACCAGGTCTGTGGTCAGGGACCTGTTGACTTCTTCCGGGCTTCGTCCTGGTAGTAACGAGTTCCTTAGCCTTAAACGGTGCGAGTTGTTTCTATCCTTTGTGTTGACCGCCTTGGATGATACTTTGATGATGTGTGGTAGGACTTCGGCTCTGCTTGTGGCTATTCGGCGGTCGGTGTGGCTGCGCCAGTGGGCGGCCGATTTTATGTCCAAAAAATCACTGACGGCTTTACCCTTTGTTGGTCTACGGCTCTTTGGAGAGACATTGGACTCTGTCACCAAGGGTGGTAGGTTACCTCAACGTAAGAAACAACGCCGCCCCTTTCGGGGGGCGCCTGCCTTTAACCCCTCCTTTCGGGGGGCCAGATCTGGCAGGGGTTCTGCATTTCCCTCTTCCAGAGGAGATTTCGGAAACAGGGGCAGAGGACGTGCCCGTTCTGGATACAGTTGGGGCTCTAAGCCCAAACCGGCTGCTAAGCCGGCTCAGCAATGAGGGGGCGCCCTCACCCATGCGGGTGGGGGGACGGCTGCAGCACTTCTCTCAGATCTGGGATCAAGAGGTCTCGGACAGATGGATCCGGGAAGTGGTGTCTTCCGGCTACAAGCTGGAGTTCGAGCTCCGCCCCCCTTCCAGATTTGTCAGGTCTCGGATGCCGTCGGAGCCTCTAGCGGCGCAGGGGCTCCTGGTGGCAGTGGAGAATCTTCTGGACATGGCTGTCATTTGCCCAGTGCCCCCTTCAGATCGGGGCAGGGGCTTTTATTCCAATCTGTTCACGGTTCCCAAGAAGGATGGGTTGGTCCGACCCATCTTGGATCTGAAGTTTCTCAACCGGTTCATCCGGCCGAGGAAATTCCGCATGGAAACGCTGCGTTCGGCCATTCACTCTCTTCGTCAGGGAGACTTTCTGACGTCCATAGACATCAAGGATGCTTATCTACACGTTCCGGTTTTTCCAGCACACCAGAGGTTTCTCAGGTTCGTGGTGGAGGATCGGCACTTTCAGTTTGTGGCACTTCCTTTCGGTCTCACCTCAGCGCCTCGGGTGTTCACCAAGGTGCTAGCGGGGGTGATGGCTCTGCTCAGAGGTCAGGGTATCCGCATCGTGCCCTATTTGGACGATCTACTGATCATGGCCTCTTCCTTCAACCAAGCGGAGTTGGACACCAGAGCGGTGGTGTCCACTCTGGAGAGGTTCGGTTGGGTGATCAACCACCCCAAGTCTTCTCTTTCCCCGTCCAGAATTCTGACCTTTCTGGGAATGTCTCTGGACACTTCACAGGCCAGGGTGTTTCTACCCCAGGCCAAGATTCTTTTGATTCAGGAGTTAGTTCGGCTTCTCTTGTCAACCCCTCATCCGATCATCCGGTTAGGGATGAGGCTGGTGGGGTTAATGGTGGCCTCATTCGAGGCAGTTCCCTTTGCGCAGTTTCACACAAGGACGCTTCAGCTTCATCTGTTGAAGGTTTGGGACAAGTCTCCTCTATCGTTGGATCAGTCCTTCCTGATGACTCCCCGAGTTCGTCGATCCCTGCAATGGTGGTTGGGGTCGGTCAATCTGTTGAAGGGCAGATCTTTTCTGGCTCCGCGTTGGGAAACAGTTACCACGGATGCCAGTCTGTCAGGTTGGGGGGGTGTTTGGAAGGACCTCCAGTTTCAGGGTCTGTGGGGCCCGCGGGAGGCTCACGAGCCCATCAATGTTCTGGAGTTGAGAGCCATCAGGTTGGTTCTGTTTCGCTTGACTCATCAGTTGAGAGGCCTGCCAGTTCAGGTCCGGTCGGACAACAGAACGGCGGTTGCTTACATCAATCACCAAGGAGGGACTCGCAGCAGGAGTGCCCTCAGGGAAGTGTCTTTGATTCTGGACTGAGCAGAGACCCACGTCCCGTGTATCTCAGCAGTCTACATTCCGGGAGTGGAGAACACGGAGGCGGACTTGCTGAGCAGGGCCTCCTCTCGTCAGGGGGAGTGGTCTCTCAGTCCCAAGGTGTTTCGTTCGATATGTCTCAGGTGGGGGTTCCCAGCGGTGGACCTCTTTGCTTCTCGTCACAATCACAAGCTTCCAGTCTTTGTGTCTCTCTCGCAGGATCCTCTGGCTCTGTCAGTGGATGCCATGTCTCTAAACTGGAGGGATCTGGGGTTCCTTTACCTGTTTCCTCCGTTCCCAATGCTAGCCAGAGTGCTGCGCAAACTGGCCTTGGATGGTGCGTCGGCGATTCTGGTGGCCCCAAGGTGGCCAAGGCGAGTTTGGTTCGCAGACCTCGTAAGACTGGCAGAGGATCAGTTCGCCCTGCCTCTGCTGCCGGACCTGCTCACCCAGGGTCGGCTGCGCTATCCCAATTTACCATCGCTGGCTTTGACGGCATGGCTGCTGAAACCGCCATCTTGAAGGAAGAAGGTCTTTCTGACGCGGTGATTCAGACTCTTATCCGTGCCAGGAAGCGCTCTTCCTCTTCTATTTACTACAGGACTTGGAGGGCCTATATTGATTGGTGTGAAAGTAGGTCTTTCTCTTGTCGAGAGTTCTCCATTCCTAGAATTTTGGAGTTTCTCCAACATGGTCTAGATCTGGGGCTCCAGCTTAGTACATTGAAAGGGCAGGTTTCTGCCCTGGCGGTGTTCTTCCAAAGGTCTTTTGCACTTCATCCCTTAGTCAAGACCTTTTTCCAAGGTGTTACACATGTTCGGCCTCCTAGGAAGCCTTTTGTTCCAGTTTGGGATTTGAACCTGGTTCTTTCCGCTCTCCAGGGCCCTCCGTTTGAGCCCTTGAATGAGATTGCTTTGTCTTCTCTTACGCAAAAGGTGGCCTTTTTGGTGGCTATCACTTCGGTTAGGCGTGTTTCTGAGTTGGCAGCTTTATCCATTACAGCTCCGTACTTCGAGAAACATCAGGACAAGGTTGTCTTTCGTTTCAAGCAGGATTTTCTTCCTAAAGTGGTCTCGGAGTTTCATCTGAATCAGGACATTGTGTTGCCTTCTCTATGCCCAAATCCCAGCGACGACAAGGAAAGGGCATTGCATTCCTTGGATGTAGTTCGTGTTGTGGAACATTATCTGGAGGTTACGTCTTCCTTTCGTAAGACTGATGCTTTCTTTGTGGTGCCCTGCGGGCCTAGGAAAGGTTTGGCTCCTGCCAAATCTTCCATTAGTAAATGGATTCGTCAGGCCATCATTGGGGCCTATTCTGCCAAGGGGAGGAGTCCCCCTTTTCGTGTTACTGCTCATTCTACTCGTGCAGTTGGTGCGTCCTGGGCTTTTCAGCACCAGGCTTCTGTTGAGCAAGTTTGTAAGGCCGCTACCTGGTCTTCTGTTCACACCTTTTCCAAGTTTTACAAGGTTGATGTTCGGGCTTCAGCGGATGCTGTTTTTGGCCGCAAAGTTTTGCAAGCTGTAGTGGTTTAAAGTTGTGCATTGTTGCCTGGTTTTGGATCCCCGCCCTTGTTATGGACACTGCTGTTGGATGTCCCACATGTTATGGATTCTTGAAGCGGGGTGTGTGACATACTAAGAATAATACCATTTTGTGAATACTCACCTTGTAAAATGGGTATTATAAGTATGTCACACACCCCGCTTCAACCCGCCCTTTCTGTATTCAGGATCCTCTTTATTGTGAACTTTGCGTGGTTGTGTTTATATTTGCCTCTTCCTGGTCCCTTACCTTACTGCTTCTGTATACTGGGTAGTGAGTGGGAGGTCCCAGGTATTTATGGATCAGGGAGGGGCTTTCTTTTGCTATCATCTCTGCAGGAACGCCTCTTCAGGACGATATTACCCACATGTTATGGATTCTTGAAGCGGGGTGTGTGACATACTCATAATACCCATTTTACAAGGTGAGTATTCACAAAATGGTATTATTTCTTTGCCGAGAGTGCGAGTGGGGGTGGAAGGGAGACTCGAGAGAAGGGGTGAGGGGAAGACGATGGGGGGGATGAAGGGGAGATGTAGGGTGCAATGGGGGGGATGAAGGGGAGACAGGTGCGAGGGGGGATGCAGGGGGGGGTGAAAGGGAGACGTAGGGTACAAGGGGGGTAGATGAAGGGGAGATGTAGGGTGCGAGGGGGGAGATGGAGAGCTGTAGGGTGCGAGTGGGGAGATGGAGAGACGTAGGGTGCGAGAGGGGGGGAGATGAGGGGGAGACGTAGGGTGCGAGGGGGGATGAGGGGGAGACGTAGGGTGCCTGGGGGAGATGAAGGGGAGACGTAGGGTGCGAGGGGGGGATGAGGGGGAGACGTAGGGTGCGAGGGGGGGATGAGGGGGAGACGTAGGGTGCGAGGGGGGAGATGGAGAGACGTAGGGTGCGAGGGAGGGGATGAGGGGGAGACGTAGGGTGCGAGGGAGGGGATGAGGGGGAGACGTAGGGTGCGAGGGGGGGATGAGGGGGAGACGTAGGGTGCGAGGGGGGATGAGGGGGAGACGTAGGGTGCGAGGGGGGGATGAGGGGGAGACGTAGGGTGCGAGGGGGGGATGAGGGGGAGACGTAGGGTGCGAGGGGGGGTGAGGGGGAGACGTAGGGTGCGAGGGGGGATGAGGGGGAGACATAGGGTGCGAGGGGGGATGAGGGGGAGACATAGGGTGCAGGGGGGGATGAATGGGAGACGTAGGGTGCGAGGGGGGGGGGATGAAGGGGAGACGGAGAGTGCGGGATGAGATGGAGAGATGTAGGGTACAAGGGGGGTAGATGAAGGGGAGGCGTAGGGTACAAGGGGGGTAGATGAAGGGGAGACGTAGGGGGGATGAGGGGGAGACGTAGGGTGCGAGGGGGGGTTGAGGGGGAGACGTAGGGTGCGAGGGGGGGATTAGGGGGAGGCGTAGGGTGCGAGGGGGGGGTAGGCGTAGGGTGCGAGGGGGGGGGAGGCGTAGGGTGCGAGGGGGGGTAGGCGTAGGGTGCGAGGGGGGGTTAGGGGGAGGCATAGGGTGCGAGGGGGGGTTAGGGGGAGGCATAGGGTGCGAAGGGGGGGTTAGGGGGAGGCATAGGGTGCGAAGGGGGTGATGAGGGGGAGACGTAGGGTGCGATTGGGGGGGATGAGGGGGAAGACGTAGGGTGCGATTGGGGGGGATGAGGGGGAAGATGTAGGGTGCGAGGGGGGGATGAGGGGGTGACGTAGGGTGCGAGAGGGGGGGAGATGAGGGGGAGACGTAGGGTGCGAGGGGGGATGAGGGGGAGACGTAGGGTGCCTGGGGGAGATGAAGGGGAGACGTAGGGTGCGAGGGGGGGATGAGGGGGAGACGTAGGGTGCGAGGGGGGGATGAGGGGGAGACGTAGGGTGCGAGGGGGGAGATCGAGAGACGTAGGGTGCGAGGGAGGGGATGAGGGGGAGACGTAGGGTGCGAGGGAGGGGATGAGGGGGAGACGTAGGGTGCGAGGGGGGGATGAGGGGGAGACGTAGGGTGCGAGGGGGGGATGAGGGGGAGACGTAGGGTGCGAGGGGGGGATGAGGGGGAGACGTAGGGTGCGAGGGGGGGATGAGGGGGAGACGTAGGGTGCGAGGGGGGATGAGGGGGAGACGTAGGGTGCGAGGGGGGGTGAGGGGGAGACGTAGGGTGCGAGGGGGGATGAGGGGGAGACGTAGGGTGCGAGGGGGGGTTGAGGGGGAGACGTAGGGTGCGAGGGGGGATTAGGGGGAGGCGTAGGGTGCGAGGGGGGGGTAGGCGTAGGGTGCGAGGGGGGTTAGGGGGAGGCATAGGGTGCGAGGGGGGGTTAGGGGGAGGCATAGGGTGCGAAGGGGGGGTTAGGGGGAGGCATAGGGTGCGAAGGGGGTGATGAGGGGGTGACGTAGGGTGCGAGAGGGGGGGAGATGAGGGGGAGACGTAGGGTGCGAGGGGGGATGAGGGGGAGACGTAGGGTGCCTGGGGGAGATGAAGGGGAGACGGAGGGTGCGAGGGGGGGGGAGATGAGGGGGAGACGTAGGGTGCGAGGGGGGGGAGATGAGGGGGAGACGTAGGGTGCGGGGGGGGAGATGAGGGGGAGACGTAGGGTGCGAGGGGGGGATGAGGGGGAGACGTAGGGTGTGAGGTGGGTTAGGGGGAGACGTAGGGTGCGAGGGGGGGGTGAGGGGGAGATGAAGGGGAGACGGAGGGTGCCGGAAGGGGCAAAAGGGAGATGGAGAAGATGAGATATGTATGCATGCTATGGAGGCGGGGCTTGTGATCACACGGGGGCCCCAACCAATGGCAGGCAAGTATTTTCTAACCCATTTGTGATGTGTGTGTCTCCACAGCTGGACGCTCGCTCCTTCTTCTGGAACCTGGCTCCAGGGGCTGAGAGCGCGGTGTCGGCGCTGGTCACCCAGCTGGCGGCTGCGGAAGCCCTCCACAAAGTGGCCGACGCGCACTCACTGCCCAGGAACATCATGTTCACCTTCTTCCAAGGGGTAGGTTGTCTTGTTGATGTCACTGCATGGCGCCGACCTCGTCTGTGGCGTGTTACACGCATGAGAAATACAGCGAAGATGGATGAGTAGTATGAGATCCTCGCCCTGTACAAGCCTAGTAGATACTTAAAGTGGACCTAAACCTGGGATTCTGCGTTCTGTCCCTTGCCCTCAGCACCGTGCCGGTTTGTTTGGCGTGGGAACCCCCGGAAAGGTTGTGTGAAGGGGGGGCGGCGACCTGGGGGGGGCTCACACAGCTGGGCATCCCGAATCAGGATGCCTCAAGGTTACTTGTTTGGGCCACCGCTGGAGTCTTATGCTCCAGGGAGGACACAAGGGGAGGTTGGTCCACTTTAAAGAAGAACTAAATTAAAATCAGCCAGTGCTTACCACTCCCTCATTTGTATGGCTGCCAATCAATTGACCGCTGGTGGCTTTCCTTGATCGGATGTGAATGATTGGCTGCCAGGCAAGTGAATGAGGACTGTGCTTTCTCTTTTTCAAGTTGACCAAAAAACAGGATTTTGACTATCCTGGGTTTTGGTCCTTTCCCTCGTTGCGTGAAACCCCCCGGATCGCCGAAGCCAACTCGCCTCTTCCTGGCCCTACGGCGCATGTGCAGCCGCTCATCCAATCGGGGGAAACCCGGATCATCGGACGCCATAAGGCGAGCGGCTCCGAGCTTGCTGACGGACGCATCCCCTGCTACCCTCTAACAGGGAGCACGCCTGCACTGGCTATTCACAAATGGCTAGCGTGGGCACACGCCCTGCTAGAGGGGGATAGCGGGGATGCAGCTCGCGCATGAGCCGTTGGAGTGGGGCATCACGATTTTGGATGCCCGAGGGGGGGGGGGGGGAAATCGATCGGCCCGGGAATCTTATAGATCATAGATCTATTAGGGTATAAGGGATGATACAGAAGGAGAAGAGCTTACACTCTATTAGGGTATAAGGGAGGATACAGAAGGAGAAGAGCTTACAATCTATTAAGATATAAGGGAGGATACAGAAGGAGAAGAGCTTACAATCTATTTGGGTATAAGGGAGGATACAGAAGGAGAAGAGCTTACACTCTATTAGGATATAAGGGAGGATACAGAAGGAGAAGAGCTTACACTCTATTAGGGTATAAGGGAGGATACAGAAGGAGAAGAGCTTACACTCTATTAGGGTATAAGGGAGGATACAGAAGGAGAAGAGCTTACACTCTATTAGGGTATAAGGGAGGATAGAGAAGGAGAAGAGCTTACACTCTATTAGGGTATAAGGGAGGATACAGAGGGAGAAGAGCTTACACTCTATTAGGGTATAAGGGAGGATAGAGAAGGAGAAGAGCTTACACTCTGTTAGGGTATAAGGGAGGATACATGAGGAGAAGAGCTTACAATCTATTAGGGTATAAGGGAGGATACAGAAGGAGAAGAGCTTACACTCTATTAGGGTATAAGGGAGGATACAGAAGGAGAAGAGCTTACACTCTATTAGGGTATAAGGGAGGATACAGAAGGAGAAGAGCTTACAATCTATTAGGGTATAAGGGAGGATACAGAAGGAGAAGAGCTTACAATCTATTAGGTTATAAGGGAGGATACAGAAGGAGAAGAGCTTACAATCTATTAGGGTATAAGGGAGGATACAGAAGGGGAAGAGCTTACAATCTATTAGGGTATAAGGGAGGATACAGGAGGAGAAGAGCTTACAATCTATTAGGTTATAAGGGAGGATACAGAAGGAGAAGAGCTTACAATCTATTAGGGTATAAGGGAGGATACAGAAGGGGAAGAGCTTACAATCTATTAGGGTATAAGGGAGGATACAGGAGGAGAAGAGCTTACAATCTATTAGGGTATAAGGGAGGATACAGAAGAGGAAGAGCTTACAATCTATTAGGCTTTGTTCCCCTTCCTGCTGTATGACTAAGGCGGCCATGATTCTTTTCTTTGTGTTTGCACAGGAAGTGTTCGATTACATCGGCAGCTCGCGGATGGTCTATGACATGCAGAAAGGGAACTTCCCCGTCCGCCTCAACAACATCCATTCCTTTCTGGAGCTGAATCAGGTGATCAGACATTTCCCTAACGCCGACCTCTGATTGGGGGAGGCTCCTGTCACTGTGCTGCCACCATTTACTCCATACAAATCGCTTTCACCCCCCCCCCCCCCATGTGACAGCCTAACTCTTGTTAAAGTAAAACTAAACCCCTCATTTTCACTATCCCTGGTTTTATTCCTTGCCCTGACCAAAACCCAGGATAGTCAAAATCCTGGGTTTTGGTCCATTTTAAAGCAGAACAAAACCCAAAGTGGCTGGCCCGGGATTCTACTTACCTCGCCTAGACAATACCACGGAGCATGTGCAGGGCTCTCCTCCAATTACAGCACTATGCCGTACATAATCTTACCCGGCAACAAAGACCCAACAAGCCCTGGAGATGGGCAGCAACGTTCTGCCCCACATCTTCCTCCACTAACAAGTGATTCTTCTGTTTGACCTGCAGGTGGCGCTAAGACGCGACTCCATCCTGTGGATTCACAGCGACCCCGTGTCCCGGAATAATGAGACGGTGAATAACGAGGTATCCATTGGGGGAGGGGCGAAGTCACGGGTCTATCTCATTGGTCGCGTATCTGTCCTAAAGAAGGCCTCCGACTCTCCTAACAGGTGCAGCAGCTCATAGACGGACTGAGATCGGCCGGCAGCGGCCTGAACGTGACCCTGCAGGAGGTGGCGCGCTCCCAGGCTCTCCCGCCCGCCTCCTTCCAGCGTTTCCTGAGGGCCCGGAATATTCCGGGGGTGGTGCTGACGGATCACGAGGAGGCCTATCGCAACAAGTGAGTCTTTTTACCTTCATTATATGTAAGACTTGCCTAAGCCCGCCCCCAAGCAACCCAAATCCTTTAAGGGCATCCTGATATTGTATGTCCCACAGGAGCATGTGAAAATACTTACCTGGTCACTCATCAGTCCTGCTGCCCATGTGACCTCTGCCACACAGGTTATATCGCTGCACCTGGTTCATCCTGGTATTGAATGCCTCACAGGTTAAGCCCAGGATCTTGTAAAAGTACTTACCAGGTCTGTGCTCACCCATCAATGCTGCTGCCCCATGGGTTAAAATGACATGGAAGCCCAGGAACATAAACAGTACTTACCAGGTCCTCACTTGTCCATCAGTCCTGCTGCACCATGGGTTAAAATGTAATGGAAGCCCAGGATCATAAACCGTACTTACCAGGTCTGCGCTTGCCCCATGGGTTAAAATTACTTGGAAGCCCAGGATCATAAATGGTACTTACCAGGTCTGCGCTTGCCCATAAATGCTGCTGCCCTATGGGTTAAAATGTAATGGAAGCCCAGGAATTATAAATGGTACTTACCAGGTCCACGCTTGCTCATCAATGCTGCTGCCAAATGGGTTAAAATGTAATGGAAGCCCAGGAATTATAAATGGTACTTACCAGGTCCACGCTTGCTCATCAGTGCTGCTGCCCCATGGGTTAAAATGTAATGGAAGCCCAGGAATTATAAATGGTACTTACCAGGTCCACGCTTGCTCATCAATGCTGCTGCCAAATGGGTTAAAATGTAATGGAAGCCCAGGAATTATAAATGGTACTTACCAGGTCCACGCTTGCTCATCAGTGCTGCTTCCCCATTGGTTAAAATTACATGGAAGCCCAGGATCATAGACGATACTTACCAGCTCCTCGCTTGCCCATCAATCCTGCTTCCCCCATGGGTTAAAATGACACGGAAGCCCGGGATCTATAAACGTTACTTACCAGGTCCGCTCTTGCCCGATCAATCCTGCTGACCCATGGGTTAAAATTATATGGAAGCCCAAATCCATAAACAGTACTTACCGAGTCCGTGCTTGACCATCAATGCTGCTGCCCAATGGGTTAAAATTACATGAAAGCCCAGGATCATAAACATTACTTACCAGGTCTGCGCTTACCCATGAATTCTGCTGTCCCATGGGTTGGAAAGTACACGTAAGCCCAGGATCATGAACAGTACTTACCAGGCCTGTGCTTGCCCATCAATGCTGTTGCCCCATAGGTTAAAATTACATGGAGGCCCAGGATCATAAACGATACTTACCAGCTCCGCACTTGCTCATCAATCCTGCTGTCCTGTGGGTTAAAATTATATGGAAGCCCAGGATCATAAACAGTACTTACCGGGTCCGTGCTTGCCCACCAATGCTGCTGTCCCATGGGTTAAAATTACATGGAAGCCCAAGATCATAAATGGTACTTACCAGGTCCACACTTGCCCATCAATGCTGCTGCTCCTTGGGTTAAAATTACACGAAAGCCCAGGATCATAAACATTACTTACCAGGTCTGTGCTTGCCCATCAATGCTGCTGCCCTATGGGTTGGAAAGTACATGTAAGCCCAGAATCGTGTAAAAGTACTTACCAGGTCTGTATTTGCCCATTAATCCCATTGCCCATGTGACTGCTGTCCAATGGGTTAAAAATGACATGTAAGCCCAGGATCTTGTAAAAGTACTTACCAGGTCCACACTTGCCCATCAATGCTGTGGTCCATGTGACCACTGCCCCACAGGCTATCTCGCTGCACCCGGGGCATCCTGGTATTGGATGCCTCTCAGGTTAAGCCCAGGATCTTGTAAAAGTACTTACCAGGTCCCCCATCAATCCTGCTACCCCATAGGTTTACGTGGAAGCCCAGGATTATAAACAGTACTTACCTGGTTGCTCATACTTACCAGGTCCTTGTTTGCCCATTGATCCTGCTGCCCATGTGACTGATGTCCTATATGTTAAAAGAGACGGGATCTTGTGAAAGTACTTACCAGGGTTCCCATCAATCCTGCTGCCCCATGAGCTAAAATTACATGAAAGCCCAGGATCACAAACAATACTTACCAGGTCCACACTCGCCCATCAATGCTGTGGTACATGTGACCACTGCCCCCAGGTTATAAAATTAAACGGGATCACACAAGTACTTACCAGGTCTGCACTTGCCCATCAATGCTGTGGTCATGTGACCACTGCCCCATGGGTTAGAAATGACATGAGCCGCTCCCAATCCTGGGCAATCCCCGCTTCCCCCCCGGCAACGAGGGCCCTATACCTAGAGAGTGGAGAAGAGCGGGTATTTACAGAGCGAACCATTTCTGGGGGGGAGAAGGATGGATGGACCTGGAGACTCTCGCCCGTCTGAAGGGACTTACGGCATGGTCAAGTTGGCAAAACAAACAGGTGTCGCACTTCCTTCACTCGTTGCGGGGCTTTGAGGAGGGTTTGAGAAATACCACACCTTTTGAGGACCTGTGTGCCAGCAAAAACGCAGTCAAGCACACACTGTCATATACTTATAAATTACTGATTAGCCCTCCAGAGGGGGAAAAGCCCTCATTTTTGGGGAGGTGGGAGAATGACCTGGGGACTTCCTTTTCCCCGGAACAATGCAGAAAACTCTTAGCCATGCCACATAGGACGTCCATATGCACGCGCTTCCAAGAGTGCAATTACAAGATACTCTCGCGCTGGTACAGAGTACCAGTTGTTATACATAAATGGTTCCCAGAGACCTCAGAAAAATGTTGGAGATGTAACGAAGCAAGAGGTGACATGCTCCACATATTCTGGTCCTGCCCCATGATTAGACCCTATTGGAATTTGGTCAGAGAGGTGGCGAGTAGGGTTACAGAGGCAGATGTACCTGACGACCCGGCACTCTGCTTGCTGCACTTGACCAAGGTCCCCCTCAAACTATATAAGAAATCTCTGCTATGCCACCTTCTAAATGCAGCAAAATCCTGCATTCCCCTTAAATGGAAAACCCCAGACCCGCCCACAATGGAAATGTGGATAGTAAAGGTTAACGAACTCATGCGGTTCGAGAATGTGATTCTCTCCCGGGAAAATAGACTCGATAGTTTCACAATCACATGGTTCAGTTGGTTGAAATACTCGGAATCTGCAGAATGCAGGGCCTTACTTGGCGGCGCCCGGGGGTCCACAACCCCCCCCCCACTGATCCCCCCCCTTTTTATCCCTCCTCCCCTCCCCCCCCCTTTTTTTGTTTCTTCTTATTTTCCTAAAGGATCACGCGGAAGCAGGAAGCAATTGGTAGACACAAATATATTGTATCATCTTGAATAACCCCAATTGTGTGTTGCAACTCCGGACAAAAGTTGTGAGCTGATCCAAATGTTCTGTTTCTTGAACCCAACAATTGTATTGTATCAGTATCAATCTCTTTGAAAAATATAAATAAAGAATTTAAAAAAAAGAAATGACATGAGCCCAGGATCACACAAGTACTTACCAGGCCAAACCCCCCCGCCCCCCCCTCCCCCAGGTTATAAGATTAAACAGGATCACACAAGTACTTACCAGGCCAACCCCCCCCCCGCCCCCCCCTCCCCCAGGTTATAAGATTAAACAGGATCACACAAGTACTTACCAGGTCTGCATTTGCCCATAATCCTGCCGCCCATGTGACCACTGCCCCCTAGGTTATAAAAATAAACGGGATCACATAAGTACTTACCAGGTCTGCACTCGCCCATCAATGCTGTGGTCCATGTGACCACTCCCCCCTAGGTTATACAATTAAACGGGATCACACAAGTACTTACCAGGTCTGCGTTTGCCCATAATCCTGCCGCCCATGTGACCACTGCCCCCTAGGTTATAAAAATAAACGGGATCACATAAGTACTTACCAGGTCTGCACTCGCCCATCAATGCTGTGGTCCATGTGACCACTCCCCCCTAGGTTATACAATTAAACGGGATCACACAAGTACTTACCAGGTCTGCGTTTGCCCATAATCCTGCCGCCCATGTGACCACTCCCCCCTAGGTTATAAAATTAAACGGGATCACACAAGTACTTACTTACCAGGTCTGCACTCACCCATCAATGCTGTGGTCATGTGACCACTGTCCCATAGGTTATAAAATTAAATGTAAGCCC